>MPGH01000022.1:595640-817416 GCA_001937105.1 Colletotrichum chlorophyti | reverse complement strand
TCGCATTCGAGCCCCAGCGCATGGGCAACGTCCTCGCCGAGTGGCTTGGCAAGCAGGGCGTCGAGCAGGTCCACATCGCCGAAACGGAGAAGTATGCCCACGTCACCTTCTTCTTTAACGGCGGTGTCGAGAAGGTCTTCGCTCTCGAGACCCGCGACGAGAAGCAGGACCTCGTCCCCTCCAACAAGTCCGTTGCCACCTACGACAAGGCCCCCGAGATGTCAGCCGATGGCGTCGCCGACCAGGTCGCCAAGCGTCTCGGCGAGCAGAAGTTCCCCTTCGTCATGAACAACTTTGCACCCCCCGACATGGTCGGCCACACCGGTGTGTACGAGGCTGCCATCGTCGGTGTCGAGGCTACCGACAAAGCTATTGGCAAGATCTACGAGGCCTGCAAGAAGGAGGGATATGTTCTCTTCATTACCGCTGATCACGGCAACGCCGAGGAGATGAAGTTCCCCGACGGCAAGCCCAAGACCTCCCACACCACCAACAAGGTTCCTTTCATCATGGCCAACGCACCCGAGGGCTGGAGCCTCAAGAAGGAGGGCGGTGTCCTGGGCGACGTCGCTCCTACCGTCCTGGCCGCTATGGGTCTGCCTCAGCCCGACGAGATGACTGGCGAGAACTTGTTGACTAAGGCATGAGTATGATCATGTGTGCGTGCGTGTATATGTGTGTGTGTGTGTGTGTGTGTGTGTGTGTGTGTGTGGGCGGTTGCGGAGTTGTGAGCATTCTTTAAGGAGCGGGTACTGGGAAAAGTTGAGAGCGTGAGGCGTGAGTGGGAAAAATGATGAATAATAGACAACCTATAGAAAATGAGAGCACGCTTTGATGACAGATAATTCTAAGACAGCACTTTGGAGTGTTGAAGAAGCGGTGGTCTGTGGCTACCTGAAGCCAACTGATCCAATATGCAAGACCACAAACTCGCTGACTATGGCCATTTTGAGATGGACGGACGCGGTAGGAGGCATAATGCGAATGGCTAGCCGTCGATGAAAACAACTCCGGTCACCTCACGAAGGCCCTATCGCGTCTACACAAGGTTGGGTGGGATCTGCGCGTTACTTTGCGGGACTTTCATCTCCTTTGAAATGTTTCATCTCCGCATCCTTGTCACTTCTCCCTGCAACATAGGAATGAACAGCGGCATCTCCAACTCTACCATCAATCCCAATCCTGGGTGTTCTGGGCTGGAGCCGGAAAATGTGTCATCAACCATAACCAGTCGCTTGATTTCTGATTGAAAATGCTAGGTACTCCTTGTTGCGAGACGTTTACGCCAACATACCAATCGCGTCGTTGAAATCCAGGGCGCAGAAATACTGATTCACGTAATTGCGAATCACGGCCACTTGATCTTAGCCTGGTCGGGCTTCAGGCTGACATGCTCTATGTCTACACATCAGCACCCGGGAAAGCCATGTAGGCTCAGTGATATTGATGCGCCCTGGTGCTCGACGATGGCGACGACAAACCTGCTGATTCGTCAATGCACCGCTCCCTACAGCGGTGCTTCGTGTAAGCGCCGACTTTCTCGGTTCACGCACGACATTGGACAGCGCTCCGGGGTCATGCCGCATGCCCCAAAGCCAAGGTGCCAGAAATTACCACCTTGCTGCCTGATAAATCACCGACAATGCCTCTGCTCAGCCTGTTTCCTCGAACCTCGGCTGTTCGAGCAAGTCTTCTGGACGAGCTTCACAATCCCTGAATCTCTTGGTCAGCGTCAGGTAGCCCCCATCAACCCAAGGTTGCCCATCATCTTGGAGCGTCATGTCAGATCCTCTGAGCATTGCGTCCACCGTTGCTGGCATTCTTGCCGCTGGTGGGAGCGTGATCGAGGTCATGGCTCCTTATATGTCGGCGGTCAAAGATAATCCGCGAATTGCTGCATCCGTTCACTCTGAAGTTATCAACGTCCGAATCATGCTATCAGCGTTCCAGGGTCTTTTAAATAATCTTAATACCGCACCAAGGGCTCGAACGGCACTTACTCCTAATAAAAGACCTTGTCGTGGGACGCACAGATGGCGTCATTAGTTTGGTTTCCGCTAAATCCTTCTAGTGATTTTGACCGCATGGCTTTCCAGACCCCGAATATGAACTTTCGGTTAAATCGGGATCGCTCCTCGAGAAACCCAACTCCTTCTGGCGACTTGCGACGTTGAAAGACAAGTTTGACTGTCTGAGCCTCATCTAATCCCAGAAACCCAAAAATACCCTGAGCACAATTCCCTCCATATTGGAAGACGAATCATCCTCCACGACTAGCACATTGAAGCAAGAGCATCGAGAGGCGCCAACGTCGATGGACCTCGCGCAGGCTGAAGCGCCGTCTTCTTCTTTCAAGTTCGAAACCGAGCTTTGCAGATCCCGAGTGTATCAGAGAGCGCGCCAGGGCATCATTTAACCGCACAATGCAACTTTATCGGGCCATGAGACCAAGGATAGAGAAGCTCAAAATGTCCATTGTTGCTGAAGTTGAAGAATCCTTGGACTTGATAGGTTGCAACACTGCTGCCAGCAACTTCTTCATCGAGCAGAAGCGAGTCACATATATTTCCGAGTAAGTCGCCGGGCCATACAGTCGACATTAAAGGCCTGTTGCTTACTTGCCGTCTCACAGTCGATTTCGAAGTAAAAGGGGCGCCGGCCCAAACCCTTTGTGTTACGGATAGCCCCTTGCGCTTTCTGCCGAACTCAACTCCGTATAGATGGGGCACTCGCTTAAGCTTTGCTGTGAGCATTTACAAATCAGGTGCAAAACCTGAGATCGATTTGGCACAAGAATTCCACCATCCAGGCCGAGGTACTTCGCCACTCGCAGGACATCACGGCTTACCTAAACCAGCTTCCAGACGACGAACGTGGCCCCCGCTCCCACGGCTGAGGCTCTCCATCATGAATAAGATTCATGACGCACTCAACGGTGCATAAGAGGCTCTTACTGGGTGGGAGTCCGGTTTTCGTAGGACTCATTGCGGCGGTATACTGCGACGGACTACAGCGCTGGCAAGAGTCCGGGCTTTCTTACCCCAGATTATCGAGAATTTGACAGGCCTCGGCATGCCATAAAACAGCAACGAAAACGACTTGTATTACTCGTATTGCGGAATCTCATTCAAGAGGTTCTGAAAAGTCTCAACACTGACGCTGCAGTATCCAAGTCTGGGGGCGTCCCCTCCACCACAGCCCAGGATGACTTGCGCGATGAGCATCCAGTTACGATATCTTTTAGCGACGTCGACCAGGCACCCCCGAGCTCAGATGCTTCAAACTCATAGAGGTCTATTTCCATATAGTAAGGCCAGAGTCATCAAGATAGCGAGCCGAAGCGAGCATGTTTTCTCACCAACTGGGCTCGTCTCACAGCCAAACGTGAAATCAGCCGACGAGAAGAGGGCTAGCTACACAGCTTGCTTGAAGTACAAGTAAGCGTTGATGCGAACAAGAGCAGAGCCTCCTCCCCAACACTAGAAAAGTATGTGGCCAGATCGAATAAACCAACTTTTTAGCGGCTTACTCGTTTCTTTTCCCAGTGATCTTCCCAAACTGCAAGCATGTACTTGCAACCATGTGGTTAACCAGGAGAGACCCGGCTCTCACTTGCAAAACCACACCTGTTCCGTAGCGCTAAGTTAGTCTTTGACGACGTCAACCTAGTGATCAAACTACACACTTTCGCTCACTTGGACGATCAGCCGGTATCTTGGGTTCAGTTTCATTCTGTTGCGCAAGAGTAGATAATATGTGCTGAGAGGAACACTGCCCAATTTTGTTATTGCCATCGGCAGAGTACATAATGATAACCATGAGGCAATCCTATTGTTAAGTTAGGTCGAACTTGCTAATCCTACAAAAGAAATTATTCAGTTACCTCCGCGTCGTATATCAGCTCAATTGATGCGGTATCTTTTCTGATTATTGATCGGTGTCGACTGTGATTATGGCTTTGCATAAGCATGAAACAACGAAGAGGGGATTGGAGAGAAAGGTAAGTCTTAAATTTAATGCAACCTAGAAGGGCAAAATATTCTTTTACTAGGCTTTATAACCTACAATGACGCGAGATAAAGTCCTCAGATTCATGTACATAGAAAGCCTGCTATGCATCACCAACATGAGGAATCCTCATTATTTTGATTTCCTGTCTATAGATCACACTGTATGGGTCCATCCGTATATCCTGTATCATTATAATCGAGGGCCCAGTGGTAGAACATATATCGTTACGAGAGCTGAAGCCTTGGTCAACACCAACGCTATGACCCTTCCATCTTCTAAGAATGCAACGCAGATTTAATACTTCACACAGTGAACGATTACTGGCGAAATCCAGGTTGGCTATTGGATTACAATGAATACTAAGCAGCACTTTGTCAACTGAAAACCACAAAGATCCGTCTTTTGATGTTAAGAGGTAAGGGCAATGTATTTCTAGTGCCAACTCGCTACAAGCAACTACAGTTTACAAGTACGCTAACAACGACGCAACAAAGTTCCGCCAGGCATCACTCTGTTTCAAGCCAATAACTTCGGATAATCTTATAAGTACGCTAGCCAATAACAACAAACAGGAACCCTTATAGTACAAACCTGAACTCCTTGGTATGATGGAAGCGCACACGAAGGAGGTAACTAGTGATCTATAAAACATCAGCGGCTACGTAATGTCACAGCAACATGCATCCTTACCTACCTTGAAGCAACCCAGCCCTAGATGTTTTTGATGGATTCGCAGACATTGACTGACGCCTCGTCTTGCTTGAATACAATATCGCAGACTTGGTCCTTGGCAGGCGTGCCCCAACAGGCGGAATTGCCCTTGAAGTCGATGCAAATTGTAGCTGCAAACTCACCGCCACGGCCTCCTTGGTGGACTCGGCATTTCTCGCCGTCAGGACTGACGGTGGTGACAACATGGGCATCTCTAGACTGCCGTTTCCAGTTGTTATGATGGACATTGAAGAATCTGAAGCCAGTGGCCGCCTTTCGGGAGAAATGATCTAGAGCTGTCGGACAGTAGTCGGCAAGGACGGTAGATACACCGAGAGAGCGAACGGGAAGAATAGCGGAAAGTTGCATCTGCGCCGAGATTTAGTTCGTGTCGGATCCCGAAGGTAAGAGGTATTTCACCTCGGAAAGAGGGTCAAAAGGATATGATGTATTTAAAAGGTAGTGAGTGTGAATGGCGGTGTATAATGGTTTGCTGTAGGGCGTTAATCGTATGAAGCATTTCCTACTTAAACTATGGGCATGCCGATCCAGGAAAGATAAGTCAGGTTGGGTGATGTGAATAGATAACTTGCTAGACTAAATAGTATTTTGAATTCATATAGAAAAGGGGCGGACTGAACTGTAGTAGAGTGCAGTATTAGCACTAAAACAAGTCAAGTTCACTTCCTCCTAGGTTCCTAGGGAGCTTTACCCTCTTACATACACGAATTAGTACGGGATACATATAATGTTACTCGATTCAGGCAGATCGTGCCTGAAGGGCACTAATCAAAGGACAATTCTCAAGGTAAGGGGCGCTAGTGTATTATCAATCGATACGTTGTATAGTTGCATGTATATTTGTCATACAGTAGACGATTGATTGATTTGTCTGGAAGAGGTGCATGTCCAACTCTTCATCATGAGCCGCGGCTTTGTACTAATGTGATTCTTTATGCGCCGTCTTCAACTCACATCCCAGCGCATTTCTAAGAATCATTGTCGCCAAGCTTTTTGCATCCTCCTCCGAAACCTGAATAGAGCCACTGCCTCTGTCCCATGCAATATCCGTGATGTCCGTCTTTTCCCCCCTAGTGGTGTCCGACTCGGATCCGCCTAACCCCAAGGCTTAAGGTTGATTTGAAACTGTTCGTCGCCGGTCCAACTTCGATATATGTGGACTGCTATGTTGCCCTGCTCGTTTCAATCCGGACGACACAACCAGCGATTCTCCATCGCCACGGGCTCATAGCCGTTAAGAAGCTTAGCGGTGTCTGTAGTTGACAGGCTGAGGTGCCATGGCGCGGCTGCTGGGTGGCTCATGGGATGGAGAACCCACGCCGAGTCAGTCCCTTGCTGAACCGACTCGTTGGACAGAGGAGAGGTTACGATTGTGGGATCTGATGGGTTGCCCATTGCTCTGTCAAAGACNAAAAAAAAAAAAAAAAAAAAAAAAAAAAAAAACTAGAAAGCTGTGGTGATTGTTTGGGACGGACTGATGTTGTCTCAGTCTGCTTGAACCCAAAATGCTTGTTATACAATAAGGGTACTTTGTGTACATCTGTGTGCTGCTAAGGTTCTGCCCGATGGGGTGTAAGTGAGATAAGGTAGCAAACGACATCACCGAGCAACGTTAATCAACGCATCTTGAGCAATACTAAACTACGGGTAAGACACGAAGAAGAGTAACGGTAGGCTCGGAAAGATCATTGTGTACAGTAGCCTACAGATGATACAGATCTCTCGGATATTTCGGGGAAGCAGGTAAACTTGAATTCTGTATTGCCATCTTCCTAGCTGAAACTTTAACAAAAACAATATGGACCTTGCCTTCCGTGGCAACGGCTACGTCTACCGCATCCATTCCGCACCGAACATGATAGACTGTCAGGCAACGCTCGGAAAGTACAATCCCTATCCTAGGACGAAGGAATTCGCTGCTCTCGGTGGAATCAAGGAAAATCAGATCATTGTCAGGACTCCTATCAGCAATGGCGTTAAGGGGAAGGAAGAGCCGAACCCCTTCTATCAAAGCAGCGTATATGGCAACATGGGCACCCGTGGAGCACAGCAAAAGCTCGCTGCTTCCCCAACCACCCACTCTGCTTGGAGAGAGTCAACATAGGCTCAGTTAAGCAGCTGCGGAAGATCTAGACGCTCTGCAGAAGAGTCGCTCATGCAGGAGCGGCAATACTCGTCTGCCAAAAGTAGCCAGCATTACGCCGCGGAGTACCTCGAGGATGTGAATACTGTTTGCCCGGCGCGCCAGTAGTACGTCTACTGCATAACCAGCAGCTTGTCAAACACTGCGGCCCGACACTCGTGCTCATACATACCTTGGGAATGGCGGGACTAGGACGTATGATATGCTTTGGGGATTGATGAAGTTGTTTGCAGGTATGACATGCGAGAGCTAAAACATCTAGTGGTTACTATACTTGACCCGAATACTGTGGTCCCAAGAGCTTGCATGATAGAGTATGTAATCAGAAAAGGGAAACTAGGAAAAAGTCGAGGATGTCTGCCTGTTGAACCTTGCTCCCTAAGATGCACACACCTTCGTGAGAGATATAATTGTGGCGCAGAGCAACAAAACACAAAAATTAGCCAGCCATTTTTGGATTCCAGCCGAGGCCATGGCCCAAAAAGCAGAAAGTATGTGGTTGCAGAATTGTATTGAGCAGCTTCAACTGCCGTGTTGTCGGTGTCTCCGTGCTAATATCTCGCGGTCCTGTTCTCTTTCTCTACTACCCTCTTGACTCTAACTTGTGGATTTTCTACTCTTTACTGGACGTGGTACTAGATCCAGGCTGGCAAGGGTTGCTTGACGTCAGCTCTGCTAGAATCACCAGAGCAAGCCTTTTCCTTGTTGGACCCACCCTATAGGCTCAAACTCTACGCTTGGTGTTCGTTGAATCAAACGTGCCCCCATATTTACTAGTGCGATTGAGGGTTTTGCGAAATAAAACTGTGTATCATTGCACCTCGTTCACAGAAACTCACAACGACACAACTTTGTATGTTGGTGATTTCCGCACATTTTAGTTAACAACTTGAAATTTACGTGCTCAATGCGCTTATGCGTCTCGAGTACACTTGAGCAAGCTTTGCAAATGCTACCCTAAAACGAGCAAAGTGCTTCATAACTTAACTTTTAACTAGTCTCGCCTTTATGTCGATCGTAGTTTGATCTGTGGAGACACAATCGGTCAAGGTGCCTGCAGCTTCCCTCTTCTATTTGGGATTCTTATATCCTATAAATCGATGATGATGTCCCTATTTCCTCAATGAAACCAAAATATACCTACGACACTCTGCCACATGTATATCTGAGGGAAACACAATACAACGTGAGTTTTAAACCGGCTAGGTCAAGTCATTGAGCCCAATAAAAAGTTGCAAGACACAGAGGTGTGGATTTTTGGGTGTAGTGGCCAAACACACGAAAGGTGCAACACTGCGCCTCGTGCGGATACAGCCGGGCAGTGTGAATCCTATGCTATCATGAGGAAAAGGAAAAAAAAAAAAAACGCAAAGTGCTCATATGACGCCGAGTCCTTGCCGGTGGCGGGCTAATTTTACGATTCTGGTCACGGGCAATGACGAAGAATTACCTGGCGCCCGACACATGGAAGACCCCTCAACTAACGAGATGCCATATACGCTGTCGAGTGCCCAGGCTGTGATCCCGTGTTGATAATCTATTGAGTAGTTGACTCAACCGGTTCAAGACCGGAGTCTTGGCCATGGTTTTCAGCCTCATAATCACATTGGACCCCCTCACGGACAGCAACACAGGATATGGAACCTTGGCGGTATTTCCCCCCACCGCCGTCCGTAAAACCCGCTCTAAGAAGTAAGAAAGTGTATATTCATCACCCTTCTTTGACAAACTACATTCCCCTCATCCCACATCCGTCGAAATCTTCCTTATCAAACCCGCATTTCTCGAGACCTCTTCCCCTATCCAAATACAAAGCAAATGTTCCCAGAAAGATTTTTGCCGAAGTTCGGTTGCTACGTGCTGAGGATAGTGGCGACGACTACGGCTCAGCTGGGTATGGCACCGGTGTCGGAAAAGACATCACTGGGCAGTACTATGGCTCCAGCTTGGAGGCCTGCGGTCTCGACTAAATGCAATGGAGAGTTAAGTTTAACCTTTATCCCGTTGCAATGATAACTTCACACTTAAACCAATATCTGGAGCCATAGCAAGCCGCTTTTCGGACGAGTACCGGTTGGACATTGAGAGGTCTTTGAGTCCTGTCATATTTTGTGTAAACGGACCCTCTACCCCAGTGGCTCCTTTCCTATGCCCTCTGGTTCTGAAACTGAGTAAGCAGAGAAATATAAGACGCATGGAATGTGGTATACGGGCGTCTATCCCGAAGGACTACGAGATTATTCAAAAGATGCGATGCAGCTAACGGGGACCCCCATTTCTGAGGACTCCGAGCAACTCAGGCTCAAGTCGAATGCAACGGATGCAAAATCGGAAAGTACATCGTGGCCATCATACACGGCCTGGGACTGCGGGTGGAAACTACTTTACAAGTTCATATATCGTATTTAAACAATGGCGCCGGGGTGTCACATCCCAGCCTGCCGGAAAGAGTGGAACCATCACGGACAACGTTGTTTCAGTGGAGACACCGTCCGGACTGGGCTTAACAGAGCTTCCGGGAATTGTTAACGTTGACAGATACAATCTCCTACGCGTCCCCAATTCAAAAACGAAAAGGGTTTCTTGAATAATGGCATAGAACTGTAAGAGCGGATAAGACCAAGACCCATTCCCTAAGTTGACCTGTGGAAGATGGGACTGATCTGACTCGAAGAGCTTCGAGCGTGATAGACATGGCACAGTCACGGTCAAAAAGGTAGTTTTACGACTCGAACAACTTCAAATGAATTCAATGCACCCACACGGTATTTGGGTAATACCAATGTCATGTACGGAAATGGGTATCATTGATGTTACCAAAAAGCATCGCTAATCCGAACGCCTTGTGCCGTCGACCATGGCCTCTCGCCTGCGAATTCTCTCTTTTTTTTCATCAATTTCTCCCGCTTTTTGTCGCTGACTTCCTTGAAACACATATTCCGTGGGAATGCTCAGACCGAAATGAAGACGCCCAGCCTCAGGACATCCTTAACACATTCTCCAGCGTGAAAAACCAAGCGCCTCGCAATGCTCCATGCTGTACCGTTTCCTTCGACTGCTCCACCCATCGATTCCGTCATTTTGTGTTTATGAAAAAAAATTGTATCCTCCGCTACCATCTTGCTTCATTCATCCTCCTTCTTTATCATCCACTCTCCTCACGACTGCTGCTGTACCCACTTTCAGCTCCGCCAGCAGTCGCAACAGAACTACCCGAGGCCGCCGGAAGATCTGCACTCAAACTTTTGCTGCGACCTCTGGCTGTCCCGGCTGCAGCAATGGCGCTGCTACTCGCACGACGAGGTTCGCGGGGCACAGGGATGTTCACATCCTCGCTGCTTTCATCCAAGTCGATATCATCCACGGGCTCATCTCCATTGTCCGGCTCAACATCTTCCTCATCTCCGCTCGACATCTCCTCGTCATCAGGATACTGACTGTCCAAAGCTTGGTGATACACACCGTTACCAAGCGGCGGCCGTGATTCAGCGCCAAGGTCAGAGCTCATATCGTCATCTGAGCTATCCTCTGAGTCACTGTCGAATGCGAAGTACATCCCAGGGGGTGGAAGTGGGGCGGGGTTCAGTCTTTTGATCGATCTGCCGGTATATTCGATTTCAACAGGCGGAGAAGGAATCTGCGGCAAAGCTTTGGTGGATCCAGACTGCGATGGTGAGCTCAGTGAGGATTTGACCCTGTCGACGATGCTGGGCAGATCCTCAGGTTTCGCCTCGCACATAGTCGGACATGTGCTGTCTTTCGTCGACCTCTTGGTGGTGGCAACAACTAGGAAATGGTCATCTGGAATAACGCCGCCAAGACCACACGCCTCAAGTGTGTTTCTGGGCCTGTCCGGCGAAACATCGGGCCCCGAACAGTCAGCCTCGATGTTCATCTCGACATCGTCCGAATCGGTTTCTGTAGCTACAGCTACGCTAGGCACCTTTCTTCCGTCGCTCAAGGGCCGGTAGGGTATGGCAGAGCCAGATGCAGTACGGTGTGGAGGATCTGGCCTCAAGAGTCCGACGCTCGGGAGCGAATGCTGGTCCTGTCCAGCGGAAGTCATGTAGGAAGATGGGGAAACGTCACCAGGATCGCCTGACAGATCCGTACAAAATGGCGCACCACTATAGTATATAATGGCTCCATCCAACCTTCTCCTTTTGCGTCGTGAGGATGCCGATTCGTTATTGTCCCACCGAGATTCTCCGTTGTAACTGTCGTCCGCAGCACCAAATGAAGACCCAGTATCGTCAAGAGAGGTCTGCTCGGCCGAAGATGATTGATGCACAAAAAGGGGCTTGTACTGAAAGCTGTCGGCTGAGGAAAACTGCCGATCCAGCCGGAACTGATCCGAAGTGTTCTTGCCCGAAGACGTTGAATAGTTTCCCGTCTTTGACGATTCCAGCTTGCGCTTTTTCGACTGTCCATCGGCTTCGTCGCCCTCTTCAGACTCGTCCGATCGGCTAACCTGAGAAGTATCTCCCGAATTGTCGCTGCTGAACTTAGTGCCTTCGGTACCACCGCGCCATCTGATCTTGCGCCCGTCGGGTGAGAGTTGAAACTTTGTACTCTTTTCGGAGACGGCGGTACGGATGTAGCTAGGCGCGACGTTGAGCATGTGCAACTGGGCCATGTTACAGAGCAGATTTAAGTAAACCCATCCGTCCGCATCGGGGGATACATCATCGTGTGTAGCAAGGCCAGTCAGGTGAGGTGGCGCCAAACCCAAATGGCGGATGTAATCCATGTTTTCAACAGGGTTTTGCTTGCGGTCCGGGTCAAGGTCAAGTGGTCTTGTAGGACGTTGCTCCGGCGGCGGCGGGTCCGGGGGCGATGTACTAGCTTCTCCCATCCCGGCTGACGTACCTCCAGAGTCTGGTTGGTCACCGTTGGAATTGGAAGCAGACACATTGTCTTTCCCCTTGGAATTTTTCTCGTCGGAAGGTACGATCCGGGCTTCTCGTGAAGGCTCATTCTGAGTCGCGAAAGGGTTGACGGGTCCATGAGTCGTCGTTGTGTGCCCCGTCGCCGAATCAACCATGATAGGAGCCATATTAGCTATATTTGTAGAAGACATGGGCTGGTGACGGCCCAAGTGTCGACCGCTGATTCGCCCCGTAAAGATTTGTTCCAGGCGACGAACAATCAATTTCTTCTTATCCTTGTCCGTCATGACCATATGACGGGGGTATAGTCCTTCGGGAATATCCTTCAAATAGCTCTCTACCTTTTGTTCCGATGATCTCGCTCTTGAGCTGATCGAAGGACGTGCCAAAGACGTGCCAGATGAATTGGCGCCGGTAGACATCGAAGCATACGCAGAATCGACGGGCCTTGAGTGAGAGCCGGATGACGAGGAGGCGTGCTTCGACATGGAGCCTGACCCAGATTCCAATTGAGCCGTCTGCCTCGACTTCTTACGTGTTGAAGAAGCCTCGGCGCTGGGAGTACGGCTCTCCAAGCCAGACGCAAAATCGCGGAGAGTACTCTCCAGTTCCCTCTTTTTGCGCTTAGGTAGCCGGTGCACCTTGATCTCGAAAAGCTTGTCCCTCTTCATCATCTCTGGTCCCTTCTGCTTATACCGTTTCAGCTCGTCCTTAAGCCGTTTGATCTCCACCGTTAAGTCATCGATGACACTTCGATAGTCATCGGCACTGCTACTGTGTGTGGCGCTTGGCTTAAGTGTAGCAGGTACAGGGGGTCTTAAATGCGCCGGGTAGCTCGTCGGTTTTGGACCGTCTTCGTTGGAGGAATCACTCTCTTTTTGAAAGAAAGGGGGTTCAACTAGGGAGACAGTCAGCCGCGAGCCGATAGCATTTAAGCTGGAATAAAAGAACCCTACCATCCATTGCATGAGAATACAAGGCCGCTGGATTTTCGTTGCTCTGGTCGAACCATTTCTTGGGATCGCTGGGTCCGGTGTTGTGACTTTCACCGGAAGATTGCCGTCGTGGCGACGAAGAAGAACCCGAACTCGCTGCCGCTGCTGCGCGAGTTGAAGTCGCTCTTTCACTCGCCTCACGAGCCAGGCGGTGGTGGCGGAGCGTTATCGAAGCCTCGGGAGAGGATCGACGTGGCAGTGGGTGACCTTTCGGCGACGTCGGCGGTTGCGTACCTTGGGATTTCTGTTGAATGTCGGACATAATGGCGGCATTAAGGCGGTGAGGATTACGGAAGACTCGTCGGCTGTGGTTCTCGAGGTTATTGTATAAGCCTCGCTCTGTTCGACCAGGGGTTGGGGGAGAGTTTGTCGTCGTAGTGGCCGTTGTGTCGATATTTTCCACCTGAGTGGAAGATTCAAACAGATGTGATTAGGGAGCTTGACTGTTGGTAAATACAAAGACTAGGTTAGGTCAGTTTTCGAACAAACAGGTAAATGCAGGACCCTGAAATGTAGTCGAGGTAGAAAGAGGTTGTATATGTCGGGGTAGGTCCTGTGCTGTGATTGGCCAAAACATCGATCGATCGATCGAAGACCACAGAGTGAGGTATGACGACAGCGACCGACAGAAGCCCGACACCGTGAGAGGATGGCACTTACTGAGCTGATAACAAGAGGAGCGTGCGACCCAAAATCAAGTCAAGTCTAGGGCAATGATAGATGAATTTCTTCAAACCCTTCAATTCCCCTGAGGCTGCGGAAATAACGAACAATGGTGACGGAAATGGTGCAATTGTGCGGGACGCCGTGACCCGGAGAATCAGTTCAGGGCGTCCGAATGGCCTCCGAACAACACAGCTTGGCCGATCAGTCCGGGGCCGAGATGTGTGAATAAAGCAGCACTTTGGTGTGCAACGAGGTTGAGTGTCGGTTGTGGACTGGCAGGTGTCGTGTGGGTATCGCGGTGGGGTTCGGTGTGAAAGATTTCTGCTCCGCTGTGCCGTTCCTTTGGAGTAGAGCCAGCCAAGATCAGTGTGAGAGATGGCACGTTCGCTTTCTGTACTCGCCGGGTACCTAGGCAAACTGGCGGATGGCGGATGTTCAAACGATACTAGAATAAGCCGTCAAGTCGGACTCTAACGGTCGAGGCCTTGGTTTTGAGAGACGATTGACGAGACGGTGAGGTTTAAAAGAATCGGAATGCCGTGATGCCGGGCTGGTTTATGCTAATGCCTAGGCGAGAACCTTCGGTGTTTGTACGTGTAAGTATGGCGAGGGCGTCAAGATCACCAGCGATGTAAAAATGTTCGAAAAAATATTGCCGTAACGTCAAATGCGATACTCGCCTTCTTCTATGTCCTTGTCGTAAACGCAGGGACTTGCGTGAGGCAAAAGATTGGGAAAGGACGAAGAGGTTGTGGTCTGGTAGGCGAGACGAGATAGGAATGGGTTCCCCACGTCCGCTTGGCCTAGCAACAAAATCGGATATTGCAAGGCCAATCTGTGTCAGACCAGAGAGGGCTGGAAGCGGTAGAACGAGAGGGCGAGCTGGCAAACTCGTGGACGTAGATAGGGATTGCTGTATGAACTGGCCACACCCATGACCCGGGGGCCACACAGGAGTGTCGGCGATGCCTGTAAGGACGGGTTGATGGATGGGAGGGGAAAATGGTGGGATGGCAAAAAGACAAATCTAACAGCGACAGGACAACAAGCCCCCGCCATGCCACGCCAGCGTTTAGGTCAGACTGTGTAGGAAGAAGAGGCAGAAAGATAGATGGAGGTTGAGGGGGCATTACCTCTCGCTTCTGTCCTCCCCCCCCCCGGTCGGCTACCGGGCAGTGGACGTGAGCGAGAGCATTCAATAATGAGGTTCAAAGGTTGCGAAACGTTTCGAGAGGTCTAGCCAGTTCCCCACGCGCCGGTGGCAGGTACGGCCCCACACCAGCTCGAAAGCTGCTTGGTCTGATCTCCAGGATGTGGCAGGGTTCTTGGGATCGAGAGTCAATCGAAGAGGCAAGTGGGGCGCACCTCGTCCGAGGGCGAGTCTCTTCAACAGGAGCTTTTTACAAGGCAGGCACAGCAGGGAAGGTGGGAAGGGAGGGGCGTGTGGAGGGTGAAGAAGGGGTGTGCACGGATTGGGCTATGGACCGACCTAGCCCTTTTCGCTTTTGTGCATCGCCGTTCTCCCCTTCCAAAGGTTGGCTATGCTAGTAATAGTAAGTAGTGGGCCTGCCGTTTACACTGTCATACTACAGTACAGATACAGTATTCGTATGCAAGCTTTTACTACTAACTGAACGCACTTAGGTCAACTGCCAAATCATCCAAATGTGTGGAAAATCACATGAGTACACCGATGGATACCTGTATCCATCTTCCGTCAAGACCTCGTCGCGTCGCTTTAATCGCGATCATAGCATCAGAATTTTGACCTGGACTTATTCGTATACCCTCAAGATATCCAAAACGAATTGCTGGTTGGAAAGGATCAATCACCCGCCTCGCGTGGTGTCTATACTCTTCGTTACCGCCAGTCTGACAGGCGTCCACCCTGAGCTGGAGTTGGACCCTGATTGCCTACTAGAAAAGTATGGAGTGGGATGGCTTCGCGTCGTCAGATATTTTTAGACAATAACGCAGCGATGAGGAATATGCGAAACAGCATTGTTTACGTGAACAGCAGATGATATCTGGACTGCTGCCCATCCATTCCTTCTGCCAACTAAGCCCGATAGCGACGCTGCTACGCAGTCAATGAACACGGTACTGCTCCGTATAATGCTACCATAGTAGGTGTTTCCACGACTAGCACGGAACCATACACCGACTCACCGAGCCGAGGACCGGATACGCTAAGCTGAAACGGTCTAGCGAGGTCTCTCTCGGGATCCACCCGCCAATCCCAAGGCCAAGGTACCTGAGTATGTGTTGCAGATTCCATTCACAGTCGTGTACTCGATGTCGACGCTTGTCTTCTAAGCCTCCAAACCATCCAACGTGAGTGTTATGTGGCGTCTTTGTTGGTAACGACATGGAACCCAGTCGATTCCGATTCGAAAAACATGAACCAAGCTGAAAAACGACGCAGATTGAAAGCATCTGTGAATGAACTGCTGTCTACCCAGCCCACACACAGAACACGTCGGCCCGGCATGTCACTTGCAGGCGGCTGTTGAATGACCGCCTTCGGAGGCCATCCATGAACGACCGCCTCCGCACCAGGCAACCTGACAGCGTTGCACGCACTCATTCTACTGCGCTTTTATTGGCCAACCTGGACTCCCTCAATCCCCGTGTTGTCCGGATATGAACCCGTAGCCAATCATCGCCCACCACACGGGCCGCAGAACGACCATTCACGTCAAGGCGACTCAGCAGTTTCACGAACTCACGATCTTGCTTTTGCGGTGTCATCGAGCACCATTCAGACGCGGCCTCGGGTGCAACCACTGTTGCGCATTGGCTAGTGGTTCCGCTGGAAATTTTTACCCGACTCTTTTACAGCTCAAATCAACATCCGCTCATGGCACAGTGACTGCAAAGCTAGCTGCGCTCTCTCATTGAGCTAACCGCGCATTCACTAAATCGCCGATGGAGCAAGTATCGCGCATTCGTCCCGTTACTCTCTCGCACTGTCTTCATGGCCCGACCCCGCAAATGTACGCCCACCAACACTCCAGCTGTAATGTTCAGCAACACCGGCGTGAGGGAGAAGCAAAGTTGACCGAACCCGACAACAAATATTCTCATTCAAGCAATCGAGAGGGTTGCAACAAGGTTTATCAACAGGTCAGCTCCATGCCGTCCGTTCAAGTGCCAAGTTCATTTTTCTTTAACTTTCTTATTTTTCTTATTTCCACAAAAAGAAGGGAAAACATTATAGCTTTAGAAATACACCCCCCTTTTCTCCCCCTTCCTCTGAACCCCTAGAAACCCTTATTAATTATCAAACCTCTATTTGCATTACAGTTCACGGAGTCTCCAGTGCTCAACAAGCAAGGCCCTAACATGGCCCCACCTGAACATCTCTCAGCGACTCATCTTTCATGGAAGAAAGTCCAAGACTCGCTGGCGCTTCTGATTGGCTTCCGGGTCCCCTCCTTTTCATCATCAACATAATCGACAAGCCAGCCCTTGCGTTCGGGTACGTCATCGTCATTGTACAACGTACTGCCTCCGACGTCCAAACAAGTTAACCACATACTGTTTAATTCCATGTCATGGTGCATCATTCTTGCCACCGACAGCTTGTGGAACGGAGAACTGAGAGAACTACGGTACGTAGTCAGGAATGTGAAGATCAATTTCTGTATTCAGAATGTCCTTCGCACACGTCATCCAGGCACGAACTGGTCATTAGCTGCCGTCCTCACAGGGTCCAACCATCAATGGTTGCAGTTCTCTTCGACTTTCCACAACACGCGATTGTGACGCAAGTTAAGGCCAACCGCCTGCGTTCACAATGCGTCGTGTAGTGCATTACCAGCGAGGCAGCCATTCGGCCAGGGCATGACGAAATCTGTCGCGGCATCATTATGGTGGGTGCCGAGCTGTGCCCTGTTGCGGTAGTTGGTGATTGCAAACGAGATAGTCGGCAGCCTGCTTGTGTGGGTACCCCGAGCGGTGCGGTCCTGTGCGATACCGGCATTTCTGTCGCCCGGTGAGGGCCGAACATGAAGGAAATGGAATTGAACGGCCCGTCTTTTGAAGACACGCCCCCGCCCCGTTGATACCGGCGTTCGGCCATGTTCACCCCGTACCTACGGAAAGCGCTAAAAGCTTTGCAGCCAATCAACCCTTTCGGACAGCCGCCCATGGATTAAGGTTCGCCTCCCGATCTCAACGAGCCGCATCGTTAGCTTGGATCGGGAGCTCAAAATGGACCCTTCGTGCAGCGCCTTCGCTACGGCTTCGCCTCATCCCGGCCGGCCACACATTCCCGATCGCCATCGCACGCTGCCTGTCGCGAGTGATTGACCACGATCCACGGATTGTTTGTTTGTGGGGACGTCTAGTTCAATTTCGCCATCTAGACCACATTGCGAAATGCATCAGATTCCCATCCTCCCGACGAGTTTTGCGCATCTTATCAGGTCCATCTAGACAAAATTCGATACCCTGCAACCATTCCTGCCACGGCCGGCCCATCTGTGTGGATCAAGCCGTCCACAACCTCAGGGCGCGCACGACATGGAGGGGAGTGCAGCTTGCCAGTACACGCCACGATCAACGACGCATCTGGCCAGAGGCAAAAAACCCACCCGTAGCAGCACGGCGCTTCCTGTCTGATGGTCGCGTGGCCTTCCCCGTGTGGGATACTCACGATACCTTCGCAGCTGAAGGCTCCTGCGGACTAGCCACGTGTGCTGGTCTCCAACAATCCTTTGACCAGCTTGCAAGAGTGCAAATTACCGGGGCACGCGGGGTGGTGTCTGTGGTGGCTACCGTCGTACGATGGTAAGCTCCTTTGCTTCGGCCGAGGGGGTTGTTGGTCCAGACCTTACCCTTGCTACTGGCGCGCCTTCTGCCCTTTCACACCAAAGTGTCCGAAAGGCTGGGGAATCGTCAATACCACAGTGAACTTGTCATCCCCTCGGGATGTTTCGAAACCGGCCAAAAATCAGCTCCCATTGGTTAGCCCGCATACAGCCATTCCAAATACTCTCACAGCGAAGCAGAACTCATATGTCTGTCCAACTCGTCTGTTAACCTGTTGCTGAGTGCAGGCGCACTTGTTAGGTAACTCATGCTTTCGAAACATGTAGTCTCGTGTGTCCGTGAGGTCAATCTCACGATCGCTCGAGCGACTTTTGGCTGGAGAGGTCGCCCAACAATCCAGTACCTATCCAACCCGCCTTCGCATTTAACTTCGCATTTAACGGGAAGACTGCCAAAACCCTGTGGGCGGCGTGCTGCCGATTCGCCAAACAAGGCCTAGTACAACCCCCCAGAAGCTGTGAAACGTTGGCAGGACCCTTGGCCAACACACACTGCTGAGCCGATCTCACCGCATAGTTGGCTATCTGCCGGCCTGCCCGCCATCGCGGAAAGGCTTCCCCAGCTTTGTGACCAAACAAGCGCCTGGAAAAAAGCTTGTCCAACTGCCTCTCAGCACACATGCCTCCGAGCTGCCACTCCCTGCACTGTCATTGTCTTACTTCTCACTGTACAATGGTATCCATGTCTCTATTCACGTCCATTACCTGGAGATTGGAGGGTCTTCTGTTCCAAGTCCCGTTTGAGAAAGAGGTTAGGCTCGGATCTCAACGACAGGGCACAATCTCGAGTCGGGCCTTCTGTCCAACCATCGCTGGTGTAGGCTTACTGCGCACAGAGCAGGCCTCCAGAGTTCTAGAACCATCACCATCAAAAGACCCGTCGGTGGCGAATCCGTCGCTTAATAGTTTGCTCATCGGTCTCGTCCGAACAAACATAACGTGGTCGACGCGGACTTGCACTTGTAATGGGCACGCTATACCCTTTCCGCGACAGGGGTTCCGAGCCATAGGGTGGTGGTGAAGCCTTTTTGCTAACGACCCTTGACAGATGATCATACCTGTGAAGTATGCTCAGTGAGGATCATCGGTCATCTCCACTGATGTAAGGGGATCGTTGAGCTTTTTCATCCCAGAGCTCTTACAGCTGCGTCTGTAGTATCCAGTTGGAAGAGTAATTTTCTCGCTTTCGGCCAAGACTTAGTGTTAAGGGACGGCAAGGCAATCCGGTGACTTCCCAGTGAATTGCGAATTATGTCTTTCGGCGAAAGGCATGAACCAGACAGGTTTAGAAGCTAAAGAAGGTTGCACGAGTACACATCTCCAGCTCGGTCGTATACCAACTGTGGCGGGCAGAGTCTGCGACTGGACGGAATTCACAAATCTTACGTTGAGCTGGCTGGGATGGGGGCAGGCGTCCGGGAAGATTTAAGTGACATTGGCGTATAAGCCTTTTTGCGCTGAAGCTTCGAAGACGCGGAAGCCACACGTTCGGGATTACTTCCTGTGACATGGTGGCAATCCGCATCCGCGTAGAACAGAAGCTGCCTCGCTCAAGGCCGTAGTAGTTGCACGTGGTAAGCCTTAGCGCAAGCGAGCCTAAGTCTGGAGTCAACTCTTCACGCGCCGACCGGTGGCTCAGCAGACATAGTGAGTCGGCTCGGACTACGATTATCCCACGACCAATACTTCTTGTGCCTGGATAGCGCGGGCCCAAGGAATGGGTGAGCATGAGATTTGACGCCGACGGATGGACTCTTGAATTGGAGGTGCGACAATAACCCAGCCCGCCAGCTTTTCGCATCTTCTGTAAGGACTACGATACAGACCGCCGGCGAAGGCATCAACTGCTGGCCACCTCACCCGGTTTCCGCTCTCATCTCTGAACGGGGCGTGGGTGGGGTTAAGGTCACACGCTTCGTCAAACGGCAGATGTGACAGCTCGCTGGGAGGATGCTCCAAGATGGACACTCTCATAGAACGTACGGTGTGAGCTGAGTTGTGAAAGTCCAGTTTTCGGTCCATACCACCATGGCGGAAGTGAGGTCTTCTGGAAGTCACAAATGAATCTGGTTTCGACTCGGTTATGGATTCCTAAGGTCGCCCGTGGGGCGTTAGTAGGGGCTTGTCGAGACGACGAGTTTCCGGCAAAATACCCAACTTGGATTGACCGTTCAGGTGACAAAAGGCGCAAATTGTACTCGGCCATGTTTTGAATATAGTAAGAGCAGAGCATCACTGCGTGGGCACTAATACTCATTTGGCCTAACTGTCATTTGAGTGCATCACTTGTATCTGCCGTTTATTTGACTATAACCGAGGTAAGAGTGCACCCAGTTAAGAAACGTATCGTCTGGTTTGCTGTCAAACGCTCTGGAAGTCGCATTGTCCAAGATGAGCACAATATTTTGGTCCTTCCCAGAACTAGCATATTCAGCGCCCAAGTCGCCCGTCCGCAAATCGTAACTGGGAAGACTTCAACCGACTTACACCAGCAAGATGGTGTTGGAAAGTGTCCCTTCAGATGGAGAAAGAGACACACATATACCCTTGCCACTGTAAACACGGCTTTCTACGCCGGCTTACTTGGGAGCCGGTAATCACTCGCTAGAAAGCCGACAAAAAACTTGAAGCATGTGGTTTGACGCCCTTATCAAGCTTCATCCAACCGGTGTACGGATGCTCGAGGCCTTTCCTTGTCCTGTCGAAGATATTACTCGACGCCGAAGTAGAGTGAGTGTCTATGTCGGTTTCATCTCTTCTGCAGAATAGGTTGGACACCGAGGTTGTGGGATCTTCGTCCTCTGTCGAAAAGTGCACCATTTCATTGCGATGTGCCTCCCACGTCCACGAGCCTGATTCTTCGCTCTTCCGGCCTTCTGTCCATGTAAAGTCGGTCGTACGCACTTTTTCAGGTATTATGCCACGGACGGAGACGTCGGTACTGAATAAACCGGCCTGTTATGAAGCCGTCTTTACTCCTCCAACCATCGGTCTTGTTTCTAGACCATCTCGTCGTTAGAACCCACCCCTGGACTGGCTTATTTGATCTCAAGATGGCCCTCTGCAATTATGAGAGAACGAGCAAGCGACAGACTGTTTTAGTGTCAGGTTTCCATACATCTGAAGATCCTTGGAACTTGATATGCAGTACATGATGTGAGAGATGACCAGGGATCATCTAACGCATCTCATTTTTGGCCCTGCCGACACAGTATAGATGTTGCCGCTTGATACAAGCAGCCGAGTTCATCTTGCAAAGGGCCTCCAGCGGTACGTGTTGATTGAAAAGTCCCGTGGCAGACCGCCCTCCTCCCGCACAGCCAGTCAAGAGTGATAGCGGTAAAAGAGAAACTCAGAAGACACATCCGTAAGGGGTTGTTAACCCAATTTCGAATCATCACAATAATCACAATAGTACTCTGGCCACTATTACTGCGAAACAGCTGCTCAGTACCCAAGTCCTTCTGATGCCTAACTCCATATCCAGCAACCCTTTCACTGTATTCAGAGCCGCCACGTGTTCATCTATGCCAGTAGTCGAGGTGACTGAAGTTAGATGTGCCTCAGGCAACTCACTTCCTAACTGTTTTTGGCCCTTCTTTGCCCTTCCCCTGGTGCCATGTACAACTCTTCTTATCACCTTATCGTGCTTGCTTGACTGATATGAGCCCTTTGGGCTGTGTAGTGTCCTCTTATATAGAAGGTTGGACAAGAGCAAGTCGACAAAAGAGACGGCATACATTACTCCTATAACCTTGTATGCTTCGTCGCTGTGCATGTGGAAAAGAGCATCTCCATTACCTCAGTCTAATCATGGTATGGTCAAGCGCCAGAGCGATGTGTCCTGACAACGATGCCTCTACCACCAAACCAGCTCAGATTTTCAGCCTCCCCCGGGAAGATACCGACTCTCTACTGTCAGTTTCAATTCGTCAACTCACACTCAGTAACGTCTAATGCCCTTCTTCTCCCCATTCGCCGCCTCCTGAGCCTGGGCATTGGTCTGGATCGCCTCCTTCAGCTTCGCAATCACCTCGGGCTGGTTACTGAACGCCCTCTGGAGCACATCCTCCAGCTCCTTCTCAACTTTACCGATAGGCTTCACACCAGGCTTCCTTGCCCGCGCGTCATTCATCAGCGCGCCCCAGCGCTGCGTAAAAGCAACGATGGACTGCCTTAGCAGCTCGTCAAGCTGCTCGCTCATGTCCTCGACAGTTAGCGTCTTGGCAGTCACGGACGGCTGCTGCCCCGACGCGCGTGACCAGAGGGACCCGCCGATTATGTTGCTGACGAAGCCCACCAAGCTTTGCGGGCTCAGATTCTCCCAAATGTGACCAAAGTGCTGCATGGCGGCGGCGTCGCTGCGTATGTCGCCAATCTCGAGGGAGACGAGCTCGTTCTTGATGATGAGGAGGTTCTTAACCATGAAGAGGTCGGCGTCCGTGCCCGCCTTGATGGACTTGATTCGGGCCTCGGCGCGCTGCAGAACTTGAATGGTCTCGCGGACGATTTTGAAGACGACTTGGCTGTTCTTTTGCTGGTCGCGGGTCAGCTATGAAGACTTTTTTTTGAGGTGAAAGAAACCTTACGCTTCGTTCTTTTGGCATTGCCTGGTCGTACATGGACAGGAGCTTGAGGGCTTGCTTGACTAGCGGATAGGCGTTCGAAGATGAGACGCCGTTGACGACGGGTCCGATTGTGAGGGCATCGTCCTTGACTACGGCCTTCGCGACCGTCTTGACGATCTCGGCCTCGAATGAATTGTCTGTAAACACCCACAAATGCTCCGTAAGCAGTCTGGCGCTCAATTCTCGGCACTGGCGAGCAAAGGGCGATTCCTCGTCGTCGTAGTCGAGCACCAGGTACTCGTTGGTCAGCCAGCCAACCACATTGCAAATGGTGTCTAGGCTCGCGGTCTGCAACGCAGACTGCAGGTTGGCGGCTATCTGCACAATATTTGCTGGGTTTACCAGAGATCTCTGGTTTGATTTAAGCAACCCGTAGGCCGAGTCTGGATCGGAGCTCCATTGGAGGTCTAGGCCAAAGATCTTGGCGAACAGGTTGGCCTCGTTGAAGGCCCGCTCGAAGCTCTGCTTGACGTAGTTTCTCGATGCCGTCTCCACTGAGAGGTCCTTGATCTCCTTCTTGAACTCGTCTAGGTCGTGCTGCACGATAGGCTTCAGGTCGCGGTCCCTGACGGCAAGATAGGCCTGGAAAAGGTTGCTCGTGGTGTTGGAGTAGATGTCCTTAGCGACACTGGCGACGGGAAGGCCATACTGATCATAAACACTGCTGACCACCTTGTGAATGTTAGGAATTAGAGAGTACGAATCAAGAATCATCTCCTCGAAACGACCATATGCCAGAGCGTGCCGTGTAGCCTCTGACTTGGTTCCCGTGATCTGGCCTGAAATCTCAGAGGATATGTTGTCTAGGCGGTTGGTGAAGCCAACCTCGAGCAGGTGCAGCGCCTTGGTCAACAGTGACTCGTACCGAGCCAGGTACGACTCGGCATCGCGATAGTTAGACTGTATGACTCGATTAGTCTTGTGGGAGTGTTGAATGCCAGGAAAACCTACGTGTTGTGACATAAAGCCTATGCAGGAGTCCAGGTTGCTCAGAACCTCGCCGAAAGCGCCATCATCAACCAGCCGCCCGGCACCAGGAGCATTGAGTCTCCTCGTCACATTTTCGAGATAGGCATAGAAGTGGAGATCGGTTCCGACTTCGTCTGCTAGCTTCTCGAGCCTGTGCTGCTCAGACAAGAGGTCCTCGCATTGGGACTGGAACGTGGTCGTTTGGGCCTCAACAGATTGGAACGATTCAGACAGTGTCGTCAGAAGCTTTAGAGCCGCGTTTGTGTCCTCGATCAGGGTTTCGAGGTGTCGTTCGGTGAGCGCAAGCTGGTCTTTGTAGAGCCTGGCAGAGGTTGTTAGCGTGTGGATCTCCGTCGCAGGCCAGCTCGGCTCACAGATACTCCTGTTGACTAGCCTCCAATAGCTCGTCGTCGTACTGTCCGATGGTCGAACGACGATCAAGCTTGGTGTCGTTAACCTGCGTTACAACATCGAGGGCATCCCATGTCTTGCCCTTCCTCCTTCTCCGCCTCTTCTTTTGCTCGTCTTTCGCTAGTTGCGCTCGAACCACATGGTAAAAGTCGGAGTACGACTTTGCGCGTCGCAATACGGTCGCTTCGGGTGGCGTGTTGCTGTCTTCAAGCTCTTCGAAGATCTGGTCCAACGTTTCTGGCGTATCGGTAGCTTGCGCAACACCCTAGCAGTAGACAAATCGTTTTAGCAAGCTGTCCACTTCAAGATAATGGTTGGTTGGTGGAAGACGTCCGGATCTTACGTTGGTTTGCTGCAACAATGATTCTTTGCGACGATGACCAGAGCCTTGAGCGGCTGATGCAGCTCTCTTGGCCACATCCGGCACGAAGCTATACCAGGAGTCGTCGTACATTGTGCGTTGCGCGCCGTGTCGGCAGCTTCTGAGTGTCGCGGGTGCGAGAGGTCCGGTCTGGCACCGGTCAATGTTCCCACCAGAGCAGCCGCCCACTTGTGCGCTCCGGCCAGCTCTCCCGACCCGTACCCGAAGATTGGGCGGAAAATCATTGGCCCCAATTGCGACCGTTCCAAAGTGGATCCCGCCATGTCCACCCGCTGTGGGGCGCACAGTCCCTTGCAACGCAGCGTCAAGGGTCTTTGAAAGCCTAGATCGAGTGCTAGGCGAATCGAAGTTTTAGTTTTCCTTGATGACCTCACGACCTGTCAGCGACTTCCCGGTTACATCTCGCTCACTGGTTTTGTTGAACCGAGTGATCCTTTAATGCGTTCATCTTGACACATCCCAGCTTTCTAAAACTTCGGCCCAATCACCTCCGTTTTTTTTTTTCTTTTTTCCAATTTTACCCAGAACATGAGGGCTTGCAGGACAGCTACACGCAACGCCGGCGCGTCTCTTACAGCTCAGAGATGCGCTGCCGTCGCCCGCCAGCAAGGGCTTCGCCATGCCAGTTCTGGCCCTCGCCAACGTGGTGAGAAGTCTGGCTTGGGCAAGGCATCCGCTTTGGTCTTCACTGCAGCGACTGCGGGTGGACTCTACTATGTCGACGACCACTTCAATGGACCCCTCAAGCAATACTTCAACCCCGAGATCGAGAAAGAAGCTGAGGCCCGTAAGCCAAAGTACCAGCAAGCGGAGATCGAGTTTGAGAAGGCCAGAAAGGCTTCGCAGTCAAAGGAGGAGAATCGGGACCTCATCAGCTCTCAACACCTCCAGGTCAAGAAGAGCTGGGAGAACCCTGGCGTCTATGCATGGGGATCCAATGTCGGCAAGGTCATTGACCCGCAGTCCAAGGAGACCGTTATCAAGTCGCCGAGGAGAATCGCTTACTTTGACGGTCAGCTGTTGAGAGACATCAAGCTGACCCAGGACTTTGGTGCCGCCGTCACGGAGAAGGGCGACCTCGTGCAGTGGGGTCTCGGCTTCTCCAACACGGACCCCTCTCCCACCGAGACGCTCAAGGGCAAGGACATCTCCAAGATTGCGGTTTCCAACGATCGGGTTGTTGCTCTCTCCAAGAACGGGTCGGTTTACTCCGTCCCGGCAGCACGGAGTGACCAGGCCCCTAGTCTAAAGGCCCTGGAGCAACCGCAGCAATCAGCTTCGTGGATCCCTTTTTGGAGCTCTAGCGGGACTGAGACCATCAAGTCCAGGAATCTGACGCCTCGCGGGTTGGGCCGGGGAGAGAAGGTTGTTGACATTAGCAGCGGCTTGCAGCACTGCCTGCTGCTGACGTCAAAGGGGCGCGTCTTCTCCGCCGCTGCCAGCACGTCCGAGTACCCTACCAAGGGTCAGATGGGCATCCCGGGTCTCAGCTGGGCCACGCGCCCGGAGGGCCCTTACGACCAGCCCCAGGAGATCACTGGTCTCTCGGGCTTCAACATCAGCAAGATCGCCACTGGTGATTTGCACTCTGTTGCGCTTGACAAGGACGGCAAGATCTTCACCTTTGGCGACAATACCTTTGGCCAGCTCGGACTGCCGGTGGAGGCCAACTCCCGGCAACTGGACGTGCCAGCTCTTTTGCCCACGGCCAAACTGTACGCCAACACTGGCCTCATCCCAAGGATCACATCCATCGCCGCCGGAGGAAACAACACCTTCTTCACCGTGGACGCCACGGAGCCCGGCTCCCAAATCGTTAACGGCGATCTCGCTCCGGCCCGCCGCATGCCTCGAGTCACGGCTGACCTCTGGGCCTGCGGCCAGGGCGTCTACGGCTCCCTCGGAACGGGCAAGTGGACGCACGTCACAGCTGGGCCGGTTAAGGTCAAGGGCCTCTCGTCGCTCTTTGAGTTTGACGAAAAGACCAACAGCATGGCGCCCATCCGGCTGTCGAGTGTTTCGGTCGGTACGACACACTCTTCGGCAACAATGAACAACGTCACGAGGACTGGGGCGTCGACGAAGGGCTCCGACAACGACACCAACTGGGGCGCAGACGTGCTCTTCTGGGGCGGCAACGAGCACTACCAGTTGGGCACGGGTAAGCGCACCAACCTCAACACGCCGACTTATATCGGTGCGTTGGATGGTGGCGCAGGCGATGCACTTATGGGCCGCGAGGGTGAGATGCACCGCTTCCAGCTCACGCCGCGGCAGACGGTCCGACTTGGGCAGGATGGCAAGGGGAGGAAGGTGAGCTTGGAACAGAAGGTGGAATGTGGGCGGTTCGTGACCGCCGTGTACTCGGCCGTTTAGGTCTCTTTAATGGGGCTGGCGAATGTACTTGTTTCAGGCGTGGACGACAAGAAGCGGAACTTCTGAAACTGGGATGGACTTGTACCATTAAGTATACTGAGAAGGCATTGTAAGGATATAACCATGTAATACATCACGATAAGGGGCCCTGTGGCTTGGAAAGTCGAGCATACGGTTTTGGTGAGGCGGGAATGGGAATTGGCACGTGGACGGCGGTGAGCTGCAACAGTGAACCTCCCTTTCTGCAAAGCAACGGTGGCGAAAACGAAATCAACTCAACTCACGTTTTGACGGCAATATCAATATCATCATGGCGCAAAGCGGTAATAGCCTCCTTTAGCATGATGGGATTGTCTACAGGCTGCCGCACGAAGCGAATCATCAGACGTGTAATAAGTTCTCGGCGGTTGTGGAATGGTTCACTTTCTGGGTCGGCAATTGTGTAGTGGGGTTCGGGGACTTGGGAACGATTCACATCCAAGTGATGAATGACACGGGCATGCCGGCCTTGGCGAGCTCGGGTCGGCGCCAATTCAAGAACGGGACGTCGATGTTGCCTCGGGCGTCCAGATGTTCGAGAAGCTTGTCAGCCGCAAGTTGTGGCGTGATATCGTCGAGTCAAATCGGCTCATCGCATATCACATACGTTGAGATCCATCGAAGACAGACGGAGGTGGGACGGGAGATAGCAGTGGGTTTGTTTGCTCCCTGTCGGATACGTGCAGTTCTCTTTTGCTACGTGGTCATTTGATGCTGGCGAGAGATGTTGGCCGCTCATGGCCAGGTTTCTAAAGTTAGTGTGTAGAGGTAGGAGAAGCAGACCCACGGATGACTTGCAGAATGGAGTGTTGCGGGTTGCAAACGAGCGAATCAAGCCTGAGTTGATTGTCTACCTGACCATCTGGGACGTCGTCAGGTGAGTCGAAGAGCTGCAAGTTGAGGGTTCTCTTCTCCTGCCCCCCACCACACCCCCCCCGGCCCCCAACCTAACTTCTATTGAGGCGCATTTGGGACGGCATCGTCTATCCAATACCTCAAATTTGCTCGAAGCAAACATGAGTGCTTTCCTTACATTAATGATTGCGAAGAAGATGTCGTTGCACGAATGATGACTAGAGGACATTACGGTTACGTAGCAGCAAGTCTTAACCTAAGGTGGAATGTTCACCTCTTGTCTAAAAGAGGCAACTCGTCCGACTTGATATCCATCACGGCACGGAGAGTCAGGGATCGTCACTCAGCTGGGAGTTGAGACAAACGATCAAATCAGCACAGCACAAGCTAAAACTCAGATACGGTCTTTCGGAATCTCGTATTGCAACGCTGCCCCATTTTGTCGCCCGAAGGTCAGGCCTGGACCGAGAGAAGAAGCTGCAGCTGTGCACGGCGCACTGCCAGTGGGTTTCCAGCTCCCCGGGACGGTGGCGGCGGCAGGGGCTGGTGGAAGCTAGGTAGCCTGGCGTGCCCGTTACACGTGTTCCTGCGTCTTGTACCATCGATAGGTGCCTTAGGTAAAGACACCTTACCTGGCTAAAGAATTTCCGTTGGGGTATGTGCCCAGGTCCCTGCCACTGATGGACTGGAAGCATGCCTTACCTGCCTTACCTTATTTGTATGAGTTGTTGGGTTCTCACTGTATAAGTACGCCTACCCCCCCATGTCTGCCGCTGAAGAGAGCCTAACTTGAGATAGAGAAGGGGAAGAAAAAAAGGAGCCGCAAACATCTCGTGCGTGGAACTGTAGTCGGAGCGTCCCAGTTCCTGGTCGAAGTTCCTATACCTACCTGCCTCATGCAAAGGTTCTTAGCCAACCTCTTCCAGGCCAACTGTCACCCAATCGTTGCGTAGTCTGTTCCTCGGCCGGAAACCGAAGTCGTAACAAATGACCGATGAACGCCTCTGCCCAGGAGCTTCCCAACTTTTGTACCGCGGCTGATAGCTCTCATCCCCGCTGGTCCTCCCCCCCCCGTACTCGTCATGTACTATGCCGTCGTGGCCCCCTTTCCCCGTCTCAGTCTTCAATATGATACCCGTCCATGTCATTTTGCCTTTACTTCTCCACGGGATGCTTCAGTTACTAGGTACGAGTAGGTAGGATAGTAGACCAGCTTCACGTATTCCGCCGTGGGGCATGTGGCAAGGGATCACTATGCCGGGGGAAAGTTACAGAGAAACTCCATGGCCTTTTAGTCGAACAATACCCGCCTTTTTTTTATTATCATAATCAAAACTCTTGCCGTCTTGACAGCCAAGGTAATTTCTTCTCCGGAGCCATCGTCCCCTCTTTTATGCTTTCTCTCTTGTCTGATCTTCTCTCTCGGACATATACGGCTCGTCAGGTTCTCTCTGTCTATATTCGCTCACTGAACTACCAGCGCGCTTGTCCTCAGTTTCCTTTTCCCTTTCCACAACGGCAGCTTACACTGCCAGACCAAACTTGTCCTGGACTCGGACTCCAATCTGGCACGTGCCTTGCCTCGCCTTGCCTGCCCGAGTGACGTGACGCAACTACGAAGTAAAGGGATTCTCCCTCGAGGCTCGTGACACACAAACTTCCCTCTTCGTTCCTTGCGGCCCATCCATGCGACCCATTCTAGATCGACAGGAACCAGTCCGCCTGGTTTGTTACTACCCTCCGGTCCGTCCTGTCATTCCGTGAGTCTAGACCGGTGGGACGGCCTTCAGCCTGCAGCATCTTCTCCTACCTTATCCACCCACCGTACCTTAAGAACACTTACCTGCCTCACTACGGTTTTGTACATTAAACGCTGTTGTTCACCCCTTCTTTTCTGGCGCTCCCCTTCCCAGGCAATGTCGACAAGCGCAAAGCTCGAACCTCCTTCATCTTTCTTTGACACAACAAACACCACCAACAAACGCATCCCGGCCTTTCTCTTCTCTTCCCACTCTTGCCGGGTTGGAGTTACGACGGGAGAAGTCCCCACCAGCCCTACATTAAACTTGCTGTCGCCACTTCTGCAGCTCCCCGTCCCGCTGTGCCACACCACACTATATCCAAAAAAAGAAAAAAAGGAAACTTGCTGCAGCCTGTCGCCCCCAATTCTCTGACGACATTCCAGCCGACGTCCCTTAGCTACTTCAGTAGTAACCGACCCTTTCACGCCGCCTCCTTGGTGTCACGCAACACACATCTGCCGACCTCATCGTCGCCGCCGCCATCTTCCATCTCCATTCTTCCCGTCATTACGATTTCATCTGGCGCTTCTTCGTCGTTCACCCGCCGGCGTATCCCGTTTCGCAGCTTCAACGCCATTTTGGCAGCGGCAGCAGCAGCAGCAGCAACACCAGCATCGCCGCCACTTACCCAAACCTTCGAGATGGACCATCTCCCCAAATTTCGGAGGAAACCCAAAATTCCTACCATTTCCACGACAGATGTGAAACCCCCTCCCACGCACAACGGCACTATCGTCGATCCCGAGCACCAGCAGCCTCAGCAAATATACCCCTCCACTACAGTCACCGTCACCGGCGGCAGATCTCCAACCCCAACGAAGCCTGGCCTGCGTAAATCGGCATTTCGCGGACTCCACCTGCGCAGCTCGGCCAAGCGCGCCCGCTCTCCTCCGGCCGCCGCCCTGCCGCACTCACCTCCAACAGCCATCGTATCCCACGACGACGTCGCATCACGCTCTCCGTCATCAGCGAGGCAACCGGACGGCGGTGACAGCGCAAAAGACAACGCGGCGTCAGCCAACGGCAGTCGGGCAAGCTCCGTATCGAAACCAAGGATTCCGGCGTTCCTGGACCTCTCTGTGCAAGGTACCCCAAAACCTCTGCCCCGCAAGAAGCTCAGGAGCGCAAGGCGAGGGCTAACCAGTGGACTCCCTCCAGACCTAGAGAACAAGTTCCAGGAACTGGTATGGTTGGAACGTAACCGTTTAGCGGCCGGCATGGCTCCCGACGCCGACGAGAACACGAAATGGGGCTCCTTCAAACAGACTGACTTGAGGAGGGGCGTGCAGGACCGCTACTTCAATATCAAACCTTGGAACCATAATCGGATAAAGCTGCGCGTGCCTCCCGAGGAGCTTGATTACGTCAACGCCTCAACCATAACCCTCTCCTCGCCCTCGAATAAGGACCTGCCCCCTCTGCGCTACATTGCGATGCAGGGCCCGACCGAGAACTCTCTCGACTTCGTCTGGCGCATGATCGCAGAACAGCTGACAACTCCGGTCGTCATCGTACAGCTCACAAGCATGTTCGAGAACAACCAAGTCAAGTGCTTCCCCTACTTACCTATGGACGAGACTGAGGGGCCCTGGATCATCAACGAGTCGGATGGCTGGAACGACGGCTGGAGCGCCACGCTTGCCTTCGACTCCCTCCTCACCCTCGAGGACGGCGCGATCGAGATGCGCAAGCTCTTGCTGCGCGTCAGTGACGAGAACGAAGACCGCACGGTTTGGCACTTTCTCTACACCAAATGGCCCGATTTTGGTGTCCCTGCGGTCGATGACCTCGCCAGTTTCTTCACTCTTATGCGACTTTCGCGCGAGTACAACACAGAACCGGACAGCCCGCGCGTTATCCATTGCAGCGCGGGCGTGGGGCGCACGGGAACCTTCATCACACTAGAGCACCTGATGCGGGAACTGGACGAAGGCGCGCTCGTCGATTACGATGGCGAGGCCGAGGGCGACGATCTCATCTTCACAACCGTCGACGCACTGCGCGAACAGCGACGCAGCATGGTTCAGGCCGAGTCACAGTACCTATTTCTGTATCAGGTGCTACGCAAGCTGTGGCAAGAAAAGTACGACGTGGAGGACAGCGATGGCGATAGCGAACCCGCGGCTAAGAGGCTGGAAATCGAGGAGCCTTCTACGGAATGACGAGCCAGTATCCGGGACCACTACCCTACCGGATGATGATGGAGAAAGGCGCCCATGGGACATGGAGCATGGGACATGGAGAAAAAGATTGGCGGCGGCATGGCAAATGTAATTCTTATTATTGTATCAGAGCAAGCTGCATCATTGGCGTTTTCTTTCCTTTCCTATTCTTTTCTTCTTACTCAAGGGAAGGCAAAACAGAGTTGTAAAAACAAAACGGGGCAGCAGATATGCCACCAGAGGGCTGGGACTAGTACGGTTGAGAGGGCGGATGGGGTTTCATGGTTACATGCGTCAATACTCACGAGATGATGGTAATTGCGTTTTGGGGAAGCGCGCTAGGTGTTTCCGAATGCCGAAACCCTCTGCTTTTGAGGCACGAGACATGTTCATCGTCAGCGCAATAGGCATCGTATCCCCCATTAAGCGCGACGGCAAGACTTGCATGCCCTGGGACGGCTGATTGTTCAATATTATTCTCGGTGTTCCATGTGGGAAGTACGGGCTGGTTATTGGAAATGATGCAAGTTACGTCTGTCACTTCTGTCAGATTACCTGGGCTCCGGTCCAATGCAATCAAGGGAGCCAACAGCTGGACGATGAGAGTTGTAGAAAACTTCACGCCGACCTCGGTCCTTGGCAGGTTGGATCCATGAATAGTTGTTCTCCGTCACATGGGCAATACCCTTTTCTTGATTCTTTGACCGGTTCCGGACAGACCCATTTCGGTGTGAGATTGGGCTGGGGGTGGTGGTCAGCTGGAGGGTATGGGAGGTGGGAATGCTAGCCAGGGGGGGGAGGGAAAAAAAAAAAAAGCCCGCTGTTAAACATGGGCGATGAGGTCCGTCGGTATAAGTTGTCGTTTGGGAATCCTCGAGCTACTAACGTGTTTTAGTTTCGCGGATAAATCAAAGCCCACGAACGAAAGAATATCGTTATCTGCTAGTCCTCACTTCGCGTGCACATCATGACAACCCTTGATGGGAAGATCGGCGTGAATAGTTTGGAGAGCCGGGGTTTGGTTCAGGGGGCGAGGGTTAGGACCGGGAAGGCGGGAGGGATGGGGCCGTTCGGTGCTTGGGATCAAAACGGGGGAGGAAGCATGTTATGATCTGATGTGATGTGTTGATGATGGCCAGGTTCGGGACCAGCGCCACCAATGTGATTCTGGCATGCCATCTGGAGAGAGCGGAAGCGTTTATGCCGTGGTCGAGAAGTTGGGGTTTTTTTGATGCCGTCATGAGACTGAATTCAGCGGCACCATCGCTTCCTCATGTTCGGGAGATGTGGCTTTCTGTCGGCTCTCATCTACTTGTGTGACCATTCGTCGAAACCCTCGCAGAATAGCCGGAACGGCCAATAGAACGGTAAATGGAGAAACATGCCCTCCATTCTACCAAGCACCCCAGACCCGGACTGGGGAGAGAGGCGAAGCATATGCAGTGACGTTCTGTGCCGTCGTTACACCACATGCAGCACGGAGCATGCCGGGCTTGGTGATGCGAGTTGCAGCTATAGCGGGGGGGATGATGGACTGTATATGTGAAGGAAGGCTAGTTCCTTAACGACGCTTCGGATTCAGCATGACAGCTGGCTTATGCGGTAGACAGGATGTGAGGTAACCGGCCGTTGCTTCCGGTAGTCTGCCGATATATGCGCGAAGACGAGCCAGAAGCCACTGAAGACTTTTCTGTTGGAGTGGGTGTCGAGGGTGTTGATGATCTGGTCTTGGGTTTTGATGATGTAGCGAATGCTACCATCGCCATGTAGAGTTGACGTTGGTTCTGTCATCTACGTGGTATTCGATTTTGTCCGTGCGCCTCTTCACCAACATGTGGGTAATTTATGACCGATCGGCTGGCAGACTTCACCGAAGCGTGGTGCCTGGCCTGTAGCGACGTGGTGTGGCCGTGGAAGTCGGACCGAGAATGTCTATCCATAATGACTGATACCGACGGCTTGGGCGGCGACAGCGATGCTTTGCGAAGTGGCTGCGTACGTCGGCCATCTATCGCCGAACGAACTATATCAGTCATTTGATAAGAGTCACACTCTCCCGAAATCGTATTTGAGGAAGAGCTGTTACAAGGGGTTGCCCAATTGACGGGCTAGCATGTGTGAGATGCCCATGGAAGATTTGCTGGTTCAGTCATGGGTTTGGTGAGAACGCCTATGGCCATGTACGAAAAGGCCTGGCCGAAGTTTCTCTTATGGAGCTTGTTGACCCCGGATGGCGGACAGCTTTCTGGAACTTTGGGTTGGAAAGTTGAGGCGCCTGGAGGGTCGGCATACACTTTTGTCCAGCCAAAAGACTCATCCACCAACCGCATCATGGGCTATGCTACCTCACCCAGGAAAAAAGAGGGTGTGATTCAACGTCAGCGCAAAGTTTGACTTTGAGGCATGACAGTGCAGGGGTGCGTGTGTATATGTGTGTGGACTACATTGTGGTATGGTGTGGGCGGAGATGAGGTTGGCCCAACGGGCGGCAGGTGAGGACAGAAGCAAGGCTTTATTGGGATGGATGGAGAGCGAGGCTCCATACAACGGCCGGGGGGAAGAATGCAGATGCCACCATGCCGCGATGTACATATGGAATTGTCTTGAACGCGCTGGCGGTGGTTGATGTGAGCTCCAGCTCTGGCGGTGAGGACAGGTTAAGACGGGGTCTCATGAAGAGCTCAGGTAGCCTGGCTGTGCGGACAGAACAGAGGGATTGCCCAACAATCCGAAGTTTTTTTCTGCGGGGAACAGTAGAGTTCCAAAGCACGGAGACGCAAAGTAAAGAAGGACAATCGTGCGCGACCTGCTTGGCAGTGAAAGGCAGTAAGATCCGGGGAAAGGCAACTGCTCGAGGAAGCTGGCAGGTGCAGGAACGCAAGGTGTCGGGTCTGGGCGTTGCATTTCATGACGCAGATGGGCCTCTAGGTCCTTTTTCGGAGGGGCCAGGGTGTTGGTCTGTGTTCCTCGTTCGAAGCATGCCAGTCGATTTTAACAACGGTCGATCACAGATGTTGAGATGTATGGGCAGGCGAGTGTTGATTGTGACTGATCCTGGATATTCCTTAGACAAGGACTCTGAATGATAGGAGGGAACGGTGCTGATGTTTGGTAGGCTAGAGGTAATACGGCCCGAAGCGACCCTGGGTACGCCGTTGGCAGTGGCCTCGCGTGAGCTGTTGTAAGGGGTTGGTGGTGGGTGCTCAGTGCCAGTCAGGTTTGGTGTAGGAGCGTATCAAGGAAGTGCGCAAGGATCAAAACGTCTCAAGACGAAGGCGATGTGACGATGTTTGTCTTGTTTCGATGGTTGACCTTTGCCGGACCCAGCCATCTGCCTTGGCTGGATAAGAAGCGGAGTCAGTCGCTCAGCAGTCCGGCAATCACATGTTGGGCGGCCGTCCGTCCCTTCGGGATCGGCGGTAAAATGACGACGTGAAGGAGAAAAGTAAAAAGGAAAGAAGATAAATTGATTTTTCTTATTGGGCAGCAGTCAGGACTCGGAAGGCATTGCCCCCGTTGGATGCCCTCGTCCCTCCGTCGTCTGGTGTTTGATACGTAAGACCTTCGGTCCTTTTGGCATGGAACGAGTCGAGGGAGGTCGGCACTAGTACATAATATCGCCGGTAGTATCCGTAGTTCCGCACCAAGATAGTAGCAGACTGGAGTGAGGGCTACAGAGACGATGCTGTAAGATGCGCTGCTGCACTGTGGATTTGGTAAAGCAAGCAAGCGCTAGGTGGGGGGAGAGGTATGAGTGGGTTTGATAGGTCATGACAAGGGATGGGGTTGAATCAATCATTGAAGCGTAGTGACACTTGACGAGAGGGTGCTAAGACTTCAAGACCGGGCTGGAGAGTTCTCAGTACGGATACACCACCACACTTACTAACTCGTGGTAAATTACATAGCTGTTCTTCGGCCCACTCGACTGAGGTACTCAGTCGGCGCAGGAGAACATCAGCATTGGCACTTCCAAGCCCATACGAAATGTCACCGAAACCCACCGCCGGTAGAGTAATCGTCGCGGTGCGGTGCGGTATAGTTGGTAAGCGGGCGTTTGAGACCCTGCACGGGTGCATGGTTGCAGCATCACACTCGGACCCGACGAGGACTGACCCATCCACCCATCCAACTTCGATTCATTGTCCAGACTCAACGGCACTAAGCTTACAACGTACGTCTAGGATGTTATGGAGCCAGTAAGATTTGGAACCCAAGGCAAGAACCCCAGTGCCCCGCATTACCTCATCCCCTCCTTCCCAACTTTCACTCGTGCAAGACACACCCCCAGACAGGATGCAGGAGCTCAAGACTCGAGGGGGAAGGAGCACAGTGAAATGGCGGGTTCTTTGGGACGACGAGTGTCACATGCACCTACAACACCTGGTAATCTCGCGATTCTAAAGTTATCTTACATTAGCAGGTACCCAAGATGGAACAGATCAGAGAGGCCTTAATGCCCTGGTTGATTCTCAGCGTGCGCATCTAGCCATGTGTCCTGTTCTGGCTCTGATCCTGAAGCATACGACAAGTTGGTGTGCATCTCGGTCGCGCTTCTTATGCCCCGACACGTCCAGGGCAAAACCACAAAACAACGAGAGGAAGGACCGATGCAATTTGGTCCACCTCAGATTCCGAAACGTTGGGGGCTTCCAATGATCCCTGGATCAAGGTCTTTTTTTTTTAGGGTGCTGGGCCGATTTCCGCTGCATCTCGCATGCTACTCGCGTTGATGCCAAGTCGAGTGAACGACCGCGACGGATACGGTAGGTAGCTATGTGGTATATTGGCTACATTGAGAGGCAGAAAAGATACCACAATTCCACTTCTCCATCTTCGGCCTCTACGACCATGTATGTGCCTTAGTACGCAAGGTAGTACGGTTTTGACCTGCAAAGTGGAGAAACGAGTTAACCTGAATTGGCCAGACCATCTCAGGCAGCGAAAATGGCCGTGCACCGTTCCTAGGTGCCCTGGTAGTGGAGGGTCTTCGCCGACCCACCCGCTGGAAGGCTTCTGGAAGATGTGGACAAAGATGGGCCTGCTGCCAAGCGAGCACCCACGCCCTCCTTCCCCTTGCCCCCAAATTCAAATCCTTCCATTTCCGTCTTCCGACCTTCGCTGCGTCCCCGGACGTACCTCTGATCACGCCTGCCTGCCACACAACGACCCGGCTCCTCACTAACCTCAAAGTACCTTAGGTAGGCTGTTGGATAGGTAGTTCTTTGCTTGCAACATGCCTCAACAGGTTTCGATCAGAGACACAAAAGAAGGAGGAGAGGAAGACGAACATGGCCCTGTCGAGATTTGAGCTCCCCTTCCATCCATATGACAGTGCTGGACCAGCTTAAGGATGACCGTTATTATGTGGGCTCATGTGTGGGTGTATGAAGGAGAACCACCCCCCGGTTGTTCAAGAGTAGAGCTCGGGTCGGGCATCGACAGACCAAACCGACGAAAAAGAAAGCTGAACCAGGGTTTGCTGGAGAAAGTCGGCAAGACGGATCCCCCATGCTTGCTTGGGCTGACTGAAGCCACGGAACTCTCCAGAAGAGATGAGGATGCTCCGACATTCTAGATTGCCAAATCTAAGGATGGCAACTAGCAAAGGTTGTTCCCAAGGTACGGCTGGGACCGTCCGAAGATGCTCCGTCCCAGGCTGTACCACGAACGGGATGATCCTGAAAAGCACCGCCGGTTCTGCAGCATATTGGCAACTACAGAATTGCATGGTATCCGATACGAATTAGCCACTCGCACCTCGCCTTCAATAAAATCCCCTCGTTGTCGACCCATATGGCTTACTGTCTAGCGTATGAACCTCTCTGCTGTACCCCCTTCCCCCTCGATGCTTGCCGACGCATCGAGCAATTGTTTACATACAAGAAACCCGTCGTTCCCATTAAAATGACTCCAGTAACGCTTTTCCCGCCCCCACTGGCACGCGACGAGTTTGACGGTCAAGGGTGTGAATGGAGTCAATGACGGATGAGGAGTCCATGACAATTGGGCTCGGCGGAGCTCCTGGGTTCTAGAGCAAAGACACTCGAGTCAACAGCCCGGCACAGCTCTGCCCCCGTTCCATGTCTCCCGGACACGGACCGGGGGGGTCGTGTCTAGTTTCGAGATCCGAGCCAGTCGTCGCTGCTGCGTTTTCACGTTGCTGCGATCCGTTTCGTCGAGTGCTCCTTTCCCAGTCGCGACGATGTAATCCCACATCATGGCCCCCTCTAGGCTCCAAGTCCATCAGTTCTCTCATCACTGCCGACCTTTGAAATGGTTGGTATAGCAAGGCAAAGTATTCGAAGCAACGGAGACGCAAAGCACACAACGAATGTTTAATGAGGAGATCCAATGACAAACGTCTCATATTATGCATGGAAGACTTAACTTGATTGCAATTCCCCTTGGCCCCGCGTCGGATGGCATGTTTTGATTTCTCTGTATTTGCGATCCCGTCACTTGACACTGTAGGGTCTTCCCACCACGTGTTGTAACTTTCTGGGCCGTGGACCTAGTGACCCGTGGAGGTTCCGAATCGATATCGTCTTTTTTTCCCCCCTCCCTCCACTGTTTCCCTCGTCGTCCTCGTGGTACCTCGGCCACTCAGCGTCGACACATTACTAGTGGCACTGTCAACTACGCCTTGCCGCGATTGACTGCTCGAGAGTGTAGTCAAACCCGGAGCGGCCATGCTTTTATTGTTCCGTTCTTGAACTGTTCGTTTCACATCTCCCTTACTCCGTTGTCATCGCATTGTCATCAACCAGCACTATTCCCGTCAGTCCGGCCGTTGAACTCACACATCAGTCCGTCCATCCCGTTGTTGCCAAGACAATTACCACTTTCAGTCACCGGCATCATCGGCGGCCAACCAAATCCATCTCGACGTACTGTACTATGCAGAACCGGCCGGCCAACCTTTCCTGACCTAACCTATCCAATCTCATACCAAAGCCGGCACATTGAAATCCGTTGGCATCGAGTCCAGTCAATCGCCTTGCCTAGCCTTCACGTCGAATCGAATCGCAACCAGCGGGAACTTTCCACGCTCCTCATACGACAAGTGGACGACGAGCCTGCGCTTTCCGGGGTCCCCGCCCACCGTTTGCCGCACAGCTTACATACCATCCCGTACCATTTCAAACCATACTTTTCCTAGCCTTCCATTGCCTCGAGGCTTGTGGTACCTCCCTGTCCTTCTCCTTCGAGCTCGCGGCGACATTTCCCGGTCTTCGTTCGCCGCCCTAATGGGTGTTGTCATCGACCTGTCGGTTCATCTCTCCTACTCGGGTCAACAGCATTTTCCCTCGTTCTCTCATTCCCTCGTTCCTCTCCTCTGGTCCGACCAGTTTCCCCGTTGACCTCTATCACATAGCACTTGCATCGGATCGTTGTGGCTGCTGTTTCTGCTACTACAGCAGCACACCCACCAACCACCACCACCACACCCACTTATTCACACACGCCCACTTGCTGCTCTGTTGCTTTCACACGCGCTCTCTGTCACTCTCGCCTCTTTTACACTCCCTTCTCTTTCACCCACTCTCACACGCCCACACAACCAGCTTATTATTACCATCGCATCCATACATCTCTGAGTTTCAACGCCACTTTTAAACCCTTTTTTTTTCCCCTTTCTGCCTACTCACCTCTTGTCGACCATTACAGTGATTAACATTTATCATTGTCGCCTCGTCGTCATCAACAAGAACTCAGTCATCCCGCTGGCCTGCGTGGCTGAATCCAGGCCCACCAACCCGCGGCGTAACCACCCTTGTTGATTCAGCTTTTTCTTTCCTCTGCCCCCCATTCCTGACCCCAACTCCCATTATTATTGCACTCCCTTCATCATTGGCGAAACAACACACACATACACACACTCACACACACACACACCTCTACCTAAGACCCGGGTTTGGTTTGAGGAGGGGATACGTCATGACATCCATAGTGAGTTTGCTTCTCTATTATTTCAGATTGTTTCTTTCCTCCACAAATCGAAAGTATCTCTACCCACTTGCAAGTCTTATCTCGCAAATCCTTCGCAAACTACACACAACCAAGAAACAACAAGAGCCAATCTCGATTGCAGTGCCAGTAGCCTCGCTATCTGTCCCTGGCCGTCCTTATGATGCCCGCCGGTTGTGTAATTGGTGAGAGCTGCTCGTTCACACCTTCACCGCCTCGTTGCTTCCCGCACATCAGTGCGCATCCCCAATCCTCTCTCCGTCTTCCCCGTCCTTCCCGTCCTCCCCGTCCTCCCAGACACGCACTCAGACATGCCAGACACGAGACATCAGACTGTACCGGCAATCAGGAAGACATCCCCCATGACCGGGGCCCTGCCTGTTGCAACAAGCCTCACCTTGCCCAACTATTTTTCCATGTCCTATCTCATCTCAACTTTCAATCAACCTGCCCTATTTCCCCAACTTCCCTGATACCTTGCCTCGCACCTTCCCAACTCCGTTCCCCTAATTAGCCCGCCCCCCTTCTTCCATCTCTTCGTTCACACCCATCCCCGTCACCGTCCTGGTCCTCGCTTCCGCTCTCATTCACCACCCTGACCCCCTTCAAACTCGCCTTGCCGTCCATACTTTTTAGTGAAGGGGATACCACGCCGCCATGGCCTGTCCATGTTTCCTCCCAGAACCTTACAACTCGCACATTTAACCTTCGGTCTTTCTACCCACCTACCCACATGCTTTATCCGTCACCCTCCTTTTCTATATCATCGTGTGGTTTCCCCTTTCCGGCGTCCACATCACCATTAGCTACCCGAATACTTTCCTCTCCCCGGCTCTTCGCGACATTGTCATGGCCGCACCCGTTCTCTAAGCACCCTTCCGTCCTTTTGTTGCAAGCCGTCTCCTCGTTGCTGGCTAGGCGTTGCCTCAAACCCCCCTCAGTTCTCCCGGGTTCGCGGTGTTTCTCATGATGCGTTTTCCATCCTTTGAGCAAACTTTTGCCCCTACCTGCCAGAACACGGAAACCATGTCTCGACCACCGAACTCTCTGTCGCTAATGACCGGACTCCAGCTATGCCTCGCTCACTACTGTGACCAGCACGGCCCGACCCCGCTCATGGTCACCGAGGGCTTACCAGTCCCCTGCACCACGTGCTTCGACGATGGCGCCGCCAACTTCGCCGATCAGGACCAGCTCCGACCCCGGACAAGCGCCCCAACCAGCGCTGCAAACCTCAACCAGACCGTCGCCATGTCGGACGCCCTGCGCAAGATGCACCTCAGCTCGAATCGCAGCTCCTCATTACCCGCTTCAGAAAACGAGGCCCAGATCCAGCGCGCTACTATGCTCCGCGCCTCCTCCACGACGTCCCCTGCTTCACCTCTATCGCCCTCAGCCATCGAGACCCCACCCGAAAGCCCCCGTCGCATATCCGACCAGCAACAGCCACGCCGAGACTCAAGCTTCCGCCGGACCTATGACGACTATGTCACAAAACGTGCCGGCCCTTGCGATAATTGCGCGCTGACGCTTCCGCAACGGCAAAGCGGCAAGGACAAGAGCGACCTGAAGGCCGACCGTGGCCCTACCCTACGCACGCGGGCCCCCTATGCGAGAGTTTACGGCCAGGCGTCGCCACCCACCTCACAGGCATCCTCGGCCAGCGACACAGACAACGAAAGCCAACCTGAGCGGACGCATCGAAGAACAGCTGGTTCTACCACAACACGATCGAGCATGTCCTCTGGCAGACATACCAGCCATACTCATTACCTTGACTACACCTCCACCCACGAGCCGCTCATACCGACATCTTTCTCAATAGTGCGATCGTCATGCCTCCGAACCCTCTCACTCGAAACTCTTCCCCGTTCACCCGCGAATCCCACGCCAAGCGCCTCACCGCAATCGAGTACGATGCCCGCCTTTGTTACGACACACAGCGCTGGAGCGGCAGCATCAGGCGGACCTATATTCTTCGGTGATCCGGTGAATGGTTACACAACCGCCTACATCTTCCGAATACCAGATATGCACGCCCGAGGCCATAAGCGCGTCTACGCCTTCCTCGCTCTCAGCACACATAAAGAGCGACTCGCTATGAAGACTTTTGGCTTCATGGCTGCTGCCTTCCGCGACCTTGCGGGGTGGATCCAGCAGCTGGCGGAAGCGGAAGCGGAGAGGGCCGCTGAGGCTAGCCCGGGGGGAGGCCTGCATCACCCCAGCGCACACCCTGCCATCAATGTGCAGGAGAGAGAAGGACCCGACCGTGGTGGCAGTAGCTTCCTAACCGGAGGAGGTGGCTTCACGAGACGGATGGGAGGCGGTCCCGGCGGTGTCTCGCTGAAGGCACGCGGTCTCGCGGAGCTTGTCGGCATGCCCGACTTTTTCATCGAGCTACATGCAAAGTTTGTCAAACTCATGCTTGAGCTCGGAGTTGTGCTCAGCTCCTAAGCCATCTCAGCCAAGGGTGGCTGTTCAAATACGTTTTATGACAACAACATCGTTGCCCTCCTGGTATGTTCACGTACCACGGACATGACAAGAGAGATACCCCCCCAAGTGGCATACATGCCAATACAAACGACGTTTCACCTGCGTACACAGGCAGGCAGGTCCGCCATAACTTAAGCATCCTCCTACACCAACGAAAGGATTCCTTGTGTAGGAACCACTCTATGCAAGTAGGTGTGGGTAATGATTAATCTATAATTACCTCATTTCCATGCGTTACTCGGAAGAGAAAAAGGTCGGGAAAGAGGAAAAACAGACTTCAGACGAGAGGAAGAAAAAGTGACCAGGAAACGAAGAAGAAAGAGACGGATACCTCAAATTCCTTTCACTGCTTAAATCAGAGATGCAAAATGGCATCTGTTCTTGTTACGTTCACAGAACGTTCTCTGCATCAGCGACGGTAGCATTCTGGAGTATTTGCTAAGCGTTCTTGTTTTTACTCACATTTTCCAAGGAACGTGTGAACAGGCCGGGATTTACTACGTTGTGGACACTATATCGCTTTCAATTTGCTCTGGGAATTTCGATTTTNGGGGGGGGGGGGGGGGTATGGGATGGGGAACTCGAAAAATGGACCAGGAAAAGCTACCTGTTTTAGAAGCCGGTTTCGTATTCTTGCAACAACCAAATTCTGTCTAGACTAACATGGCTGACCAAACTCCTCCGCGTTCCCTCTGTGTTCAATTGATCTGTAGCTATCCTCGACCATAAAGTCTCGTATGCAGTTGCAGAACTTCCATTGGTCTGCCTTTAAAGTTGGGCATCTTCAGCTGCCAAGACATAAGGGGACAGCCCAACCCATGGAATACAAAGTCCCAGAGAAAGACCTAGCATACACCTGGCGCCGAAATCGGTTGGGCTTGATGTGCAGAGAACGCATACGCCGGCCCTTGGACAGCATAGGGTGACAAAAAAAAAGAAAAAAAAAAGGAAGACGGCCAGGAGAATACTGTCTCGAGTGTTCCCGATGTCGTTTCAATGCCATCATCGGTGAAAATGGCGGCGTCAAGGCACGGCGACGTCGTTATAGACGTCGTAGATCAGTGGCCAATGTCACGCTGGATGGTATCGGCCTATCGTGGCCACGGCCTGGCAACTTACACCCTCACTGTATCGTGAGAGAAAACAGCCAAAAATGATTGCCGAGTCCGGGACGACTTGTCACGCCAGAAACCTCCATCATAATCAAGCGGACCACTTGAACGCATATATGGGTTACGTCGCGGCTTGCTTTCGAGTGTATTGTACAACGCGACGCCGATCTCTACCGGAAGCCTCGCAAAATAGTCTACCCTGTCTGTCCCGACCAAGTCCGTTGTCCCGCACTTTCGCCAGCCTGGCAGCATGCAATATTCACTCATGCTGCGATGCGTCTTCTTTCTCACCTCGACCTTCACCTTCTGAATAACTGTCGATTACTTGTAGAAGTCGAACTTATTCTCGTCACTGGTGCCCTTGACCTGGCTTGAGTATGCGTCTTCCAAATCACTCTGGATGATGTTGTAGCGGTTCTTGCGCACAGCGCGGAGACCGGCTTCCTGCATGATGGCCGCGATGACGGCACCGCTCAGGGGGTCGTTGCGAACAATCAGTGAGTCCAAGTCGACCTCAGGAGCAAGGCTCATCTTGCTGGCAATGGTGGAGAAGATGAGGCGGCGCTCGCGTCTATCCCTCAAACTGGGAAATTCGATCTTTCGGTCCAGACGGCCAGGACGGAGAAGGGCGGGGTCAAGAGTGTCGGCACGGTTGGTGGCCATGATAACCTTGACGTTGGCGGTCTGGTCAAAACCGTCCATTTGGTTGAGTAACTCAAGAAGAATACGCTGGACTTCACGATCGGCACCAGTCTGTGCATCGAAACGCTTGGTGGCGATGGCGTCGATCTCGTCGATGAAGATAATAGCGGGGGCGTTCTCGCGAGCCATGCGGAACACGTCACGGACCATACGAGGACCTTCACCCAAATACTTCTGCACGAACTCCGATCCGACTACGCGGATGAAGTTCGCTGTCGTAGAGTTCGCCACGGCCTTGACTAGCATGGTCTTTCCTGTTCCAGGAGGACCGTAAAGTAGCACACCGCGAGGAGGATCGATACCGATTTGCTTGTAAAGGTCGAAGTGCGTCAACGGCAACTCGACGGCCTCACGAATCTCCTGCTTTTGCATATCCAGACCACCGACGTCGGCATACGTCACATCGGGTTTCTCATCGGCACCCAGCATGGCGATGGAGGAGTCCGCTTCGGGGGGGAGGATGTCGACAAGGGCGTTCGAGTGGCGGTGGAGGGCGACGGAGGAAGACGGCTTGAGTTTCTCGCGGTCGAGGGTGGAAAGAATGCGGACGACGTAGTTTGATCCGGTGGAGGATTGGACAATTCCGGTGCTGAGGCAGGGTTAGCCGTACTGAGCTTGAATAGCTTGGAGCTGTGAGCTGAAGGCGGGGCCTCCACGTACTTCTGGTCAATGGCCTCCATGAACTGCCCGATTACCAAAGGAACGCTCTGAATACGCTTGATCTCCTCCTGAGCACGAACAAGCTCGCGCTTCAAACTCCTGCGATAGCTGGTTAGCAAGGCAAGTGTTGCGGTGAACTGGGTTTCAATCCAACCTCTGCTCATCCTTGATGTACTCCTCCTGCAACTGAATGTATTCGAGCTGTCTTTGTAGCTTCTTCAGTGTGGCATAGTCGTCTCCTCCTTCCGTTGAGATGCCCTCGAAATTCTCAATGCTAGGGATTGTTGAGGGCGCTGTCTTCTTGTGAGGAGCAACATGATTCGCCGGGTTTTCCACCAAAACGTCACCCATCGTGTTGGACGGCGGGAAGTTATCTCGGATTTTGTGTTTTTCGGAGAGAAAATCGAGGGTTATGAGCGATCGTTCCAGGCGTCAGGTCGTGGGAGATGGGCGGCGTTGTTGACGATGGCAAAGTTGTTGTTGGAAGCTTGGATGTGATGTTGGCTTGCTTGCCTGTTCTAGCTTGCAGTAGGCGTCAATGGATACGCATGCAGCCTCTCAGCCGGGCTTAGTCATATGTCTTAGATCCAGAGGCTTCCGTATCACGTGAGTGCGTTTGCAGAAGAGAGAAATGATTGGCTAAACAGACGACCCGAAGCAGGGCGGAGTACTTCTAGCACGTTACCTAGCATGGGAGCAGCGACTGCCCCCGATTGGACACGGTGGAACACAGGCACCCCCCATGCACCCTGTGGAGTTGATGCCGGTATCCCTGTCATGATGATGCGAGGGTCTCTCCCGCAATCCACTGTTAGAGTTGCTGATGGTCATTGCATATAGGCCCTTAGCGTGCGATGCCGCCTCGGCACCTGTCTCTTATCAAACCTACAACAGCTGAGTTGTACCCCCAAGCCCATGGGATGATGTGGGCGTGATTCACCCGGATGCCTCGCCCTCGTCAGGCGTCTTTCGTCCCAGCAGTCAACCTAGCACTGTACTGCCAATACCTAGGTATTATCAGTCACAGACACACTTCTCTTCGGTCTGATACCTTCAACCCCCGTTCTTGACTCCTTCAACATTCCGTTCTCTGCCTGAAGACAGACCGGCCTATCTTCTACCTTCCAAGCCGCCCGCTGTGCGTCCTACTCATTTCTCGATCGTGTCGACCTCTTTGAATTTATTCAGGCGTCTTCTGTCTCCCTCCGTTTCTCCTCATTTGGTACACCCGACAACTATGTCGTCGTCGATTGCGATTCCGATGACCCCGTCGTCGGCCACGACGTACGGACACCACCACCACCACCAGTCCGCCCAGGTACGAGGTGCTACGAGCTCGTCATCATCGACATACTCCAGCTCCCCTCGGACTTCCTCCCCGTCGTCGGCCCAAAAGCAGAAAACGGTTCACCAGCGTCGGCCCAGCCTTCTCAGTATGTCACCCCCACCACAGCCTGAAGCTCCAAATTCCGAGACCTACAGCCATGCGGCCTTGCAGTGTTACACTGGCTGCTCTTCGTCACATACTAACATGATGAGCAGGCTCCGCGCTGTCTAAGCAAGAAAGCACCGTCATTAACATCGGTGAGCCCAACGGCACTCCCCGTCTGGTAATACCATGGCCACCCCTTGCAATAGATGTCAGCTAACAAGCATACTAGATTTCCTATCTCTCTTCCAGCCAAGGCTTTGCGTGGAACCCCGGTTTGTGCACTTGTAATTCACTGAAGTCGCATCCTTCTGACTAGTAATTGCAGAGATCTTCCTGCCGTCTTATGTGGACTGCGATTACGTCCCACTCGAGAACCGACGGGAACCCGTACACGAAATCGTCCTGAGCGACGAAGAAATCAACAACATGCTTCCTCGATAATGACGCCTCGGCAGGTGCGACATGATGCTACATGAATATCTACGTCCTAGTGCTTTAGACCGATGATTCTCACGAGACACCTCCGTTTCTATACCACGGCGTCCGGATACGACCTGAATCCTTTTTCCATCTCCTCTTCGACATCCAACAGATTGATTCTACGGACCAAGACGGCGGATGAGGCCATGCTCACACCAGAGACGCACGGACCTGGGGCATACTGGGTGGAAGCACAGCACATCTCGCATTCCCTTCTCTCGGGATAAGGTCGACCTTTCTTCCCCCCCTGTTAGTACTTGGACTCAGGGATCATCGGGGGAGTTGGGAATCATATGGGCAAGAAGGGGTCTTACTGACAGATGCATTTCCTACTGTTTGTTGCCGTTATTCTTTTTTCTTTCTTTTTCTTTTTTGGATTGGGGCGTTTCCCCGGTTTTGCGAGTACATACCCCATTACTCCCCTTCGGTTGTGTTATTTGCTCCAGCGCTCTTCGGACCTTTGGACTTTTTTCTTTTATAAACAAGTCAATAGAGTCACAAGACACTATCCATGGCAACGCTGTTCGTCATCGTAGTTCCACTGAAGATGTTTTGTTCGCCAGAGTGAATATTAGTTTGCTAGGCATGTTCCTTTGCGCATTTTACGAGTGGGATTGGGGAAGCTAAATTGGCAAAAGCCGGCTACACAAGGGGGTCCACGGGTCACATCGGAACTAGTTGATCGACCCTCCTACAGCCACAATGTCTACCTATAAGGAGTCTCCTCGCTAGGCCTTGGGTAAGGCGCCGTATTGAAGGAGAAGCAAAACGTCATGTTAGTCATATCCAGGGGGGAAAATTAGCGATGAAACGGCTTCTTCTAAACCTCCTGACTCAAACTCTCGTGCAGCGCACTGTAGCCTTGAGGAGTTTGAACGCTATTCCGTCCGACATGCATGCACCATCGAAAACCAATCAAGGTACATTAGGTGAGAGAGTAGATAGACAACCAGGGTCCAGTTTCCGGACCACACGCGGCACGCTGGACGTCACCCCTTCCAGGCTCCAGCACCCCGCCGGTACCGCCAACAGCGCTGAACCAACAGCCAGCAGCAGGTCCCAAACCACCGCCCCGCAGCACTTCCCCGCCGCAGTGCGCTTTGCTTCCCATTTAGACGCCGCGGTCTCAACCCCATGCAGGCTCCGTCCCAGTTTTGTTCGCCTGCCATAGCGCTGGGAGGCATCATCCTGGGAACTGGTTTTATTAATGAAATGAGGTTGGACGAGGGACGCAATCCAGGGGGTCATATGGGAGCTGGTGTAATGGCGTGGTTAATCTTATCTGCTTTTGATAATTGCCTGATACTAACCAGCTGAGATTATCCTGGACAATCTGAACTCGTACATGTCTCTCGTCCTAGGTACTTGACGAAGTGGGCATAAGGCGTCAATGCCTTCAAAGTAACGCCAGGCCAGAAATCTCGCATGCTCATTTTCCTCTACCCCCTTGCATCCGACAATCCGGATGTTACGTGCCTTTGACAATGGTCTATTCATGCAACCTGAAAAGGTGTCCATTGCCTTTCTTATTCCCTTATACTTTTCCCTGGCCTCACAATTCTCATATCAGGTACTCCGTAGTGGCCGCTAGCCTCTGGTCTGTGTTCCACTCGGTCAGCGGCAGCTGTTCGGGTCCCGGTGTCCGATCTCGGCAGTTGTTGGGGTCAATGTCACACGAGAGACCTCTGAGAGCGTCACATGACTGATGCATGAGCCGATAAGATAAGAGAGGGGCAAAGCGGGAACACGTCGGATGACCGGGGGGAGGGGGGCAACGGGCACGGGGAGTGCTCCTTGGACACGCGCCGACCGCGGTGCCCATCTATCGATTGCCCAGCCTGAAAACCAAAAGTAAACATTCACGGCTCCCGACTACCGCCAATCTTTCACCCGCGCCGGCGCTAGAGGAAAACCGAACTCCACACTATCGATTTCTCAGCCTCTTCTCTTCTTTCGCTTTGGGGTTTTCTCTTTTTCTTTGTGACCAAGGGGAGTTTACCCAGGGTCCAATCACCTTATGGTGTCCGTCATCCAGTCTCTTGGGACCGTGGTATAGCAGAAGAAACAATAATCATGGAGTCCGCCCATCGGCAAATCGAGCTGCAGTCTCAAGAGGATCTCGCCTACCTCCTGAACAACGTTCGGCGCGCCGCGCAGGAGCAGCTTGACAAGGCGTTCCCCCAGATAGAGGGCAGCAACGTGCAAGAGGACGAGCTCCGCGCGCCTATTGAGCGGCTCGTGAATGAGGTATACATCAGCACCACTCCCATCCACCCACTATCGAACCTCAATAAGAACACCACAGGGCTGTTCGTTGTCTCTTGGGAATACCCAACCTCGAATGGCCACTGTTGACGAGAAGAAAAATAAACTAACTACTCCCACCACGATAAACAGTATATCAACAAGACATTTACATTCGCAGCCCCGAACCTCTCCATCAACGGCCTCCCCGCCGACCCGGCAATTTTCCTCTCCTCTAACCCTTCCGACGAGCCCGAGGAGGCCTACGAACCCTGGGACGCACGCCTCCGCCAGCGCGTCGAGGACCTTGCCCGCGAAGAGGAGGACCTGCTGAATGAGATTGCCGCCCTCAAGAAGAGCGTGCCCGGTGCTGTCGCCGCCGCCGCCGCGCATGAGTTCAAGATTTCCGCCGCTGCTGACGACGCCGCGCTTGAGGCCGCCAAGAAGGCGCGTGAGGACGAAGTTAATAATATCCCGAACGGGGTGCTGCCGCTGGACGGGATGGAAAGGAGGGGTGAGATTAAGGAGACGTTTGGGACGGCGGTAGAGAAACTTGGGAGGTTGAAGAAGGAGATGCCCGCCACAGTTGCCAAGATGGAGAGAGCGAGGGTTGCGGGGGAGTACACTGTCACAGAACGCTCTTAAAGGGTTCTGTCTGTCTTTATACACTGGAGTTAGGCGTTTGGCACTTGATACCCTGGCGCTTGATACTATAGGTTGGGACTAGGTGTCAGTCGCGAATTGGCTGGGAACAAACCACAGGGCATCTGTGATAAGACATGGTTCGAGTGCAAGAGTCAAACCAACACAGATAAACTAAATGCCAAGAACAAGTAAACGACATGGGGCGTGCACGGTTGGACAAGTTATTGGAACCAACAGTATGCGAACTACTCTACAACAAAAGCTCACGTAATTTATTCACACCCATTTCTTTATGCACCCTGGTCTCTTCTTCATTTCAGATGCAACCACAAATTTGCCAACGCCTTCTCTCTAAATGGCCTTTCCCGCCCAGCTGCGCCATACTTCAACAAACAACAACAACGCCGCCACTTCAGCGTACACGAAGTAACACTTATAGCGCGGTGGGAACCTTGGCGTCAGCAGCGGCATCAGTGGAAGCATCGGCGGTAGGAACACCACCGGCCGGAGCGGCGCCGCCACCAGGGGCAGTGACGGTCTCGCCACCCTGGTTCTGGATGACATTACCAGCCTTAGCCTCGGGCTTCGCCCACCAGGGCTCCTTAGTCCACTCCTTCTCGTGCCACGGGCCGGCGTCGCTGTGCTCACAGCCACCCTGGCACTCGCACTTGCCTCCGAGGGACTTGGGGAGGTTCTCGGCGGGAATCTGGGCGAGGAGCTCCTTCTGGTAGCCGGAGCCAAGAATATGAATCTTCTGGACAGTAACGGGGTCAAGCCAGCCCTTGACAACACCCCAGACGGTGGAAAAACCCCAGGGAGCATTGATCATGTAGAGCCTGCCGAGGCGCTCGGGGTAGTAGTTCTGGGAGATGACGGAGGCCTGCTTGACATAGCTGTAGACCTGGGGCACGCGGGTGATGGAAACGCCCTTGAGGTCCATAATGGTGCAGCACGTCTCGACGAGGTGGTTGTACTTGCGAGAGCAGGCGGGGAAGCGGGGGTCGGCGCACTTCTCATACTCGACAGCCAGGTTGGTCAGCATGCGCTCGGCAGTGGTGATCTTATACATGGCGTTCAGGTCGATACCGCCGAGATGCTCGATGTAGACGGGACGGCCATCCTGTGCCACAGCGGGTCAGACGTTAGCAGAAAGACGCATATCGTGTCAAGGGGCCATGGTACCTTGTCAGTCTTGTGGTAGTACTGGAGATAATACTTGTTGACCTCCTCCTTCTCGGGGTACTCCCAGGTCGGCACGGTCTCGTCAAGCTTGGTCGTTGTCCGCCAATTCTCGAACTCAACGAACCTGATGAGAATTTGTTAGCCGGTGGTGTACTCGGTCTTCGGGAAGATGGAGGGTCGCTCACATCTGCTTGGCAAGGTTGACATCGAACTTGCGGGCGCGCAGGAAGCGCAGCTGTAGTTTCCAACGTTAGCTGGTGAGGGACGTGCAGTCCCCGTCAATTCTTGCCCTAGCTTCCAGATAAAAAGCGTACCAAAGTGAGGGTGTCGAGACGCTGCTTAAAGCCATCGGCCTCAAGCATCAGACGCAGCTGGGCGACTTGAGCTGTCTGCTCAGGCGTCAAGTGGCCAGGGTGACCACTCTGGGCCGTCGCCGCGACGGTCGGGTAGTCGAACTGGTCGTACTTCGGGTCGAGTTCTTGCTGAGCCATGGTGGGGCTTGTTTAAGGGTCTTCTTCTCTTCTTTTTGTGTTAGAAAGTTGAAAGAGACGGTGTAGAGCGAAAAAGGAAAATGTTGAGACTTGGGGTCTCTATCAAGCGTGGGGAAGGTTGAAAAGGGAAAATATGGGAGTGCAGACGAAAGGGGAGAACTAACGGAAATCAACTTGTATTCTCCTGATCAAATTGGACCGGGATCGTTAGGTAGTTGGGAGAAATAGCTGGCCGGTTGGTGGGGAAGGGGGAGCGAGATAATAGATCTCTGGCGGAAAGTTGGGGCGGCCTGGGAAGTTGAATTAAAGTGAACTTGCTGGCCGTATGCCAGAATTCGTCATAGCGACACAGTCCCGCAATCCGTTGTCCCCCTGGTTGCCCCTCAAATTGCTGTGGCTCCCGCCTAAAGCCTCAGCTCTACTGGGTACCTCACAGTTCTACACCGCACTCCTGCGCCCGCATTTAACATCCCTTATGTAAGGTAAAGTATCCCAAAATACGAAGCACATGTGTGTGCCTCTCTTTTTTCCAGAGAGCCTTACGTAAGATGACAGAACCCACCCACAAGCGTCCACAGACGGTGCAGATTGGTCCATGATCCCACGGGTTCTTTGGCTGTAGGTGAATAACTACAGTAAATGAGCTCGAGATTGGCACAAGCTGCTGCTGCACTCCATTCTTTCACGTTGATGGTGACATTGACTTTATTAACAGCGGCTGATGATTAAGACCGAAGTCCCATCAAGTGTGCTGGGTGGGTTGGCTACACATTGGATCATCTTGACAGGTCGGACGTTGGGTATGTGCATGCCCCCTTTGTGGTTTGGCTTGTGTGCAAGGACGATTTAGTCCGTGGTGCTGCACAGAACGTTCTGCCATTGTGCATGTTTGGAGACGTTGTCCATCAAAATTTGTCAATGGTCCCGTTGCCAATTTCGGGTAGTTTGAGGCCTCAATCGAAGCACCCCTGATTGACGCGTCTTGATGACGAGTCGTCAACTGGGCGAAATTGCGAGCCTCTTGACGGAAACCCTCATGACCTTGCAAAGGAGGGCCGCATCTTTCAAGTCTTGTGTGTATTCCGCGATGCTGGCCAGTCGTACGTGGAAAGAAGGCTATGATGTAAGAATCATTGGAATCATTTTGTTTGGTATCGAAGTCTCGAATTAACCGTTCGCCTTTCCTGTGTCTTTTTCCTTTTCGATATCCTTGCCCTCCTCCTTGTCTTTACGCTTCTGGACAACCTCCCAATTGTACACTCTCGCAATGGCAACCTCCATGGTCTTTTCTCAGTCAGCTCGCGGAGCTCTCGCCACCAGTGCAATGATCCGAAACGTACCGTGATCTGTTCTCTCAAAAAGTCCAAATCCTCCTCGCAGTTTGATAAGCTCAATTTCGCCGTGGACAGCTTGCTTTGAAGAAGCTCCTCAGCCTCGTCGATGGGGTATGCCAGCATGACATTGGCCTGTCGTCAATTCAGTTTGGATGACCCTACGTTTTCCGATCGGATGATGTCCTACGCCTAGCCAGATGTAAACCTCGTCCGTAGACGGGATCTTCGCCTTGGTGTAAAGCGTATCATTGAGCTCAAAAGTCGTCTCTATCGGTTCGTCCTCACTCTGCGTATGCGTGCGACATGTCAGCCGTCTCGCCCTGAGAAGGGTAGCGAGCGCGAAATGCATGGTTCCCCCTCACCTGTCTGAGCTTCAGAAACCGCACCGAGTCGAGCGTCTTCTGGATGTCGGGAATCTTGTCCTTCAACCCGGCCATCCGCTTCTGAAGGTTTAGCTCCATGAACTGGTATTTCCTGCGCACAGCGAACAACATGTTACCGAAATGTTCCCCGCACGGTTGGTACCGTCCGTTGTCCTCGTTTTCGTCGGCGGAAGACGCAGTGGCTTGCGCAGCGGCTTGCGCAGCGCGCGGCTCACGGACAAACTCACGATATCATCTCCTGGAAGTTACGCATTGTTGGCTCGACATCTTCGCGGGTCGTGACGTAGTCTTCGACCTTGTCGACGAACGGTGCTTTGGGAATGCCTCGCGGGTTGCTGGGCGTGGCATCTTTGCTGTATCAAGGGAAAATATGGTCAGCTTGGCCACAGCGGGTTCGGGAAACACAAAAATACCCCGTCGTCACCGGCTTCTTTCCATCTGCCGACATCGTGATAAGTAGACAGATGTTGCTTTCAGCGCATCATCTGTAGTCGGGGAGGAGCTTGCGATTTTTCCGCAGCAGTGTGGAGGGGAGCTGCAATGACGGTCCGCTACCGAGCCGATCAACGGTGGCCTGTTCACCGAGGTGAAGGGATCTATCCTGGTGGGGTGCTTTCGATGCGGCTGTCTTGACCGAGGCTAAGACAGTCTCTCACCGCTGACATGACCAAGCTAGCAGCAGCACGCCATCAGCGCCGCGGGTGCCCCCACCGCCAGCTACCACCCGGTATTAAGCGCGCTCGCGCTCCCAGGTGGCTTATCTCGGGAACCCGATAATTAGATAACCACACCGGAAGTTTTGCAAGCATTATCCAGGAGTATTTCTCGAGCTTTCACCGGCCACTTACTCACAATTTAACACGTCGTCCGCCGTGGAATTGAGTTCACACAGCATCTCATTCTGTCATTTCCTTGAGTTTCTTTCCAGGACCAAGGCGGAGTTAAGAACCTTTTGGACTAGATATCTTCCTGTTCCATCAGTGGTTGGCGGGGTTAGCCAAGCAAACGAAGAAACAAATCAGACATGATGGCGGACGCTGTGATTGACCCCGAGATCCAGAGCGGCGGTGCGGTGCAGACAGCAAAGGACCTCTTTGCCGGCGCTGCGGGCGGTGTCGCCCAAGTCTTGCTCGGTACGTTTTAGTTAGATTTCGGCTAGGGAGTGTTGGTGATGGCTGCTGCTGTCCTAATGGCCATCTCAATGCCGGCTTCGGAAGACTTTCAACCCCGGGACAGCAAACTCGTCTCTCAACACCGCACTTTCAGTTTCACTCATACCCACATGTAAACTAATACACTTCCTAGGCCAGCCCTTCGACATCGTCAAGGTCCGCCTCCAAACTTCCACAGTCCCGACAACGGCCCTCAATGCCGCAGCCCAGATTTACAAAAATGAGGGCCCCTTAGCCTTCTATAAGGGAACACTCACTCCGCTTCTCGGAATCGGCGCCTGCGTCTCCATCCAGTTCGGCGCCTTCCACCAGGCCCGCCGCTACTTCGAGTCCGCCAACACCGCCTCCGCCGGCAACCCAGCCTTGAGCTATGGCCAGTATTACTCGGCCGGTGCCTTCGCCGGCGTCGCCAACTCGGTCATCTCAGGGCCCATTGAGCACGTGCGTATCCGCCTCCAAACCCAGCCTCACGGCGCGGCCCGCCTGTACTCGGGCCCTCTTGACTGCGTCCGCAAGCTCTCCTCCCAAGGCGGCGGCGTCTTCCGTGGCCTCTACCGTGGTGAGGCCGTGACCATCTGGCGTGAGGCCCAGGCCTACGGAGTCTGGTTTGCCGCTTTCGAGTGGATGATGAACTCGGACGCCGCGCGCAACAACGTTGACCGCAAGGACATTCCTGCGTGGAAGATTGCTTTCTATGGTGGTCTGGCAGGCGAGGCGCTGTGGCTGGGCAGCTACCCATTCGACGTCATCAAGAGCAAGATGCAGACCGATGGCTTCGGCGACGCGCAGAGGTACAAGACTATGCGTGATTGTTTCGCACAGACGTACCGTGCTGAGGGCCTGCGCGGATTCTGGAGGGGTATCGTACCGACGTTGTTGAGGGCCATGCCCGTCAGCGCCGGCACCTTTGCTGTCGTTGAGTTGACCATGAGGGCCATCAACTGAGATACTCATCTTTCAGATGATAGTTTCCGGTGTTTTTTCTTTCTTTTTAAGGGTTCAACAATAGAGTAAGAATTGGACTTCGAAGATCAAATGGGCAAAGACAGAATATCGTTATGTGACCTTAACGTCATAATACAATTAAATTTTTAGCATATGTGTGTATGAACTCCTTGGCATTGGTCCCGAAACTTCGGGCAGACTCAGATCTAAGCATCGCAGATATCGTCTACTCCTTGTTTTCGACCCTGCGCTGCAGAATGTGCCTCGCGTTCGCGGGAGTCAGCGTATCGACGTCCAACTGTTCCAGCGTCTTTTTCGCTTCGGTATTGTCCGTGAACACCCTGTCTGTGACCTCCTTGAGTGAAAGGCCCCCCTCCTGGGACTCTGTAGGTAGGTTGAGCAGGCGCAATGCGTCTACCAGGCCACTCATCGACCCGACCCCATTGGGAATGTATCTCTCGACGAGAGAAAAGATGGCATTGAGATCGCGCATAAACTGCGCGGCTCCGAACGCCGTGAAGCTCTGCCTCATGAGCACTTCGCCCCATAGTAGATCTTGGAGTTTGTCAAGGGCTGTCCGCCACGTGCGGCGGAAAGCCGCAGTCCCAATGGCCTTGACTAGGAAGTCAAGATTACGCTTGATAATCTGGTCAAATTAGTAAGTCTTCTCTCTTCAGACCAAGGGTACTCACTCTTATAGGTTCGTCAAGCTCGGGCGTGACGGTGAGTTGTGCCGAATCAACTATGGAAGCTGTTAAAGACGGTTATCTCCTGTGTGCGGCGGGGATCAGCTTACTTTCTGGATCGCCGTCACTAATCGTTGCCCATTGCGTTCGCGTCACATATGCTCTGAAGGCCTTATAGTGAGAGTCGGCAAGAGCATTAACCAGGAAGTCCTGGGCAGTCTTGCGTCTAAGACTGTACGCGGCAATCGTCTCATCAAACAAAACGCCGTCATCTGCGTCTGAACCAACAGCTGCAGAAGTGCGATCCTTGACTTCCTCATAGCTCATCTCACCCGACATCCTAGACGGCTCGCCCTCCTTGTTCGCGCGGCCCTGAAGCTGGTCCCACAACGTCACAAAGAACTCTTCGTTGCCCCACTCCTTGAGCGTGTTTACAACGTGATCTGCGCTGCCGTACACCTTGCAAAGCGACTCGAGGCCACCCGTGCCTTCAAGGGCAGCAAGCTGCTCCTTAGTCACACCGTGTAGAGTCCTACCAACGGTTGATGTAATCGCCTGGTATGCCTCAAGTGAGCCACGTAGACGGTCGTGGTATTCGTCCAGTATGTCAAGTTGGATGCCGATGAGAAACCGGATCTTATGCTTGAAGGTGCGTACTCGCTCATACTGGGCCGTGATGGATCTCAGCAAGTCAGTGACCCGTACCGCTCCAAATGTTGGCTTCGTCTTCCCAATTCCAGCGTAGTCGTAATCAATATGCCTGGCATCCGGTGTGGCCATGATGGCTTGGAAGCGTTCCATGGCAAACACTTTCTCCGCTTGGAACCATGGCTCGAACCACTCCTGCAAGGTTTCGGTGGCCAAGCCAGGCCACCCCTGATCAGGGTTGCCGCCATCATAATTGAATTTTGAACGGATGTTCTCATCAAAAGTCATGAGCTGTCCCATAAGACTACTCAAAAGCGTGGGGTTCTTGGCGGCGTCCGCGACGACCAAGCCGACCTTTTCCCTCATGACGGGCAGCATGCTCGTAATGAACGCTGAGACCGGGTCGACGTAGACCAGGCTACTGCCTGCAGGTGTGTCGCGGAACTTGGCAGCAAGCGTGAAGCCAATATTGTCCCTGAAAAAGTCCTCCCACTTTTCAATAGTCGCGAGGAACCATGGGAAGCAATGCGTTCCAATAGCCTCAGGCTTGCTTGTCGGCTTGTCGCTAAGGAAATGGAAGCGAAACTCTGAAACAAAAATTCGCGACATGACATCAAACGGCAGAAGACTGACTACAGTCTTGCTCAATGTGATCTCCGGGATCTGGAGGTCGAGCAGCTTCTCAACGCAAGCAAGCCACTCTTCGTCCATCTCGGAGTCCGGGTCCACCAAAGGCCATGACCTTTTACTTAGTATAGCCTCCAGCTCGCCCGACATGATCTTTTTCATTTCCTCCCACAAAGCCTCCGTTACGCTTCGTACATGGTTAACGAGGTGAACTGCTGCTTCATCGGCTGGCCCTGAAAGCTCCTCCAGACGTCTCGACAGTTGCTTGAGCTTCGAATACGGTTCCAAAGCCGCCTTGGGGCTTTTTGGGAGATATGAGCGGGCCTCAGTGCGCAACTTATTGACGTCTTGCAGCAATACAAGGTATTTTTGGGCAAGCTCAATCGTCTGTAGCTTCTTCATCGGTTGATGGAGTCGGGCGATGGCCTGGTTCGGGGCATCCGATGCCGCTGCGATCTTGACGCGGATGTCGATGCTGTGCTGCAGCTCTTGAAAGTCTTGTATCCGTTGCGCGAGCGACGACTGGCGGTCACCAGCCGTGCGACGAGCTTCATCGAGTTGTTTGATAGCATTATCGAGCTGAGCCTGCAGCTGACTGCGCTGAACTTCAACGTTGGCAATCAGAGAGTCTAGGTTCTCGAGGTCGGTCGTAGACTGGAGCTTATCGTCAAGGAAGTCTTCAACTCGAATATCCACAGCGCCCGCATGAGGGCGACTATCCGGTATCGTGGCCATGGCGGGTAAGGGTCTGGCTCCGAATGGGTATGCGAAAGATTATACCGATTTCACTAGTTCGCAACGTGTGAGGTGAACAATGACGTGGAGCTAAAGATAGAGTAGTGGGGCACATGCAACTACCGAGCTTGATCTGTGGTTATGCCTTGTTATCAGGCTTTTATGTGTTTATGCGAGCTCTTCCGCCCTTCGAGAGCTCTTATACCCAAGTACTTGTTTGGTCAAAAGATGCAAGTACTGTGAGGCTCTTAACAAAGCCCTGTCGAGTCAAGCGCCTCTCTGACTTGGAACATCCAAACATTGAACAATGCTCCATTTGCAGGGTTGTATGAACGAGTGTTTTCATACCGTATTCCCCTACTCTTGGTGGTCAGGATTCGAACTGAGCCAGCTAAAAAGACTCAGCCTCAACGCACGGATCTTAATCACCAGCCACATATTTTACTACTGAACCACGATCTTCTGAACAGCTCACAGCCATCTCAGAACTTTGGTGAAGACTAAGTGGCCAAGCTGCAGCTCGTCGAAGAATCTTTCCGGTTGTAAATGAGTCATCATCATGCGCCTTTCAGCGATAGCCAGGCCTGCTGTTCCCTTACGAGAACAGCTGTCTAGTGTCTTGTCCGTGCAATCCGTTCCTTCCATGAAAATCACTATGCTAAGTATTGCAGACCGATTACGTCAATGGCTTGTAAAGATCGATCTGATCTGTGGTGAACGGATGTCACTGACAGCCTCTCAACGGCGTCGAACAAAGTTGTCTCGAAAAATGGCTGTGTTGTCGATCGATGCTGCCAGCGAAGCAACCATTGACACCCGACGCTGCACAACACGAGTTGGGTCGGATGCCGGCAACTCGGATTGTGGCAGCCGGACAGGACTACTAGTGTCTTTGAGGACGAGTCAATGCGGACTTGAGAGACAGAGAAAAGAAGGGAACGAGGAAAAAGAAAGCGCGGACTAGCCGATCATGGACATCCGGACATGTAGCACAGGTGCTTGGAAGCGCGATACCAAGACGGCATTTCGTGAAGCATTCCAAGAGCTCGCTGACCGCCCTATAAGCGGTGTGTGATGGAGTTCTTGACCGCAGTATGGTATTCGTACTGGTAATGGGACTATGTAAGGTAAGGTTAGTGGGGATGAAAGCATCGATGGGTCTTTGATGGGAACACGGAGCCGTCTGGGGCTGTTGGCTGCAGGTTGTATCCGCCCGGCATGGGACTCGATTGCGAATAGCCTCAGTAAGTCGTGCGCGATGCCGTAGCTGACCGTAATTTTGGCAGGGTGTCTGGTGTCGAGGTTCCACGAATGATTCTTGGCTGTCATCCGAGGATTCGCGGCGTTCAATGCTGTCGCCATGCCAACAGGGATGGCAAAGGGGGCTAGGATAGCAAGAGCGCATCACCAAGACTCGATAGGAACCAGCCGAAGAAATCAGGGAACGATGCAATGTGCCGAGCCCCGGTCTTAGGTCTCATCTCCAATGCAGGAACCCCCGATGCATCACCCCGAATCAAGTTGTGTGCGTGTTGGATTGGGTTAGGTGAAGTGGACGCCTTGAGCAAGAGAAGGGGGATGGGCGGACGAACAGATCCTGAGCCTAACCGTTTTACAGGGAGAGGTGCATAAGAGCAAATCGTCTCGTCTCATCTATACCTACAAGGTTGAGCAGAGGAGGGGAGAGATGAGAATGAGAGATCAACGATGTCAAGCTGAAGACAGGAGAGAGCGAGCTAGGCGAGTAAGAAGCGCGCTAAGATGCGGCCTTTAGATTTTGACAGGGGGGTGGAAACGGGACGGGGGACCCCTGAAAAGACGTCACCCAGCCACCGGGCTTTTTTGACCTCTCACACCTGGTTCTTATCCGAGCCGGCGGGGCTCAGCTCCCCACTAAGAAAACATACTAGCCACAGATGGTCTTCCCCCAGACGCTTACCTAAGAGATCGACCCCACTCTTCCGCCCTGCTTGCCCAGGAACCGCTGCAACGCTGCGAATCGCCCAGGCAACGGCCGCTACGCCACGAGTAAATAGAGGAGGTTGGCGTAGCTACGTAAGACTCCCATTATCGTATCGACCGGTTCCTTTCTCCCCTCTAACGACGTGACTTGTTTGATGCGCCGCGCCGCACAGTCTTGGTATCTAGTAAAAGTGGATGGCAGGACCAATCGCACGACATCGTTTAACCTTCCAAACTCCGTTCTCTGTCGAGATCATCCATATTCATCAGACAGACAAGAAGACGAACCTTTCCCTCCTTTTACCAGCCATCTGAATAATCGCTTTACAAACTCATCCACCCACCCCGACTCTGCGGGTATTCCGCCTTCACTTCTGGAACTTGGAAAACAGGGGCAGTGAGAGAAAAGACCAAATTAAGTCCACCCTTCTTCCCTCCCACTCCCAACTCTCCCAGCCATCCGAATATCCGCATCAAACTCATCACACTCCCCTCCCACCCAACCTCGAAAGACACCTCTACCCGCATACTCGCATCACATCCACATACTTTGCCGTCCTTTCCATTTTCCACCTTTTTCATCATCAATCCCGACAACAGCATCAAGAGTGGAAATCTGTTTAGGTGTGTCTGACAGGAACCGGACAGTCTTCTGGCGCCTACAAATCGCAGATCGCAACATCGTCCCGCATTCCACGACGGTGATCCCCAGCATCCCGCGCTACCCTCATTTCTGAACCGAGACCGCCTGCAGTCGCTACATTCCTCGCCTCTTAGGGTCGACAAAATCCATTCGTTCTTTCTGCCTCGCCGCGCTCATCAACCTCGCCTGGTCAACTCAACGAGAGACAAACAGCGTGCTAGCGCTGAGAGTGCCCGAACCACATCCCGACCGTCGCTCCGACACAACGGAGGACGGGCGTGGGTAAATCAAAGAGAAGGTTATCCTTTCGAGGATCGGACTAGGAGGACCGCACAGTCAGCATGGCGAAATTCCAAGTGGGCTGGTATCGTGAGTCTTGAGACCAAGCTTTAAGGGGCGCATCGAGAAGGGCTAACATGACCTCTTTTCAGGGTTCGTACCGTTCCTAGGATACCATCATGTCTTGATGATCCTAATAGCAGTCGCCATCATCCTACTGTGTAAGTGCACTCGACAGCTTCGCACTGACTTCTTGCCGACCATTTTCTAACTCTTGGAACAGCTCTATTACTGGCAGGATGTTCGTCTTCATCACCTTTAATACCTGACATCTTTCTTCTGTCCCTGTATTACGACAGCTACACGGCAGTCCCCTCGACAGCCCAGGTCGACTACAATGTCCACACGGCCATCGGGAACATTGCGGGTGATGCTCGTCTCGCTTGCAGAGTCGGATACTTCGGCATCTGCATCAGCCCGGACGGAGGCAGTTGGTTGTGCAGCAACAACGCTACCGCTCTCGCCAATGAGATTTCTGTCGACCAGGATCCTCTCAACCTGATCTGGCTCGCCGCTCAGTTCAAGGACATGATTGTGTTCCCCTACCTTATGTGAGTTGACCGGCTCAAAACCTATACTGCTAACCACTTTGCTGACCTCCTCGTCAGCATCATTGCCATCATTTTCGCCTTCGTCTGCTTCCTCTTGCTTGCCACCTTCCCAGGCTGGCATGAGGAGGAAGATTCCGAAGGCTCTGACCGCGAAGTCAAGCCGTTCCCCTCGCGACCCGTCTCCCAAATTTCCTTGGCCATCATTTTCATCGCCTCCATCTTCGTCCTCGTCTCCGTGTTATGGCAACACACCGCCTCAGTTGCCGCATCCATCATCGCTCAAGACTTCGGCAACGGCGCGGTTCGCTCCGGCGTCGGCACCTCCGCCATGGTCCTCGGTTGGTTCAGCTTCACCCTGCTTATCATCGTCACCATCGGTCTATTAGTCATGATCCTAAGCATCCGCGTTCTGAGCCAAATGGTCGATTAGGCGTGATTTAGGGACGAATCGAATGAACTGGCGGCGGGTCTGTGAACAGATGACGGGGCCTGATGTCTCCGTGCAAGAGAAAATGGGTTCACAATTTGTACATGAAATTGGGTTTTCCCCCCCATCCGCACATTCATCGTCCCTCAACAAAAACAAAGAGAAAAACAAAAAAACAGCATCGGGGAAATCGGCGTTATATATCATGTTTGCTTTTCGTTTTATTCTTATTCTTACTCCTTTTCTGCTTCATTCATCTGGCATTTACACTTGGGCCGGCAACGAGGAAATGAGGGAGGCTCGCTGACGAACGAGCCTCCCCCAGCCTCAAATCATTTTTAATGTTGATGCTCTCCAGCGGCAAACGAGAGCGAAGACGACTAAACGACATCTATTCTTGTCTCTCTCCCTTCCCCTGAACTGAAGATAGTTCATTGGTTGCAGTTTACAGGGTGACGTCACGACGGAACGGAGAGGACAGATTAGCGGATATGAAGCCAGCCGCGAAGGGAACCGGCGACGGTAGGGAAATGCAAATGGGAAGGAAAGAAACGAATTCGGACGCAGGGAAATGTCGGGAAAACTACGGGAAATGGATGAATGTAGGAGTACGTCAACTGGGACGCGAAGTACCCCTTAGACGAGAACGAAGATCAAGATGAGATGAGAGCAGAGTGAAACGAGATTGAATTTGTCAAATCCAACGTCCGTCTGTGACTCTGCACGAAGAACGAGTGATGGCTCCGGGGTAGTTTGCAACTATTGGTGAAGCAGCAAATGCCTTGTGGATCGACGGATTGTGTTCCACTGATCTATCTCTCGTGTAAGTCGTTCTTTTTTCCTTCGTTATACTTATGTAAACAGTAATAAAATAAACAATGTTATTAAATCAGGTCAACGCCGCAACGCCATAGTAGCCACTACCCAAGTGATATCTTATGCCAATGTATGCTCTCTGTCTCCTTTTCTCTCGAGTGACCCCAAACACATCTACAGCAAGAACACGGTCCTGTCGTAAGACTCACACGGGTCTCTTGAACGGGTGGGCCTCGGTGTTGAGAACCCAATCGTCCAGGCTCACGACATCCGGCGTTGAGTACAAGAGGTAGAAGTACTTGAGAGTCTCGGCGATCCAGAAACTCTCCATCTCGTCCAACGGCTGTGGCTCTTCCGACAGAACGGTGTCAATAGCGCTATTCCCGTGCTCGGTGCGAGTCGCTTTGATAATCGCTTCCCACATCTTCCATCCCTTTTCTTGCCAGATGGGGTCTCCGGTGATGCGGTACATGTACCACACGGATTCGATGGCTTCGGGTCTAAGTGATTGTCAGTTTGGCCAGTTGCACAAACAAGGGGAAACAGAGTGATCTCTAACCGGAGAATATAACGCTTGGCGTTGATGGTGACGAAGCCAGGCGGGATTCTTTCGTCCTTAAGCTTGTCCTTAACGAATTCCTCATGGGACATAGGCTTGGGGTCTGACTCGGCCTCGTAATTGGCGATCTTCCCCACAATGCCTCCGGAGACTGGCGCGTCGTTGGGCGCGCTGGCTGTGTTTTCCGCACTGTTCAAGTCGAGCTTGTCCTTGAGAGCATTGCTGGCAGCTTCCTCGGCAGTTCCCTTGCGGGGATCCTCCGCCGCGGGTGGTGCGGGCTCTCTCTTCCCCAGCAAGTGCTCATCGACGTTGGAGGGAGATTTGTTTAAGCCGGGCTCCGGAGCCGGATACTTTGTCTTCTCGGCAGATCCCAACGGCTTCGGCTCATCTTGGGGAACTTTGATGCCCGCAAAGGGGTCCTTTTCCTCAACGGCAGGCTTATCCTCAACGGGCTTATCTTCCCCAGCTGTGTTGCCCGGCAAATCCACTTTGCCTCTTTCAACTGCCTGTTTGCGGAGCTCAGCTTCCTCCTTCTTCGCACGTTGTCTCTCTTCCCAACTTTTCACTTGAGTCTCTCGCCATTCGGACGACGGGTCAAGGTGCTCCCACCACAAAGTCTCGTTCCAAGGGCAGCTCTCAGTAGACGAGCAAGGAACAACCGTGGCGCCCTCGGGCATAATGCCAGAGGGTAGGGATTCGTACGCCCAGACGCAGCCATCAGTCAGTTTCTTGGCAATCTCAATATCATCGGGTCTGTCGAAGATTTTGCCTCCGAGGCCAAACATGCCACCAATGAAGCAGGTAAGATGGGTCACCTCGTATTCCGTGCGCAGGTCGTTTTCAGGGTCGCCAGATGTCCAGACCTTGGAAGTGAAAAGAATGTCCCTTTCATTGGGAACCATGGGCCTGTAGATCAGCCACTTCTTCACCGCCTCGACCGTCTTGATGTGCATGGTCTTGTACTTTTCTTCAAGGCCGCCAAGTACAAGGTATTCCTGTGGGGGTTAGCCCAAGTTTGAAACAAATGCCGTAGAGCTAGGCTTACCTTCGGGAAATACTCATAGGTCGAGTCTTGGCTTCCACCCATGCTGTATTGTTCGTACCCCCAGCCACCAGGTGCCAAACCTTGCTTGATGCACTCCCACTGAGACTTATCTTCTGTCGTAGGAGAGGGTCTGCGGCCACTGGCACCCGAGTAAAGGGGCTGTTCGTTCACCTTCGGTTCTGGAAAAGCCTGCTTTTTGTCGATATCCTTCGCATTTTCCACCACAGTCTCGCCGTCTTTGTCAACTCCGACAGCTCGCTTGAGACGAAGGTTGGTTTCCGGCAGGCTGCTGTCACTTCTGGCTAAGGCCGTTTCTTGCGGCAGGCTGGAATCTTCTCTCTTAGCCTCGACAGGCGCTTCGTGGCCCTTCGGCTCAAGCACGCCAGAGGCAGAGGCGGCGGCGGCGGCAGCTGCTGCAGCGCTGGCGCTCGCAGCTGCAGCCTGTTCCTCCTGGTAGCGGATGGATTCCGCAGTTCTGTTGCAGCCAGATGCGTCAAGCTGCTCGGGGAAGATCCCGTTTAATGAAGTACCGCGGTTCTGGAGATCCTCGAAGGCGTTGGTGATGCGCGCAATCGCGTCGTAGTACTTGTCCTTTCCAGTCAATTGGGCAAGGCGCGTGAACTCCATCGACATGGAACCCAGCTCGGCCACACTTCCGGTCGTAGCACGGTGAGGCTGAGAGGCATATTGGGGCTGCCAGTTGTAGTATAGGATCGGCATGCGATTAGGAGTATCGAAAACTCCCATGAGGATCTCGGCAAGCTCAACGGCTTTGTCCAACAGCATATCGTATCCGCCCTGCTTGCCGCCGCTCACATCATAAGCGGCAAGCAAACCACCAAGATATCTAATGATGGTCTCGAAAACAGGAATATCGCGACGCGTCGGGCTGAAGGTAAAGTCGATATTCTTAACCGCCTTAGCAGCCTCGTCAAACTCGTCCTTCATACCCATAATCCAAAGGGTGTCGAGCCCGTCAACCAAGGTGGCGGCCCAGCCGCAGAAAGGGTCGCGGAAGCGGCCGCTAACGGGTGAAATCTCGTCGTGCATCCAGGCATACTTGCGGTATCCGCCCCATGAACGCTCCATCTCGGCCTTGACCAGAGCCAAGCGCTTCTCGCGCTTCTGCTTCGCAGCATCGGTCTCTGGTGCAAAGTCGTACTGAATTTTCGGGATGTTCTTGGGCTTTCCGGTTGGAAGGGGAATAATTTCATCCGTAGGAACGGGGAAGTGCTCGGAGACCTTGTGCCAATGGATTTGCGAACTTGTCGAGGATTGGCTTTCGCCGGCGAGGTCCTGGTTAGGTCGGCCGGGCGGTTTCTTGGCATGAAGGTCGTCCTCGATGGGTATCGTGGGCGCCTTGGTGACATCGACAGCCTCGTTAGGCGCATGGATGGACAGCGTAGGGCCTGACAGTGTCTTGGTGGGCGCAGCTTCCTTCTTTTCTGATTTGAGCTGGGGGATCTTAACAGTCGGCCTAGCCGTCTGCTTCTGGGGGTTTTGTTCGGGCTCGTCCTCCTCCTGGTCATGGGGGTGCTCTTCGTCCGGAGGAGGCTGATTGTTCAGGTTCTTGTTGGTGGCCGGCTCCTTGACAGGAGGCGGTTTTGCGGGATCGTTATAGGCGTGTTTGCCTTTTTCGGGATCATTGGGTTTAATGCTGCTGACGCGACCCGTGGCATCCCATTCGGGGTTCTTGAAGACCTGGTACAGCATAAAGGCCATGACAATGGCGACAAGAAGCACATATCGGCTCCTGCGACGGGGCATCATGGCTGCGAGCTCGCCGAGGCGAGGCTTCGGATTCGAGGCGCGTGATTGCGGAAAGGATGAAAAGTGTCGCGTGCTACACTGTAAGTAGCGTTGGACGGTCGATCTAGGACCTACTTAGGGAGCGGTTTCGACGGAGAAAAGAAGGGCACCAAGAACGACGGCTTGCTAGTGAAGCGTCATTCTCTGGTTTGCGGGATTCGTCCGTCGTTGGAAGGAAAGGCCACAACCAAAGTGAGGGAAGTGGCACAGCACAGGGAGGGAGACTGGGGAGGGAGAAAAGGAGAAAACCAAGAGATTGAAAGAAGGTCAAGATAAGGTAAGGCGGGTAGGAGAGGCGAAGGGCAAAGGTACGTAGAGAACGAATTGGATGGTCAGCGAGAAAGTCAAGAGAGGGTGCTCGAGGAAGGGTAAAGCAGGTGGCATGTAGAGATTGGTGGTGGTGCATGGGGGGGCACGGAGCTTGACCAAGAGAACTGAGTGTACCAAGACAGTTTAGATGTACCTCTTCAGACGGGCGCTAATTCATATCCCCAGGTCATGTACCAGCTACCCAGTTATCTGGTGGTGGGACAGGCGCCTATTGAGCCCTGCTAAGGGAAAAGGCACCGCAGGCCCTTCTGTGAGAGAAGGGGCAATAGGGCGTCCAACATGCTACCTTGCACAACTCGAGATGTAACCAATAGAATCCCGATGTACAGATTAACACACACACGGTCTGGGGAGAGTTGACGCGGAAGGGTACAGCACCAATTCAGGAGCGAAAAAAGAAAGGCTCAATCAAGTACGAACAGCGTAAAAGACTCGTGCGCGCCAAGCCGCGAGATCTGAGCTTCCTCGTGTCGGATTGACCTGGTCTACCTAGTGACACGACAGGGGTTTAACACAGTTTTCTGTCCTTTTCGGCTGCCCGGGTTCAATGACTCTTGACAACTGGCACCATCAGGAGTTCTCGGGAGGTTCTCTGCAAAACTGTTCCCAACTCGAACCACACGACTCATCGCTTCCCGCAAGGCTTCAAAGGCCACGTTTGACGACCATAACGACGACAACATCTGGGAACACAATCGCCGAGGCGGAGGCAGCCTACTGAGATGGGAAAAACTCTGACCGGAACAGCCCAGATGGAAGAAGCTCTTTCTGGTGCACCTTTCATCCAGGGGTCTTGACAGGGATCCAGATGGACCTTATTTGTTTTCACAGGGGAGTGACCCCAGTTTGCTAGTCGTATATCCGGGAAACCGATCATCATCCCTCATGGCCAAGACAGGCCACTAAAGCACTATAACCCATTACCAAGGCGCGCACCTTTGGAGAGATAGGTTCTTCGGTCTGGCTCTTAGCATGAAAAGACGCAAACCTCAACTCGAACATGCCATCGTTCCAACACCCAAAGACGCGTGAAAACAGCAGTCGGCCGACCACCTTGAGGGCGCAGCCAAGCCGGATCCCCTCAGCCCTTTTAACCGGCTATTGATCTTGGCATGAACGTCCCACTCCAACTCCGTCGAGCTGCCTCTCCTACTGTCATGTGGAAGCCAGCAAAGCCTACCTAGTATTGGACGTTCAGATGCTGAAAGATACCCATCCTGCCTTCCACTACGAGTGTTTTGCAACCTTCTCCACGAGTCCACACCGGGGGCCCCGGCAACCCCTTGGCAATAAAAGTAGTTTTGGAAGAGACAGCACAACTCCGTTACGCTGGGTTGGCTCCCGCGAAACGGCAAGGAAGCAACAGCATCCCCGAGGAGAATCATATTCAAGCCTTTTTTTTTTCTCTCCCTTGTTAGCGTCCCTACGTCATGACCTCATCCCCATCTCTCCGTTCCCTTTTCTAGAGAAAGAGGAACGTGAGCCCACCTGAGGTCCCGCTGTTCAGAAACGCCGCCTCTTTAAGCCGAAACGCAGAGCCGTGTCGCGTAAGATTGGGGATTGGTGAGATCATGAAGGCAAAGCCAATGAACGTCGAAGAAAGACAATTATCTGTGGAAGTGGCATACCCACCAGACGGGGGAGAATAGGGACAATTTGAAAAATGTAAAGTTTTCGGTTTCTGGGTAAATCGGTTTTCGCGGGGAGAGTGACATTACTGAACCTCAAACCAATGGCTCGCCCATCGATTTTATTTTTCTCGTCTCTCAGTACGCTCGCCGTGGATGCCAAAGTCAAGTTCCACATTTCAGCTTCGTGTGCCGGCATTCGCCACCTGTTTTTTGCCTTCGAGCCACATTTAAACCATCACAGGTTCAACCCTAGAAACTCGTATGCATTGAAGAATCAAGAGAGACTCCTCCTGTGCAAGTCGTCGGCTTGTCGAGCTCCGACGCTTCCCTTTTTGGTCCGTTTTAGGTCCTTTTCCGGAACGGCCATTGGCGTGTCCTCGGTCCACCCGGTGCAGCCGGCGGCCGTATAACAGCCGGCAGCTCCCCATGTGACCGTCGCAAACGATATCTGATGACCGGAAGAATTTGGCGGGGCGGGGTGTCGCTGAATTTAGGAAGGTGGTGTGGTCAGCCATGGGTTTACACTGCAACGTCGCTAGTGTCGGAAAGGTGTTGACAGGAAAAGATGGTTCCACTCCCCGGCGTCCCATGTTCTGAACTGTTATTCATCGGCAACTACACCTTCAGGCCCCTTTAGATACCCAGACTGAATTCGTTGATGTTGAGACTGGACAGTTCCCCCGGTACAAACGCTCGTTGTTTTATTAGTCACTCTCGAACTTCGATGCAACATTCCGGAAGCACACCGGTGAAGCAACTCAGATTGAAAGAATCAAAGCCCTCTTAAGACGTTTAAATTTATCTGTCATATCGTCTACCGCTCCAAGTCCTTTCCGTCCATTGCAACACGTTAGGAGCGACGGAAGACCACATGTGTCATGTTATTACTATGAACGAGGGTTTTCTACGAAATCAGTACATCTCAGTGTCGTCTTAGTTGGCCGAGGAGCCGGGTGCAATCGCGAACCCCAGTCGACTAAGAATTCCCCTTAGGCTAACCATCGCAATTGTCTGGATGGACGTGAAGCAGGTGGCGCTTTACCTTGCCATGCCCGTGCGGATAGAGAGTAGAAGCCATGATTGGATTGTCAGACGAAGTGATCAGCCAGTTGCGGGATACTCACTCAGCCATAAGGATTGCGACTGGAACAAGTGTCCGAGGCCGTATCCTCGTCTATCATACTCTGAGTATCCTTCAACTGGGACATCACGAACAACACAAAAAACCTTCAGAGACGGCTCGACATACTGCGAACAGTCAACCAAATAGGCAACCAATGTGCTAAAAGGCCAACGACGTAAACAAACAAACATATAAAAGGTTTTCTTATGGTTTGAGGTACAGGAACGGACGTCTTGGCTTAAGCATTGTAACTAGTTAGACAATCGTTCCCGTTCAGACGAACCTTGTATATTGACACCACGTTCTGCAGTTTTATTGCAACTGATGCCTGAGTAGCAAGGTCGTAACAAGACGGCAAGTGAGCCTTCAATCGGGGGGGGAAAAATCCATGTAACTTGGAGCATTGTTTTCTCACGTTCCGTAACACCCTGCCACAGACACTGACTGCATGGATACAACCTACCTAACTTAAGGCACAACACACGCTTGAATAGGATAAAGAGAGCTCATGCTTCATCGAGAGAGTCTATCCTACACAAAACTCCAGCATGCCGCAATTATTCCGCTAAACATGCACTGGACAGACAGGCGAGTGGGATAGCAGGTTTAACGTGGTTAACATAGGTAAAGCACCACAAAGACACCAAGACCCTCCTCCCTGAAAGGTTAACCCCCCGCATTGCTTCCACCGGTCCGAAGTTTCCTGCAATGCCTGCTGATAGATACCTCTCCGTCTCGGTCGAACTTCGCCTTGCTATGGTCATTCCAATACACAATTACCTTACGTATACATTGTCACCGCATGTCCATAGTGCCTATAGTCAAGCAAATAGGCAAAGTGTGATTTACACACCATGACTCTATTTCAAAAGTTTTCTCCATCACGATAACACCGATCCTATCTTCAAAACCTAACCATCAGTAAAACAAAGCCAGTATCCTGATCCTCCAATACATCTACAGCGACCCAAGGTGACGCATTATTACTTGCTGTTCCACTATGTCACCGTCGTCCAGTAACATAGTGGTGACATTCATGCGCGGAGCACGCTTGGCGTAGGGCGGAAGCGGTAACGAAGAAGATGACTGTTGTCTCCATCAACAGAGAATCTACGGCACACCACTCATACTCAATCTGCAAGCTGTCATCTCGAATTGTACTGTTCAACCTAATTTTATTAGCACTCATCAAACCATCTGAAAACGTGGAACGAGACGGAAAGACGTGATAATGATGATATAAACTATGCTCATACACTCCTTTCAAGAAATTGTCCCAGCCAGGCAGACACTTCGGTTGTTCGTCTTCAGAGGGTATCGACGAGAAACTCGCCGTGTGAGTAGTTGTACGTCCGAAATAGATCGTTCCAAACGTCTCATCGCCAGAACATAATGTTCTCGAGGTCAGAGGCTAGGAATCTTTACTTTCCAGACTATTCGAGGCATCTGGCTTCGCGTAGAGCATGACAATCTTTCCATTCAACGACTCTGCCTGCAACCCTGTTCCACCCAAGCCCAGCTTGTTTACATCCTTAGTTCAATTCAACCCATCCGGTCAACCACTATCAGTTCAAGCGGTAAACCTGGGACGACGTAGATCAACTCCCTACCTGCTCATCTTCTTCGATTATCGAGCACACTCCAGAGTTCCATTACATCAGCACACTGGGTTACCAGTGTCATAGTCCTCTTACTCAAAACAAGATTATTGGACCCATATTTCTATATACCGCACCGGACAAAGCCCCAAGCTGCCCCAGTCCTTGAGCAACGTCAGAGTATAAGGCCATTTCTCAGCTTTCCAGTATACCAACCAGTTGAATCCAAGAAGCTCGCTTCCCAGCAAACGAGATAAAAAGGTAAACGTCGAATCCAATGCCATCCCATGCGCCATCGCTGCAGCCCAACGAGCGTTCAAGGTGTTACAATAATAAAAGTTCCTGTCCAGGAACAAACCGCACAAAAACACAGTCGCCGGGCCCAGCCCTCTCCACTCCTCCTACTTTGATGTCCCTTCACCTTCGCGTGCTCTTTGACGGCCTGGTTATCTAGACATCTTTGCCGCGAATTTTGGAGTACAACTCGGTGTCGAAGAAGTTGTAGTTGGGGTCCAGCTCGCAGAATGGGTGTTGCGACAAGAGCACGTCTGCCGTAGGCCGCTCGAGGGGGTTCCTGTTGAGGGTTAGCACATTATCTGCAACATTACTCATCCAACTTACACGGTGAAACAGTCCAGCATAAATGCAATCGCCAATGGACTGATTGTTTCCCGGACCTCATCAGGGATAGGCGGCGTTTCTCCGTTAGCAATCTTGTAGATGGCCCCAACAGCTTCTTCTTTCGACCAAGGACGCCGGCCAGCAAACATCTCCAGGACAACACATCCCAAACTCCATATGTCGACTTTGGCGCTGTATCCTTTACCCTCTGAGCGGATGACCTCGGGCGCCATCCAGAACACGGAGCCCTGCATAGAGTTCGACTTGTCGTTGCCGTAAATATTATCCGTCTTCTTTGAAATGCCGAAATCGGAAATCTTGCAGGTGCCATCGAGATCCAGCAGAATGTTGTCCGCTTTGAGGTCACGATGCAGGATACCTTCCCGGTGAAGGTATGCCAGCCCAGAAAGCATCTGCCGCGTGAGCGACGAGACAACGGACTCCTCAAACTTACCATGCTTACGCAGGCAAGACCCGATGCTGCCACCAGAAATATACTCAAGGAAGATACTAATGGAAGTCTCCTTGCGTTCACACCCCAGGTACTGCACGATGTTGACATGGTCGAGATGCTGCATGGTTTCGATCTCCTGGTCGAGGGCGGCCACCAACTCGCGCATCTTGGCCTTGTCTCCTTGAGCCGCCTTAGGATTCACTTCGACTTCCTTGACGGCCAAGAACTCTCCAGTCGTAGCATTCATACCGAGATAGACACGTCCGTAGGTACCTTTGCCGATGAGTTGACCCTTGAACCATCGGAAAGTGGTCTGGCGCTTTGGTATGGTGTCTTGCGGGATCTGCGGCATAACCATGCTGCCACGCTGGTCTGGCCGAATCTGCACAATGTTGGCGTTAAACATCTTGGTGCTCTTTCTCCTCATCAATGCAGACGTGTTTTGGCCAGGCTGTGTGGTGGTGGTCGTCGTGAACCGCTTGTTAGCCTCGTGGGCACCGCGGGCAACTTCACGAATAGATTTCATACGGCCAAGACCGCCAGAGCGCCTAACACTTCTTTGAGCGACCGACGCAACCGAAGCTGGGCGTTCAAGAGCCTTGAGAGTAGACTCATCTGATCCCAGCGTATCGTTATCGTTGTAAAACGACCTGTTGGCAATGGCCGTCCGCAAACTGGGTGGTGACTGGGGAGGCGGAGCCGCAGGTCCGGGGGCTTCTTTCTCTTCCGTCTCGGCAATTGGTGACGGAGGATTAGGTTCTTCTGCATTCTCTTCAAGAACCGGCTGGTCCAGATCAAGGTTAGGGAAGAAGTCATCAAGGTTGTTGATGAGTGCATCAGTAGTCGGACGGTTGGCCCAGACGTCCTTCTCAACAAATGACTTCCTGCGACTCAACTTGCTATCCTCCGACTCCCAACTTTCGGATCCAGGGGTGTTTGGAGTCCTCCGAGAGCTTTTACCGCTCTGGCCACTCTGGGCGCTCATGAGAGCTGCTTCTTCCTCTCCTTCTGGTGTTCTGGTCGCTGCACCACTACCAAATGACTTTGGAGAATTGAAAGACACAGAAAGCTGTTTCTTGGATCTAGACGTATTCACGGTCAGATTGGGACGCCTGTCACTAGCTTCATCGGAAGAATCGTCGCCATCAAAGATGCGGGTGACCTTTGGCTGTTTGCGAGCTGCGATGGGAATGGCAAACAAGCCATCGTCTGAGTCATCACCTGAATCATCATCGCGCTGGGGAGCAGGGGCGGGCTTTTCAAAGTTGACATCTGACTCAAGAAAGTCAAAGTCCGGCCCGTGCGATTTGCGCCGATGTGGTTGAGGTGGTGGGTTCGCCGGGAACTGCGGCGGATTGACAGAGGTAGGGCTGATCTCGCGTGACCGCACGCGTTGTACTGTTGAATTTATCTTAGTAACCGTCGCAATCTGAGATTGTCGACTCGGTATCGGTGTCCCGCTGGGAGAATAGTCAGGGACGACGAAGGGCAGGTTCCCACGACTCCACGTGAGAGTGCCGGATGAGCCAGACGCCGACTGAGGACTGCCTCGATCCGAGCAGGACATGCCGAAATCAACCGTCGAGATTGGTCCCTTACCTCGGTCTGCGTATTCGCTGCCCAGTGCCGGTTGCGATGATACGCGGTTGGGCGACTTGGACTTCCGGTTGGCCGACTGGCCAACCGCCCCAAGGCCTCTGCCCATTCCCACAAGTGCGGCTCCGATGCCGACAGTTGGTTGGCTCGATGTTTTCTTTTTCTTATCCCCATTGTTCTGTCCAGGAAGCTCCATATCCTCAAACAAAGTGGACGGTCTTCGCGGCACAACTGAACCATCAGAGGATCGCATTGAATGACCCGACTTTCTGCTCAACGAATTCGCCTTGAGTAAAGTCGCTGATGGATCGCTTGGTGGCGCAGGTGGCTTTCGCACAGGGAAGAGAATGTCCGGTTTCTTATCCTCGTATGGTGACTGGCGTGGCTGATCGAAATCCACGGTCCTGCCATGGATGCCGTACGGTGTAGTAGCACTCTCTGGCGTGTTCCCGGAGCCCGCTGCTCGCCGCCTTTTCTCGAGATACTCCCGCTGCTTGCGTTCCAATTCGGCACGATATTCGTTGGCCTCCTGCGCGAGCATTTTATCGTCTACTCTTTCGCCAGTCATAGTATTCTGCCGCGACGTTGGCGGCGATGAATTCGATCTCGTTCGTGATACCCCATTCAACCGATTGTACGCCTCCTCATCGAGAGAGGCATGAGCCGGTGTACCATTGGCGTTCGCAGAGCTTTGGGGTAAATAACTAGGGGGACGTATGAAGAATTTGAGTGTGCCTACAGCATCAGCCCTGTGCTTGCGAGTCTTCACTAGCTTCTGATCATCAAGCGGGTGATCGTGCTCGGCATTTCCAAGTTCGGTAAGGTAAATGAGCGAATTTGCTGCATCCTTCAGACCCAGGTTGCTGCAGATAATATGGCGGAGGTCCGCCGCCGATTCGGCCTCAGTGATGTCGCACATGCGGTAGTTGTATCCATCCATGGTAACAAGCACATATGTCTTCGGGCCAGAACGCCTGGGTTTGGATGTGTCCTTATCGTGTGAATCAAAAGTAGAAGCAGGACGTACGTCCAGAGACGTCTCGCTGTTGTTTCCAAAGCGAGATGACCCAAGCGAATGAGCCTTAAATTGGAGCGCCGGAGAGGTCGGCGATTCCATGTCATCAGGACTCGGGAATCCGTCTTCCTTTTGCTTCTTCTTCCTCGATAAGAAACTGAGAAAGCTTTTCGAGTCCTTGGCGGATGTAGGAGGCTCGGTGCCAGCAGAGCGATCACCCGTGGAATCCTGGGGTGACGGACGCCCTCCATCCTGACCAAGACGGCGGCTCTCAGCCGTGCCGCGGCTGGCCTGGATCATGTCTGATATGGTCATGCCACTGCGCAGCATTTGGCTGGCTTCGGGTGGTATGCCCGACCCATAAATGGCAGCATTAGAAGACACCGAGTCAGTGCTATTCCGTGACCTATGTCCGAATTTGGCAGAGTGAGGAGAAGCCGACAGATTGCCAGCAGACGAGGGAAACAATGAAGCGCTCTGGGGATTCGGACTGCCGTTGGGACTGTCGGTCCGCGGAGGAGGCGGACGAAACGTCCCATCGCCAGATTCACTGGCGTTAGGGCTGTGACGACGGATGGCATCAGCGTCAAGCTGCTTGAGGACGTTTCTGTGGTTAGAATCTGAACTCATGTTGCTGTTCAGCGTGGGCATGGTCGTCGACCTGGTTTGCGAAAACCGCCGGCCGCCAAACCCAGGCCCAGGTGCTTTGATCGGCGTCTGCCGTTCATCAGCCTTTGCCTTCTCACCCAGGTGGGTGATCATACTCACGTTAGGAGATTCTGCCATATCCGACCCAGCGCTTGGTAGGCTGTTGCCGTGATTTACGGATTCTTTTCGGCCATGTGACGATACTTTGGAGGGATCGGCGGGCCGGCCGGTCACTATGGCTCGGATAAGACGTCGCATTCTCTTTCCCTCCTCTCGCTCCCGGGGCTGGTCCCATCCCGTGCCGCTGTTAGTGCATTCGACGGCCAGCCTTGGGTACACTTGCTGGTGCATCATGCCAAAGTTTCCTCTGCCGCCGTGCGCACTGCCGAGCTCCAGGAAGTGAGCCCCGTGCAGATTGAGTCCCTTGAACGTCTCCTGCCAGTCTTTCGAAAACTGGTTTGAAGCGAGCCACATCAGCACCCTGTCCAAAGACCATTGCGCCGCCAGCTCTGGGGGAATACTAGAGGAGATTGGTATAGTTCCGGTCGATGTCGTTGACATTCCTCGATTGTGCATAGCTTGGGCATACAGTCTATCTCTCCCGGACAATTCGTCTTGGGGTGTTGTCATAGCTGTATCGCCGCTCGCCTGGCTGTTTGTCGGCCACGAATTTTGCGACGTTGCGGAGAAGGTTCCCGTCTCATCGAAACCACCCAGGCCAGGGATACCAACTCCTTCACCATATGTGTCGCCCTGGGGTATGTATGTAGCAGACATTTGCGTTACGTGGTCGTTTGGTGGAGGAGGGGGCGGTATCGATAAGGTCGTGCCCGTCGCAACTTGGGCATGCAACTTCGGGTTGTAGGCCTGGTGCTGTCCCGGTGGGGGAGGAGGCATATTGAAGCCGTTACGGCCATCGTACATGCGACCAAAGGCGCCATGCCACGGCGCCTGACCGGCCATTGCACTTCCTGGCGGCGGCCCTGGAGGCGGGGGAAGCATCAGTCCGCTCCCGCCTGTGGTTCCGGGCGCTGAAGGAAATCTTGGAGGAGGAGGAGGTATAGACATCATGTTGTTCATCTGGCCGGTCACGGGCGGCGACATGGGCGGCGGCGGTGGAGGGACCTGAAAAGGCCTTGAGGGATCGGCACCCGATGCATGGCGTGTAGAATTTGGATACATGGACGGCGGTTGAGGCGGACCAGCTCTCGTAGCTGGCCTGGCGGGATCGTACCCGAGGAGGGGAGTGGTCGGGACGGAGCTCGCAGTCGAGGCCCTTGGGCGAAGACCGCCGGCGGAGAGAAGGTTGGGGTTCCTAGACTGCCCGTGAGGAAACGGCGAGAGGCTGGATTTGTTGGCCAAGACTGGAGGTGGTTTAGTAGTCGTAGCGGTGGCGGCGGAGGAGGAGTAGTTGGGCAGGTCGTTGTAGACGAGGCCGTCGAGATTGTGTATCTCGTCTCTCGATCGAGGTACGGATGGGAATGGGCTGGAACTTCGGTCGTGGGTATCAGATCTGGTCGCAGAACGCTGGCGCGAGCTGCTACTCATGGTATGCCAGGTATGAATGGGGATGGTGTATGGGTACGCAGCACATGGCAGGGGTAGTGTGGGCTAGCGGGTTCGGTGGGCGGGCGGGGCCCCTCAGTTACTAGTGTCGAGTAGGCTGTAAGTACTGGTTAAGAGAGGTAGGTCGAAGGATGTTCGACCCCGTGCGGTAGACGTCTGTGGTTTGATTCTCTCGTTAGTCGGTATCGGGGTCGGGAGTCGTGATGCCGAGTATCGCAAAAACTCGGTGTTAGGGAGTGACTGCTTGCTTCCTGTTCTTACCTGTACACAGTTTATCAACCCAGGTTAAAACCCCGAAACCTAAAATGGAAACGCAAAATGACCGGTCAAAAGAACGTAGCAAGAAGGAACAGGCCCTTGACGACCGCCAGTTGGAGACTTTTTAGAGAAAGGAAGAGGGGTGGGTGGTGTGGTGCGATATCACTGGTATGACAGCCGTTCCAATGTCCCAGTCTGTGACGAGCGGCGGTAGCGCGCTTAGCTAGTAATCTAGAGGCTGGGGACTTGGGCCGCGACAACTTGCGTCTAATGGACGGGGGGAGGCGACTGGGCGGGAAGTGAGACTGGCTGGCGTTGGTGTGAGTGGCTGACGATGTTCATTGTCTGCAAGTGCGTTATCCCATGCCATCCTGTACCATGGCGTCCCATGCCGTCCCATGCAAGCAGCACCCAACAGCACAGCAGAGCACAGCATAGAGCAGCATGCAGCTCCGGCGGGGCGGACGTGTCGCGCAGGTGGCCGGGCCAATCAAGGCGATATGCAACGGACGGTGTGCAATGTGTGTAATGTGATGAGGGGCGAGGGGGGCTGGAGAGAATGAACGATGCCTGCTCAAGTCTTTCAGTTAATGCTCGATATCCGGTGAGAAAGAGACACAATTCTGGGTAAGGTATAACGGGTATCACGTATGAGAAAGGCACCTAGGTAGATAGATACCTTACCTGGTCAGGCAGGTGTATCTTCACATGGACGGTAGGTGGGATTACAGATCTAAGAAACAAGTAGAGCAGGTGGCGATTGAATTGCAAAAGGCGGCTTGATCTGGGTTCTTGTGACTGTGTACCATGTACCTTACCTTGCTGAGGTAAGGTAGGAACCTAAGGTAGGTATGCAGCGCCGGCTTTTGACTTGGTACTGCCTTGAAGTATCTTGCGTTAATTAGGTGAGAGGAAACCTGGTGATATCCTCTTGTCAGTGGCACCTTCCACCACCCTCAGGGCAGCCTTCACACCATCTGGGGAATACTTCTAGTGAGATGCAGTAAGGTAGACGCCTTTCCACCTCTAATCTCCGCTACTCTACTTTAAACGGTTGTCAGTCTGCCTCTGTTGGCGTACAGGGGAGATAGGGACCTTTCAACTGTCGCCGCACCACTTCCTCGTCTGAGATGTTTGCAGAAGTTTCCTTCCACCCTCACTCTTCCACATCACTGTAAACTCGTGCCTCCCATTGTTCGAGTACGAGTCTCGCTGGCAAGACATCACACGAGAGACCAGACGGACCATGCAGGGCCCCATTCGTTTCATTTTGGTCCTCAAGTGGGCTGCATGGGGTGTCGGGATCTTGTCCCCACCTCATGCCCCTTGCCGCTCTTACACGAGCACCTCATCAAACCCGCAATTACTTGCCGAGTTACAGACTCTTCAATATTGGGAACTTAGTCCTTTCAGAGTCTTGCCTCTTTTATTTTTTTCGATTCTCCTTAACAAAAGAGATTATCCAATTTAAGGTCCCAAAGCATATGGACTTTTGATAGACTGCCCGGCAGATACCTTGAATACGGCTTGGTCGTCCCAATCACTTTACCATACATTACCATAGGAAGTACTCCGTACGCTCAAGTTTTACCGAGTCTGCAGTACCCTTGCTACTCGGCTGTGTGTTTCGAGTCTTTGGAGTTGAAGAAGTGAAAGGCATGCCAACCAAGCCAAACCCTTCTCTCTCTCTCTCTGCCCAAGTAGATTTTGTGTTGCTCCCCCACAGTCATTGCCAGTCAGTCACATCACTTTTATGCTCCATTATCATTCGGAAGCAAAAACAGCACCAACTCCAAGCTCTTTTACACTGCAATCATCTTCGGGTTTCGGGTTCCGAGAACTATGTATGGTTCGGGTCGGGGAATGTCTCGTGAAATGCAAGCAGCCGCCCGCGTCCGCCTCTCTTCATGCGCCAGCTTCCGATGCAAGTGCCCATCTCACCTGCCCTGGACTACCTAGTGCCTCTTCCTTCTGCGATTCCTTGGACAAACAGTCGGTGCAAGTCGACATGTCATTCACACATACCTTACACACAACATCTTACTCGCATACAACACTGTCGCGAAAACAAAAACCACACATATTTACTCCCAGTCCTATATCAATTCCTATAATATAGCCTCATCGGCAGAAACATGCCCCACCGGTAACGAACCCTACGTCATCCTCCACCTGTGAAACTACGCTCTCACGCCAGTGAGATTCTTGAACATCACCCATCATGCAAAATTGCGGCTGACAGAACTCGGTCTGATCAATTGTCCATCGTATTCTCGTGGTTTCTGCAAGGAGTACCGTACGGTAGCCAACTATCCAAAAACTTGGTCTCGGAGCCACGGAAGGGCTCGCTCTTATTTTCAATCGTGGTGGTTTGCCAAATATACCAAGACCTAACGGCACAGGTTTCCAAAAGGGAAAGGGAGTCGCGGGGATTAGCTGGAGTTGCGACGAACGAACACACTTTCGGTTTGCGATTCCTGGACGCTGGAGGCCATTCCACGAATGCGAAGGCATCCTGCTCGTACTTGTGGCCGCTTGAGGTACTCCAGCCAGAAAATGCTCATGAAAATGCAGTATAATCCAAAGGGGAGAATCGCAAGGCATACATACGCTCCCATGAACCAGGCGGCTCGAAGGAACACATATCAACTCCAACCGTCAGGATCACCTCGCTAGGAAAGTTCGAGGATGGCGGTATTGATGTTTTTGCTACGAACCATGCCAGTGCTGCTGCTGGAGCCCGCAGGCCCGTGACCGGGACCGGGGCCGGCTCTGTCGCTGCCTCGCACGAGCGAGCTTTGTTCCCCGACGCACGATGCAACCTATCTCCCCACACTGAGTGCCTCGCCCTCGAAACTTCCCCGTCGAGCTTGTTATTCTTAATCAAGTTGTCCAACTAGATTTGCTGCGCAGGCGACTAACTACAGCGTTGCTCCCCGAATTCTCTAACCCCGCAGAAACCCTCCCTCCCTCCGAAGGACAAACCTCCTTCGTCTCCAACGCATGTCATAACATGAGACGTCCCATGAACCTCCATCCCAAACTCTAAAACGTGCAGAAAATCACAACAGTAATTTTTCACCAATGCGAAAACTCGACGAGGGTTCTCTGCTGACTGCAGGCACATGTTGAGCTTATAGTGCCAATCCTCCCAGTCGCTCACGGAATCTTCGCAGCAGCATATGCATCTCGGCCCGCGTCCGAGACGCTAAAGATCAGATGAAAATTCCAGTTTCCATCTTCCAATATTCCTCCCGAGTGCCACAAGATTTACGTTCAATAGACGTCGATCACGTTCTCTCATGGCCTGGGAACACGCTGTTATCGAGACGTACCCAATACTTCACAGGCGGTGAAGAAGCTGAACGTGGCAAATTCTTCTCGTTGAAACCTTCCGTAATATTCAAATCTTGCTTTGAAAAGCAAGCAGCATCCCACACCCGGACTTGTGTGAAAAAAAAAAAAAAGGAGGAAAACACCGCTGTTCAGCCAATGTTATATCCACTACAAACACCCTGTAATAACAACAGCTTACATGACGCTGCAGTTGGCATAGTTCTTCTGGCACTGCTCCAAGTATCCCATATCCTCCTCGGACCCCTCCACGACATTGTGCTGCCTCACCAGACCGCTCACTTTGAGTGTCTGCTCTCCGTCGCCGTGCCACCATTTTAGCTTCTGCAACAGCGGTCCCTCATCGTCATCCATGCTGATGGCCCACTTGCCAGATGACACCTCAACCTGGCAATTGTCCTGCGGGAAGTGGAACTCAGGCAAGAACACGACCGTCGGCGCCGTCTCTGGTGGCGGTGCCGGAGCCTTGAGCTTGAGCGTGAATTGACAGTTACGCAGGTCGAAGCCGTACTGCAACACGTTGCCCGCCACGACCACTGGCGTCGGCCGCACAAAGGCTTCGGCGGCCCGGAGGCCTGGAGCGTTTGTCAAGCTGGGGTCTTTTGACGGCTCTGACGATATGGACGGATTCGTGATGGTGCTTTGGAGATTATCTGGGGTGATTGTAGATTCGTCGGGGACGTCCCTGCTGATTGAGTTGCGGTTGGATTCGGATGATTGCCGGGGCGACGAATCCCGAGGAAGAGGTGACATAGGTAGTGTCTTGTCGTCGAGTGAGAATACTGACAGATCCTCGCCGTTCCAAAGATCACCGTGTTGGTGTGTATTCTGACAGTCAAGGTTAGTAAGCGCACCAAGTCCCATTGGATAAAGGTCTTACCTTTGCGACGTAAACCCAGAGACAATGGCCTTCCATGCCTGAGCCTTCGACTCCAAAATAGTTTGCATCTAGAGCAGCTGACTGATCTGCGTAATCACCCGTCTTGTACGCCTTCTTGTCGCCCATGTCATACGGAATACCGAATTCCGTCATGATACAAGGATGGTTGCCCATCCGCTCCAGACCTTCCTGTCTCAAGCTCGCCAACTGGTCCTTGAAGCAGTTCCTGATAGCCGTCTCACCGACCTTGACCGAGAGTGCCTCGTGCCAGTATCTTCCACGCAGCACGCCGACAACGTCCACGTTCCACACTCTGTTCCACCTCTTCGTCATCAACGTAATGCCGTCATACCAGTGTGGTGAGAAGGCCATCAAAGGGTCATCATCATCGGTACCCTTGATCTGAGGTGGCAGCTCAAGCGTCGGATACTGCATCAGCATGATGCAGTTCTTGTGAATAGGACGGATAGCGTCCCTGTAGAGACGGTATGAGTCCATGAAATACGTATTAGTAAACTCAGGATGGTCGATTGTCTTTCCTGTATTGGGGTTCTTCGCAAAGTAATTCTTCTTAAGCAGCGTATCAGTCTGGGGGTCCCAAATGCCGTGCTGAGCCCAGATACACTCTCCAAGCTTCCAACCTTCGTCGCGCTTCCAGCCGTATCTCGAGTCATCGTAGTCGGCCGGCAGCCAGGCACTTTCACCGTGGGGGTCGATCAGCGATTTGCCGACCTTATACGGGCCCATGCCGCCCATATCCCACGTTTCTACCTCGGTTGCGCGACCAGACCCAGTGAGTATTGTTTGCCAGATCGTCGGGCATGTGCCCTTCTTCAGCTTCTGTGCGCTCGGGATGACGCTGATATCTGGGTAGCCGACCAAGCCGCAGCCCGGCTCATTGATGCTCTCCCATCCAATGACGACTTCGTTTTCGAGATCACCCGCCTCGTGTATGCGTTTCGCGAGGTGCGCGCACGCCGCGACGAAGTGACCCTGCAAAAAGTCCTGGATGTTTATGCCGTTAATGATGCATTTGGGTGCAAAGTCCTTGCCGCCAAAGTACATTGTGAAGATAGTCGCGGCGGCGAGGCGCCAGTAGTTGGTGGACCAGATCATTTTTGGAAACTCTTCGGGCTTCGGGTATGTGTTATGCACGATGGCCGCCTCGGTAGCAGAGAAGCTTTGGGGGTTGAGGCCACAGGCGTAAATTGTCCACATGGGCGCTCCAGAGCCGCCGCAGAACCTGGACCACTTGGTGGGCGTCAGTATCACTCATGTGCAGACGTTACGCGGTAGTAGCCGAACATACCACGTCTTGGTGAGGGTCCATGAACACGTAGAAGCCATACTCCTTGGCTATCCTCAGGATCTCAATAGTATGCTGAATCCATTCCTCGTCGTAACGCCCCGGGCCAGCGGCCTCGATCGCCTCCCAGGTGAAGATATAGCGAATAGTGTTGTACCCGTAACGCTTTATCCTCGAAAAGTGAACATGAGCCTCTTCTTTGGGGAACGGGCGGTTATGGAAGCTGACGTTGTCGCCGTCAAAGAAGTCCTCGCCAACGTGCGAGGGCTGGTCCGGTTCGCTAGGAATCTTGGCGTCGGCTGCGACGTTGAGGCCTCGAAGCACGATCTGTCTCCCGCGGCCATCCCGGAACTGGCCGTCCTCGATAGTCAACCGAAAGCTAGACATGACGTCTGGGTCTGGAGGGGGGGTGTTTTGTGCTATTTCCCGACCCGGGTCCAGGAAAGATCGGTTGTGTTCGAAGGGGAAGTGTGTAGGATGGAGAGCACTAGGACAACGTAGTGGCCGCGGACAGCGGTGCACGATAGCCCCGAGATTGAAATTGGGACGGTTCGATGACGTCCTTTTGGGGGAGTTCCTGATTAGGTAGTTGGTCCCACTGCCAGCCAAAGATAGTGGAGGTTCCTTTTATCACAGTGCAGTTTGTGCAGTACTTGAGCGTTGCCAAGCGCTAGAAACAGGTCGTGGGTTGTTGGAGAAGCCGTGCATCCAGTTAAAAAAACACCTACGTAGTTCGATTCGGTGGGCAAGATGAAGCTCAAGTTTCACAGATTCGTTTTACGAACCAAAGAGTGTTTTCAGGTTCGGATTTGAATGCTTGAGGATTTCTTGGTTTTATAGTCGCAATACGGCAACCCGCCTCCGACATGAATCTTGGGACTTGCAGCATCAAACTTGGGTAGTCTTTGATTGAAAGGAAGCCCGGGGATGCGTGGCAAGGTCACCTGTTGGCTCGCAAATCATGTTGGGCATTGTGACCAATCGCAGCATCGTTATGCAGTTTATAGCGGGTCTATGGCCCGGTGGCGTGGGTCTTCGCTTGAACTCCGGGTCGACCCCGCAAAATATCCGGAGAAGCTATAATTAGTGGAGAAAACTGACATGAGAGCCACTTTTGGCTGGTTGACGACAGTTAATTAATAACCTTACTCTGTGCGGATACTACACGGATAGTTCAAAGGTGCTTGGTCGGCATCTGCATCACGTCGCGTGGAGAAGAGACTCTCGAATGTGGTGCACCATACCATAGTAAGCATACACCTTGTACATAGTAACGCTTTGTCAAGACTTCAAGCTGCGGGGTCTGACTTGTCCCTGGTTTAGCCGAAGACACTATGTAGTACATCTCAATCCAACCAACTTGTGGATGCGTGTCGTTGTGATCCGGAAATCTTGAGACACGGACAGCACAGTTCAGCCGACTTATACTTCATCATTCTGATCACGAGCCCTCTATGCATGCGTACTATCCCCATCCGAATCGGAAAAATAGGCCGGCCTCGTCGTCTCTGTGAACCGTGACCGCGACGGTGAATCAGCAGAGCCCCATATCTTATCAATATACAAACTCGGTTTATCCACCCTCTTCCTCAGCATATGCCGCCTAACGAACCACGGTAGGTAGCTAAAAACCTGGTGCTTCACAAACTTTCGCTTCGATACCGCAAACACCAGATCCAGATCCTCCAGGCTTCGCCTCTTAGTCTCCTCCAACAGTAGGAATATCAGCACAAATGCAACGATGTTGAGCCCCGCGAACAGGTACAGTGAACCGCCGTCACCCAACCCCGAGTTGATGCTGGGAAAGAAGACGGAAAGCAGGCCCGCGAAGCCCAGATTCACAGCAATAGCCAACGCAGCGCCGGCCTCGCGGTGGGAAAGGGGGAAGCTCTCTGAGGCATAGGTGAAGGGGATCGGACCCAGGCCCGGCGAGTACGCGGCTGCGAACAACATGAGAAATAGGGCTACGACCCCAACCCTCGCGTTACCAGGTATGTGAAACGAGACGCCAGCAAAGAGCATAAAAAGCGCCATAACTGGCAGCGTCAGCATAAGCCACTTCCTCCTGCCCAACGTATCGATTGTCTTGATGGCGGGCAGGCCGAACACAAAGTTGACGGCCCCGTAGCCTAGACTGAACGCCATCGAACTGCGCTTATCTACTCCGGCGCGATTGAAGAGGGTTCCGCTGTAGAAAGCCATGACATTGATTCCGCAGAGCTGCTGCGCGAGGCTCACTGTCGAGCTGCTAATCAGGGCGTTCCGCAGCCGCCTCTGAGTGAAGAGCTGCTTCCACTGCCGCAGAAACCCGATTATCGTGTGAATAAAGCCTGGTATCAACTGCGGATCTATGTCACTGCTCAGCAGCTCTTCCTGCTCGATGGACTTGTGGACGAGGTAAATGTCTCGAAGCGCTTGCAACTCAGTGTTTCTCAGTTTCTTGAGGATTTCGTACGCACGCTGTGGGTTATAGCTTGGGCTGGACATGCGCATCAGGTATCGTGGGCTTTCGTCGCAGAACCAGATGACCAGCACCATCAGCGCCAGTGCCGGCACCATAGGAGCGGCCACCATCAGTTGGAAAGTCAGCCTCTTGCTAGAGGCTGGGGTCGTGTCAAATACCAGGTTGAATCCGAATCCGATCATCATCCCCGCGGCGACCCACAGTTGCCATGCAAGGATGGATGTACCGCGCCAGAAGCCGACTGCGGTCTCACTTGCCAGAATAGGAGTGCTGACGGCTTTCAGGCCCATACCTACGACCAAGTCAGCGGGAGGTTCCCTTTTAGATGTGGCTAGACGAATTCTCACCTATCCCATTGATTAGACGAATACCAAACAGCTGGTGCCAGTTCGTTGCGAAGGCCGACGCCACAGAGCTAACAAGAATCAAGAAAGCTGCTACCACCATGCCTCCTTTGCGGCCCAGGTAGTGGTTTACCGGTAACGCCAGCGGGCATCCTAGCGCAGCTGCGGAAAGAAATGGAGAGGCGTTGGCAGCCCCGAGTTTCCAATCATCAGCATTGAGCGTTGCGTTGTTTCCCGTTTGCGCCGTGTCTTGCTTCTCAGCCATCGTTTCCAGACCGAACTCTCCGTCATAGAGTGATGAGCCGTTCAAGGAGGCTTGAACGTGGCCTAATATGTCGTTAGGTTGAAGTCCTTTCTATAAAACATTTCCAGCCGATTATCAATATTACCTTGAAGAAAAGCCGCTAGGGAAACGGTGATGATGATTGTCCACATCCCTCTTTCGCTGAAGGGAACGTCGCGTTCCCGACGCAATGCCCGCTTCTCCTCTACTGTCAAACGAACCGGTAGCTCTCTTTCCGCTTCTATGCTGTTATTGCGGGCCACTTCATCGTACAGCTTGATATCCTTGGCCACACGGGCTGCCCTCAAGAGATCTTGCGTATCTACGTTGAGACATCTCTTCGCGAAGGCTACGACATCTGATTCCAGCTGTTCGTCAGTAAGGTGAGCTGGCCAGATAGTTAGCGAACGCTATCAAACATTTCCCTATGCTGAAGAGACTTGTAGGTGACTTGTGCTCCTGAGCTTCAGTTTTGACTGACCTAGCGGATTCTCAATAACAGCCCGATCGTTGGTGCGCCGGCGATGAGCCTGCTTCGTCAAACGATCATGGCCGGAGTCAGACTCGACCTTCCCAATAGAGTCCATGGCAGCCAGGGTGGCATTCATATGAGAGTTTCTATGGTAATACTAACTAATCAATACACATCGTCAGTAGGTAGGCTTTCATTTCTAGGAGGCGGCATAAGGTTTAAGCAAGTTATGAGCCAGGCCCGTCCAGAAATCAGACACAATGCTTCCCAGGAGTTCAACGTGTTTTAAGGGACCGTCCTTTGACCAAACGTGCCAAGGCATGAGCCCCTCTTGGATGAACTGAGACCTTTCAGACCCCATGGGGATCAGGATGCGTTGCTGCGCCTTGGGACCAGTCCAGGCCGGAAGTACGCAAATCATACGGCAACCATACACAGGGTCGTCATCTGAATCCCTTTAGCGATCGACCGTCCACTCGGTAGCCCAGGTAGCCCATGAGCACGGGTCGACTCGCATATGCTCCATGCGGGACGCAAAAGGAGTTTCTTAGGATTCATGTTAGTCGGTGGTGGCGAGGTTGATCCCTCGCGTCTCCCTGCCTTACCATGGCACCGAAGCTGCTCTCGACGATACTGCAAGTCGGCTCACCGAGATCTTGTCCGTGAGGTTTCTGCCAGCCCTGTTTTGCAATGGGAATAGGTCTCATTAAACGCTAAGTATGGACTGACGTGAAGGCTCGTATCGGGTACAAATACACCCCCCAATTACCACCCACAATCACCTCCATGTTTGACATCACGAAGGAGTAAGACGGGCTGGTGGAGGCAGGCTGCGAAGGTTTCAAAACAGGCAGCACTTACGGTGTGGCTTCTTCAGGCCAATGATGTTATGAAAGCGAGCGTTTGCATTCAGCTCAGGGCTGCACTTTGCAGATCCCCAACCCTCGCTTGTCACAATTGACATCAAATCAGAGGATGATCAAATCGGTATCTCGCTGCGCCACACCGGTGAGGTCCTGGGCCAGGTTCGCCCTTGGCAGTCGGGGTGGACTTGGGGTAAGGCTGACTGACTGCAAGTGTGTCCATAGCCAGTCCCTTGTCCGATCCCTTGTCTAGATGGAAACCCCACGGAGGAGTCTGCATAGGTTCGTTCCTTCAAGCATATTGTAAACTGAACAGGACCCCAGATATAAGCTCAAAAATGATGTCTCGCCTATTGGAGGCGGAGAGAAGAGAGTGAACAATGCCCCACAAGCCTCTCAGGACACGAGTGATATACTCAACTCGGTGACGAAGGAACTCCGAGATCAGCTGCACGACTATAGCTACATATTTCGCGGTGACCGCTTGGCTGCCTGCTGTGAACCCGTGACGGCAATCTTTGTGGCCATGCCCCTTCTTGATGCTGAGAGAAGCAACATCTCGTGTCTCGGTGAGCAAGCTAAACAAGGACTATTGTTTGTCGATCCGGAGGAACGCGGGGTCGAAGGGTGAGCTCATCGTTCGACGCTTAAGGGTTTGGGGTAAATCTCCTGCTTCGTTGTTGTTTGCAGCAGGCTGAAATGTTATTAGTCGCTGAAGGCTCTTCACCAAGTCAGCTTTTTGTTTACAGTTTCCAGATTAATGTGCTTCTTAATACGGTGAGGCCACTCAACATCGAATACTGGCTGCCATTCTGTTAGTTGAATCCTGAGAAACAAACCTGGAGCCATCGGCACGGTCACTGCCATGGCGGATCCTCTTTCGATCGCGGCGTTCGCGATCCAAATGGTTGGTATTGCCGGCAAGATAGTCGAAGGCACAGGCAAGTTCATCCAGGAAGCCAAAGCGATCCCAGCGAGCATCGCCGACTTTCGTGAAACGATCCGCAACCTGCACATCGCCCTGCGCAATGTAGCTCGAGTGCTTGACCAGCACCCCCAACAGCTTCCCTTCGAGAGAGAGCACCACCAGGACATCTATAATATACTCAAATCATGCCGCATATCGCTCGAAAGGCTGCAGGAAGAGCTCCCGCAGCTGGCCGATAATCCGGGTCCGATTGACAAGGCCCGTAGCAGCTTCGCAATGACGCTCAAGTCAAACGTCATCAGAGATCATGTCTCACACATCACGTCGTACACCCAAGTTCTCCAACTGAGTCTGATTACACTGTCCTTGTAAGTGAAGGACGGTGACATTTAATTGATCCAGTCAGAAGATGCTAATTCTCGTCAGGGGCTCCATATGGAGTCAACAGAAATCTCAAGACCAGGTCCATGCAGAAATCAGGAAGCTGACCGACAACATTCGATCTGCAAAACTCGTTTCATGCATCCCGTCAACCAGGAGGAGAATATCGACCAACTGGGATGATGACGATAAAACTAGAATTGAGGACTCCGTATCCTTGAACAGGGAGATCCAGGCCTGGCGAATCTCGGCAGACGAAGTAGCAGCCGCAGTTACTCTGCAAGATGCGGAACGAAGCACATCGTTCCTCGCGCTTGGGTCTTCATTCTCGAGACTATCCTTGGACAAAAGCTTAGATTCAAAAGACACGGTTGATGACAGTAACTCAGACAATTGGGACCCTGAGCCCGACCATCCGGACGGCCCGAGCAAAGACATTCTGTCGTATCAGTACGAAGCCAACCAAGACATCGTTAACCAGTTGACGAACTGTGGCATCTTTCTGCGAGCAGCCCTTTACCAGAAGAGGGGTATTGAACTTCGTGAACAGCTCAGCCAGCCTGGATATGACATTGAGTTTCCATTCTCTGAACAGGCTGTTATGAAGGAGAGGCTGGCTGAGATCCTACTTAGGAGCGAGACGGGAGATGAAACTGCAGAAGCGAAGTCCATTATGAAGAAACTCCTGCAGGAAGAATTGAATCTGCCCGAAGATCAGAGAGATGAGGTGCGCCGCAGCCGACTGTACCACGACCTCGGAAGTCTCGATATCAAGCTTGGGAAGCAAGACCGAGCCAAGACCTTCTTGAGCAGGGCTTTGGAGAGTCGGAAGAATCAAGACCCCATACCGGTGGACCTGGTACAAGAAACCGCCGACTTATACATTAAGGCTCTGCAACTTGCCTCGGCTTTCGATGAGGCCCGTGGGGTGGAGGTTTGGGTCAAGACAGTGATAATGCCCTTGACGAGCCGGCCACCCTCACCACCGGAGTCGGATGCCACGCAGGGTTTAAGAAGACATTCTTCAATGGGAGAGCTCTCGCAAGCCTTCGCTTGGTGCAGGGAGAACGGATTTGACATTGATGTGCCGATCGGATTCCGGTTCGACACGTGCGACTTCATGACAAGAACATCACCACTCCACAAAGCCATCCAGAACGAGAATGTGGAGGTTCTCAGACAGATGGTCGCTCACGCTGTCAGCCTCGAGAACGGCGGCAATGTTGGTCTCCCTACGCCGTTGCTACTCGCCGCGTCAACGAGAAACCGTGATACTGTCGGCTTGTTGCTACGAAATGGTGCACGAGCCGATGTTAGCGACAATGCAGGGTTGAGTCCTCTTCATCGATGCCAGAGCAAGTCTGGTGGCGTCAATGTCGCCCAACTCTTGCTCGAGAACACTCCAAATCTCTTGGACCTGATCGACAACTCAGGGAAAACGGCGTTGTACATGGCATGCGAGATGGGTAATGAAAAGATGGTTCGGTTTCTTCTGGAGCAAGGCGCGGACCCTAATATCTGCCATCAAACAAGGAGAGGGTCGACACCATCTGCTTCTCTGGGTAACACCAACGTATGTACCCCATTGATCGCAGCCATCCAAGTGGTGGCGACTCGAAGCGCACGCAAGATTGGCATCGTCGAAGTATTGCTTGCTCGTGGGGCGGACCCACGGCTCACAGACGCGAACGGGAGGAATGCTTTCCAAGCAGCCACCAATTCCGGTTTGGCCGGATCGGAGATCAAGCGGCTTCTTCAACAATATGCATCGGCCCCAGCTCGCAGGTCTAGCAACACATCCTCGTCGACCGCGTTCACCAGACCTTCAACTTCAAGCGAAAAAGAAACGAAAAATTCAAGTGGAAGAAACAGTTTAAGGAGGTTTTGGAGTAAATCAGAGTCGGTTCGCTCAGGTGTTGACTCGGTTCCAGAAGATGACAACTAGCTGGGCAATGTGGAAGGTCATCGTTTGCTTGCTTTACGTTTAGATACCCTTGTTGCTCATAAAAAACAAGTCAAAAGAGCTTCTGCTAATACGACATACCGAAGTCTCGGTATGTCATAGAAAATAAGGTAAGGTAGTTGGATACGAAGACCAAGGGAGAAGCAGAGGAGGAAGGTGGTACGGATAAGGCTGACTAACCGTCTTATCTTATCGGGGCTGCGATGCGCAAAGCGGGGCATGATGTAATAAGGGAGGCATTGGTGGGGCACTGAACTTCTGTACCTAACGGTCACCACGAAGAGCTCACACTCAAGGCTACTTTGCTCCATTTCCTGCGACAAGGCGCTGTCGGGAATCTTACTCGACCTGGCACCAAAAATCAAGATTTCCTCCTTTTGAAGAGCAAAACGACTGCATATTGATTTGAGATTCTATTTCCGTCCTTTTCATCGTATTGCCGATCATTGCTCACTCATCAGCACTGCGCTGATGCCCCACTACTGGAAGAATATCTCACTTTCATGATTCACGATACCTGCCCCAAGACACGATGTCAGGTGCCAAGGCTGTGTTGAAGTCCATTGGGGATTCTGTAAAGCAACAGAAGTGGGATGATGCTATCCAGAAGGCGAGCGAGTTTCTCGAGCGAGAACCAAAGAACTACCAAGCGTACGACCTCCTCATGTTTCTAATATTCTGCCAGGCCAAGCCGCTGACGTTGTTCACAGGACCATCTTCCTCGCCTTTGCGCTTGACAAGAAGAACCGTGTTGATGATTCCGAAAAGGCATACAAGTCTGCCGCGGCGCTCCGACCCAAAGATAGCCAGGCATGGCAGGGTCTAATCAAGCTCTACGAGAAGCAGGATCGCAAGCGCGTAGGAGCGTACCAACAGGCTGCCATCAGTTTGGCAGAGATCTACCGGGATGCTGAAGACATGTACAGGTGCCAGGATGTTATCGACAAGTTCATCGACTTCGCCAGAGCACAGGGCGACATCCCTCAATACGTCGAAGCTCTCAGCGTCATTCTGCCCGGGAGCCCGATCTACCCTGCACTGGAGGGGCGAGTTCCGCACCCTGCCAAGACTTATGAGACGATGGCCCAGATTATTGAAACCGATGAGAAAAAACGGATTAATACACTCATTGGCGAACGGAGGACAAGGATCGGTGCTCGGCTAAATGAGGTGACCCTCGAGGTGAAGCGAGAAGTCATGGCTCAGAGCAAGCTCGAGTATGTCTACCAACAGCTCATAAACTGGACCAACGACGATGATCTCCGACGTAAATATGAAGAGAAGCTCCTTCAGTATTGCTACGACCGCATGCTGGTGGTGCCTGTTGGCCCGGAGAAAGGTCAGGCTCTCCAGGCCGTGCTTAAATTAGCTCTGGACATGGTCATCATCAAACACCCCTTCCGGCTTGCTTGGGAAATCGCCATCAACTGGAAGGATGCCAGGGACATTAAAGACTGGGACGTCAACATGTTGAGAGACTATTGTTCGTTCTTCCCTGAAACCGATCTGTACAAAGTTATCACCGGCTTCTTGACGAGTACGATCTCTCCCTTCCCAAAACCGACACCTGCGACTCTTGAGGCAGAAGAAACCGAGGAGGAGAGCGAAGACGACGAAGGAGGCGGTGTATCTATGGTGCCACTGACGGAGCAGGATAGAATCCTTATGATGACTGAGGGCATCATGACGTCGGACTCCATTTTCGCTCACCGTTTAATGGGGGAGTACTATCAACACCTAGAAGAACATGAAAGCACTGTGGAACTGATGCGGAAGGCAATGGAATACCTCAAGGCGGAAAGGGTCAAGACTGGGATGTCATTTCAGAACAGCAATGATGCCTTCTCGCTATATTTGGCCACAGCGCTCGTGTTCTTCCAGTCCCCAAGACATCACACTGAGGCCAAGACGCTCTTTGATGGGGTCCTTAGCCATGATCCCTCGTCCACGCCTGCCCTGATCGGCGTGGGTCTTATTTACGAAGAGGAGGAGGACTACGATGACGCTGTCGACTTTTTCCGTCGTGCGCTGGAGCGAGATCCTACCAACCTCCGTGTTAAGACTGAAGCTGCGTGGGTTCAAGCTCTCAAAGGAGATTATGAGGCCGCCAAGTCTGAGCTGGAAAGTTCGCTTCCTCTTATTGAGAAGCAGTCGCCATCTTCCAAAGATCTGTTGGCCCAGACACAATACCGATTAGGATCTTGCATCTGGAACTTGGACACATCAAAGGCGGCCCGAAAAAGTCGTACAGGTGCCTATGCCTACTTCTTGGATGCCCTAAAGAGCAACCTCAACTTTGCGCCAGCTTACACGAGTCTCGGCATCTACTACGCCGACTATGCCAAAGACAAGAAAAGAGCGAGACGTTGCTTTCAGAAGGCCGTAGAGCTTTCGTCTTCCGAAGTCGAGGCTGCTAAACGCCTCGCACAATCATTCGCGGATGAAGGCGACTGGGACCGAGTGGAACTTGTTGCCCAGCGAGTGGTCGACTCGGGCAAAGTTAAGCCACCGCCAGGCTCCAAGAGAAAGGGCATCAGCTGGCCTTTTTCTGCTCTTGGCGTTGCGGAACTCAACAAGCAGGACTTTCACAAGTCGATTGTTTCCTTCCAGTCAGCTTTGAGAATCTCCCCAGAGGACTACTACTCTTGGGTCGGTCTTGGAGAAAGCTATTACTCGTCCGGCAGGTACATGGCTGCGACAAAGGCAATCCTCAATGCGCAAAAGCTGGAAGAAACTGCACCACCAGACGCACTGGGCGACACTTGGTTTACCAAGTACATGCTTGCTAATGTCAAGCGTGAACTTGCCGACTTTGATGATGCTGTTCTTTTGTACCAGGAAGTGACTGAGAGCCGTCCTGACGAAGACGGGGTTGCCATTGCTTTAATGCAAACCATGGTCGATAATGCGCTGGACGCGGTTGAGAAGGGCCTCTTTGGCAAGGCGGTACAACTTGCCATAGACACAATTGCTTTTGCATCCAAAGCAAACGCCAGCGTCGTTGAAACATTCAACTTCTGGAAGTCCCTTGGAGATGCATGCTCCGTCTTCTCCTCGATACAAGGCCGGGCGGTCGACTTTCCGGCAGAGTTCATTATGGCTCTCATTGAATCTGGTGAGAAGGAAGCCTACGACGTTTTTGCCGATGTGGACAACGTTGGTACTGGGGTCATCTCTGCCAAGGGCCTCTTCTCTGAGGACGAGAGGCTAGGAGTCGATCTCACAAGATGTATCCATGCTACAATCTTATGCCATAAGCGAGCCATTCATGTCTCAGCGAACGACTTGCATGCCCAGGCCGTAGCTTATTACAACTTGGGCTGGGCTGAGCACCGAGCCCACATCTGCCTGCCTTCAGGCATCAGAAAGAAGTCAAGCGTGTACTTGAAAACTGCCATGAAATGCTTCAAAAGAGCCATTGAGCTCGAAGCTGGTAACCCCGACTTCTGGAACGCTTTGGGCGTGGTTACGAGCGAGATCAGCCCAGCAGTTTCCCAGCATTCGTTCGTTCGGAGCCTGCACTTGAACGAGAGGAGCCCGGCAGCGTGGACTAACCTCGGAACGTTGGCGCTCCTTCAGAACGACGTACAGCTGGCTAACGAGGCCTTCAACCGCGCGCAATCAACCGACCCCGACTACGCCCATGCCTGGCTCGGCCAGGGCTTCGTGGCTCTCCTCTTTGGTAAGACAAAGGAGGCGAGAGGCTTGTTCACCCACGCCATGGAGATTGCCGAGTCTTCCTCCGTCCTCACCAGACGCCAGTTCTCAGTATCGGTGTTTGACCACATTCTGAACACCGCTTCGGCTGATATCATCTCCCTCATTCAGCCAATTTTTGCTCTTGGCCAGCTCAACACGCTGAAGCCTCAGGACCTGGCATACGGACATCTGTCGACTATGTTCTTGGAACGAACACACGACAGCCTCAAAGCGGTGGAGGCCTTGGAGAAAATCTGCGGTATCTTGGAGGCTGACTATGAGGTGACCGAATCAGCGCAATCTCTAGCGCACTTTGCGTTGGCCAAGGCCGACCTGGCGCGATCATATCTGGCTTCCGGCTCCTACGAACAGGCTATTGAGTGCGGTGAGATGGCGCTACAACTGAGCAGCGACGAGTCAGACAATGAGTTGACAAAGGACGAGCGCAAGAAGGCACGTCTCTCCGCCCATCTGACGGTGGGGCTTGCGCAATACTACAGCAAAGACGTCAACGAGGCCCTGCTGTGCTTCGAGTCCGCTCTCGAAGAATCCGACAATAACCCCGATGCTGTCTGTCTGCTTGCACAGGTTCTCTGGGCTATCGGCACAGAGGACTCACGCGAGAAGGCGCGCGGTGTCCTCTTCGAGGTAATTGAGAAGCAGCCTGACCACGTCCAGTCTGTTCTCCTGCTCGGAGTGGTTGCGATCCTTGACAATGATGAAGAGTCCGTTGAGGCAGTCGTGGCCGAGCTTCAGGGCCTTCGAACCAATGAAAAGGTCGGTGACTCGGACCAGTCTGAAATCGGCAAGGTCCTCGGCGCCATTACGAAGCTCGGAGAGACGAGCACAGATGAAGAGGTTATGTCCCAGATCCAGACTGATATTATGCTGTACCCCCATCTACCCCATGGCTGGTCAAACCTGGCTGAATTTGGCGGAGAGCAGTATGCTGCAGAGATGGCGTTGACGGTGGCGAAGAAGGGTGCGCCGCCGCGAGGGACGCTCGAGGCGCAGGATCTGGCCAAGGCATACGCCGGTACAGGAGTCGTGGCGGATGCTCAAACGGCGATCTTTTTGTCGCCTTGGATGGCAGATGGTTGGGGCGCTTTGCGAGAGGCTCTTCATGGTAAATAAAGCGGTGGTGTTTCGGGACATCAGAGTCAGAAATCAGCAAAGAAACGACGTATCTGCAGGGTCCTAATAAACAAAAATGCCTGGTCAGGGGAAGGTGCTCGACCGGACTATGAGAGCCATATTTCCAGCGAAGCTTGAACGCCAGAGACCCAAGACAAAAGACCAAAACGCCGAGCTCATGTTGCTCTACCGTTATCTTTAAACAAAGGGTATCAATGCCATACTCCTACTGATGCAATATTGTTGTCTGTTCCCCCAGATCATGAACGTTCGGCTCCAACGACCTCCTTCAACCTAGCCATCCTCCCCTCAACCCATGCCCTCTGCCATGCGTCAATCTTCCCGCCAAGCATTACGCACTTCTCTGGCTCCAGTAACACCATGCCCCTCGCAATAACGGTCCCGCTCTTGAGCACCACCTTTTCGCCGATGTTTGTACTCCCAGTACCAATGTTTTCCATTCGCCGCAGCTCCATTGCGTAAATCTTTTGGCCCTTGCAGTCCTGTAACACGAGTCTATGCGTAGCGTTCCGTCGCTGTTGCTGCTGTTGCTGTTGTTGAGGGGGCCTTCCAAGCACAACACCAACACCGCCCTCATCGACATTATCGTACTCGGACTCCTCAGCAGCAAGCCTCACGATGCGACGGCCTGTCGTTTGTTCGCCCCGTGCGACGGCTTCGAGCTCCTCGACCTGCTCCCAGCGCGAGAGGCTTAGGTTCTCTATGTCAAGAACCTGGCAGGGGACGTCATGGGGGAGAATTGTCTCGGGTGTCTCAGGGGATAGGAGTCGTGCGGGGAGGGAACCTGTTGAAGACTCATCAAGGAGGCCCGGGGTCGTGAGGTCCGAAGCAAGTAGGCGGGCTTTGGCTGTCGCGATGAGAGAAGGGAGTGGCGGGGTCGGGACACGAGACGTTAGGGTTGCTGTCCAGGTGGTGGAAGGAATCAAAAAGAATTGAGATTTGAGGGTGGTGCGTATCTGGGTTGTGAGATCCATCTTCGGGAAGGCCCAGTTAAATTGGTTTACGTTGTCCCGTTAGGTGTCTTTGGGAAAAGCAATCTCTTGGGGTTACTCCGAAGGACGCGAATAGCTTCAGTGGGGCGCCTTTGGGAGCTTACCCCAAGTTCCTGCAGACCCCTGCGCTGTATGCCCTGTAGATCCCCGAAGTTGGCATGTGCCACCTAGCGCAGCCTCGCCAGGCAGCTGAAGTAGTAGGACCCCACAGGAGCTCTGTCACTGACCTATCGCCTGCATCCCCGTCTTTCTTCCCGCTCAGCAGCCTCGCTTCCCCAAACCGTCACTATCACGAGCCTCAGAGCGACTTTCTGTCTAGGCCACGCCGCCAATTAGCTCTAATATTTAGATAGACAGAGAAAAGCCAGACATATCTTTCCTTCCGCCATTAGGCACGAAAAATGTCAACCATCGCATCCCCTCGCGAGCCACCGGCCCTAACCCGCCGCGTCTCGGCCCAACCACACACCCCAACATCGTCAACGCGGCCCTCCCTCGAAGCCCCGCGTTCCCTCACGACGTCTCCGAACCCAGGCGGCGGCGTCCCACCTCCATCCATCTCCGCCGCTCCTTCGAAGCGCGCCAACCGCGCCGCCCTGCGCGAGTACTATAACCTCAAAAAGGCCGGCGGCGCACCTCCATCTCTCGAGGTCACAGAGGACCCTCTGGAACAGGCCTCCGCCGCCGCAGGCGAGCACTCTGAAGTTCCCCCTAGCGAGCTTGACAACCCATCTTTCGATGCCGAGGCGTATGTCCGGCACGCTCTGGCAGAAAACACCCTTGACGACTTACTACGGGTGTATACGCGGGTGCTAGGCGAGATACGGGCGTTAGACGCTGAGAAGAAGGCGTTGGTGTACGATAACTACTCAAAGCTCATTTCTGCTACAGAAACGATTCGAAAAGTAAACCCACCATTCCTAGTCTTCCCTCCCCTTGCCTTACTTGGTTTCAAAGGAACATCTGCTAAACGAATGGTGAAAACAGATGCGTGCCAATATGGACCCCCTAAACCCGATGGCCTCGACGCTTGACCCGGCGATAGCGGGCATCTACGCGCAGGCGAGCGCTATCCGCGAGGAACTACGGAAGAGCGTCGCACCACCTGGATCCAAGAAGCGAGAGGACGAGGCGGCGGCGGCGAGGAGGCGTAGGACGAGGGAGCTTGCGAGGGAGGTTCTGGGTACACCCGAAAAGTTGAGAAAGCTTGTCGGGGAGGGTAAGCTGGAGGAGGCGAGAAGGGCATGGGAGATGCCGCGACGGCTGTTGGAGATTTGGCGGGAGAAGGGGTTAGGCGGGGCCGATGTGCTAGAGTGTCTTGAGGAAGGGGATGCGGTTTTGCTGGGCGGGAACGGGGAGGGTAGTGTGCGGACTTCGAAGGATAGCGGCGAGTCATCGTGACAAACCGGCCTTTTTTCGGAGCGTGTAAGGTTTTCGTGGGTTTGAAGCATAGCGACGGAGTTTCGGGCGTTCGACTATAGGGTGGTGGTATTGTGATGAAATGGAATTGACTTTGATTGACAAATAACGGGAGCTTCTGACTTGAGATGCTGATTGCGAGACTGTGATTTAATCCGTCTTATAGGTAAACACTTAATCAACGTTCAATACTACGGACCAGCCGTACTCCAAAAACCGGGTTCAACCCTTTCACAAACGCGTATCACAACATTCCGCCAGGCGGTTCATATTGGTGGTAATTTTCGTTTAGAGGTGACTGAAATGGACGTTTCTTTCGGCCTCACACGTAAGTCTTCCTCCTCATTTTTCTGTCTGCAGAGGCGCGAGGATTCAAACACATGCAGTCACTTAGAGCTCAGAGACGTCAATGATATCAAATGGGTCTCGATCAGCCTCGCTGACGAGAACTTGCACACCAGTCTCCTTCCCTTTTAGTTCCCCTTCCAGCAGCGGCTGCATCACCTCCTTGAGATACCCCCTCTCGGAGTTGCTATGGAAAACGGTAACGACCGTCTTGCCCTCCTGTACGGCCTTGAGAGCACTGTGGTGGCTCATCTCGCCTGTAACGATAACATCAGCCTTGGCACCCTTGACCACATCCCACCCACTGCCCGCACACACCGCCACGGCGTCGACGCGTGCAGTACGGACGTGGCTTGGGTCCGGGCTTGCGACCATGACGCGGCGCATGCCGACACGGTCGGCGACCCGTCGAATGATGGTTGCGAGGGACTCGGGCTGATGGAAAGTGCAGAGAAGTCCGTAGCCGGATCCTTCGAAGCCGGCGGGCGTGGCGGCGGGGGAGAGTGGAGTGATGACGGTGCGGTCTGCCGGGGAGGCTGCAGAGGAGGTAGTGGGTCCGCCAGAGACGATGTCGCCGAGCCAAGCATTGAGGCCGTTGGGTGCGGCATCGATGGCGGTGTGGGGACAGTAGACTGCGATACCGTGCGCGGCGAGGCGGAGCAGAGTTGCTTGCTGGGGATCTTTTGTCGTGATAGACTTCAGACCGGAGAAGATGAAGGGGTCTGAGGAGTGGATGTTAGGACATGTCAGATGGGACGGGGTGAGGGAGTTATCCTTACGATAGCTCACGATGACGCTTGCGTTCTGCTTGATAGCCTCCTCAGCGACGGCGTAGGTGAGGTCGTTGGTGAGAAGGACAACTGGGTTCTTGGCCTGGCGGGCGTCTGTTGTCTCAATGTTGTCCAGCAGGAGACCAACATTATCCCAACGCCTGTCGGCAAGCTCTTCGGGGTAGCTTTAAAGGATTGGTCAGTTCATTTTTCTGGCGAATTGAACAGCGGTGATGAGCCTCACTGCTTGCGCATGGCGTCCACCACCAGGCTAGTGAAGTTAGGTGACGAGTATTTGTTGCTGGCGGCCATTTTCAGCGTCGTGACTCGGTTTTGTTGAAGCCGGGGAAGCGTTGAAAAATCTGCTTTATGCCTATGATTTCCTGCTCTGATTCGAACTGGCGGAGATCGAGATGTGACTATGGCCTTGCAAGCTTGTTGACTTATATGTGCTGATGCCCTTGGAAGCTTGGTACTCAAAGACGGGACGAAGGTGCTGAAACCAGTGAGCATAATGCGATCAAGTTTCAATCAGAGAGAGCGAGATAGAGAGAGAGAAAGGCTGAACCCACTGTATTCAATGCCTTTCGTCTACTCAGATCGCACGTTCTGGCTCTATTTTCTTGGCAGTCGGGTGTCTTCTCGGTTCTCGATGTAGAGGCGGAGCTCAAACCGGATGGAGTTGATGTCTAATAAATGCATACGCATGCCCAATAAGGATATCGGTTCAAGCATTGTAGGCCCCTAATGACATATGCCCCACTTCACACTAATCCAGGTACTGTGTATTGTGTGTCCGGATAGTGTACATGAATTACATGCTACTCAGGATATGTGTTTTCTTCCCAGAGGACCGTATATGGATGGATTACTCGATGTTGTCAGTCTTGTTGCAAGGCAGTTTAGGCCAAGAATACAAGTTCCCCGAAGGACAGGAATCAAAAATCATCGGAAACATGGGACCGGGTTACACTGATTAATGTCGCGACGCCGATTTCGAACCGGACGACATTAGGTTGATATTACAATGTTTGTCTTACGTTTGCAATGTAATCTCCGATATGGTGTAGTGGCCAACATGATGCCCTCTCAAGAACTTGAGTGGTTAGGCATAGCCCCGAGTTCGATTCTCGGTTTCGGAAATTTTGGTCTCTTTTTTACCTTTTTCTTTTTATTTGCTTCCTTTTCTTTCTTTGACTTGTGTCCGTAGGAAGGCTCTTTACCACTTCGCACAGGAATGCCGGTTCGACCTGATATTCGCTCTCCTATTGTGCACTATTCTGCTCTTGGAGTATCGCCCGGCAACTTGCCTTGGTCGTGAAACCCCTTTGTGCAACTATCGCACTTGTCGCCGATGTACAGCGTCATAATGCAGCCGCAGTAACAGTTGCATAATGTACGAGCCATAATGTCAAGAAATCTGCAAACGTTTTGCCCATGAGATACCAAGTAGGCAGTAATGACTGATATACTTTCTGTATGCAGTTGATAATACCAATTGTGAACGAAGATCGAAAACCCAAAATTATATGAAATCAAGAAAAAACGAACCCTGTTCTCCTGATTCACTTCGACTTGCAAGCGAACAGCAAACAACCACGGAATTCCAATAGTTCCATGCCAGTGAATTGGTATTTTCAGCAACAACTATGGGCCCAGACTTGACTTTGCACTGAGTAATATGTGAATAGACTGGGAGAGCCATAGACGATCGTGTAGGCCGCCGTTAGCTTGCCGTTTAATATAGGCATTCAGTCGATCCTGCAATTCACTTGCACAGATGGAAACGTCACACTGAAACAACCCTCCAGCTACCAGCAATGACGGAACCCCTCCCGACTGCGGCAGGGCGGGGGAAACCAAAAGAACCCCACCATCTAATCAATCTTATCACCGAATCATCACCCTGCACCTCCGATTTTCGACATTATCTCCCTCTCGCCTGTCCGCCCGCATCACACGCAGCCAGCCTCCAACCTCCCCCGCGAACACCAAATCGCCACGAACACAGAAACAGGATGGCCGACCAAATAACAGAAGCCTCTCTGAAGGAGGCACTCACTCAGCGCCTACAAGCAATCCACGTCGAAGTCACAGACATGTCCGGTACGCCCGCAGCCCCTCTCGCGTTCAAGAGAATTAAACCCCCACGTCATGCCCCGCCGTATTAGAAATGCAAGACCAGCAAGGCGGCCACCCAGACCACCCAGTCGCAATTACAATTGCAATCGCATCGCTTAGTCGGTCAAAGTACTGACCCCAAATACCCAGGCGGCTGCGGCCAATCCTTCACCTCCCTCATCGTCTCTCCCGCCTTCGAGAAGCAGACCTCCCTCAAGCGTCATCGCCTCGTCAACGCCGCCCTTAAGGACGAAATCGCCCTCATCCACGCCTGGAGCGCAAAGTGCCAGACCCCCGCAGAGTGGGAGCGTGATCGGGCCGCCACCGGTGGCAGCGACGGCCCCCCAATGGACGGGACCGTTGGCGGACGAGTGGAGGGTGTGGCTCAGTAGTGATGATGGAAGAGCGCGAAGGAAAGAGTAACACGCCTACACATATACACTTACTACATCTTTTCGGAATGTAACGATACCACAAAAAATGATGCCTCTGGGCAGGGAAGCAGGATCCATTTGGGCATCATGCGGACAACGGCGCGATAGGTGTCTCATTTAACGCTTTTTTTTTCGAGCAAACATATTGGGGTCGCGGAAAAATTGAAGAAGAAAAAAGAAGCAGGCTTTTCGTAGCTTCGTTCTTTGTCATATATCAACCTACTACTCCTAACAGCATGCCTGGACTCCGGACGAACCAGCTCCATTAGTAACAGATCTCTAGAACAACCCCAGCAAGTCCTCATTCGTCTTCTTCCCGTTTCCTTCACTCGGTTGTGTCTGCTGGGTATTCTGGTTCAGCTGCATGGCCGCCGGTAGGGGTTGGCCCGATCCTGTGTTACCAAAGTCAAGCCCGGAGAAGCCGTTCATCAGGTCGTTCATGCCGCCGCCGCCACCACCTGTGCTAGGGCTCAAGGGGTTGGCTGCTGATTGCTGCTGTTGAGGAGGAGGAGCATCGAACAGGCCCATCATGTCAGCCATAGCGCTTGATTGAGCACCTCCCGCAGGACTGGCGACTCTATCAGGCGTGTTGACATTGCTTTGCTGCTCGGCTGATGCCGGCGCAGCACCGTCAAAGTCGATGTCGAGTAGGTTCTCGATGTTGTTTTGTGTAGGGGTAGTACCGTTGGCCGCGGCTGCCACTGAGGCTGCGATAGGATTCTCTGCCGCCTCTTGCCGTTGTTCGCGGATAGCAGCACGCTGAATCTCGTCGGCTCCATAGCGGCCCTTACCGACGAACGATTCCGGTGGCTTGTGGTACACTGATGCAAGAGTGGAAAGCTCGGCGAGTAATTGCTCGAGGAGAGCGGGGGGCAGGCTGGTCATCGTTGTGGCGATAGCGGGCTTCTGAGAGAGAACAATGCTCTTGGCGACGTCCAAGTCGCCTGACAGTAGACGCCAGTATACGTAGGCTCTGTCTCGGATATCGGGATTGTCATTATCCGTTGTGGCCGACTGTAGGACCTTCTGTACCAGACCTTGAGTGTTGCCAGGCTTCTTGAGGAAAAGTTTCACGACAGCAGTTAGAATTTGGAGTTGCGTCTGCGATGGTCAGTAAAAACTCAGAAGATTCAAGAGAAGAACAACCGACCTGTGTGAACTCTTCCATGAAACCGTCCACAAAGCTCTCCAGAATGTCATCCGCATTGTTAATCTTTTCAGCGTACTCCCCAACAATCCAGATCAACGATCCTCTAGCAGTGGGCTCGTCCAGTTCATCTATGTGCTTGCACAAGGTGGGGATAACGCCTTCATAACCAGGGTATTTTCGGAGAATGTCCTTGATAACCACAATGACCTCCTGCACGACGTAGTTTACCTTGGTAGCAATCAAATCCAGCAAGGCGTTCACGCACTTCTGGCTTGCGCTCTCAATCTTAATGGCCACCTGGCCGATTGCCTTCACCGCACGCTTGACGAAGTCCATGTCGACTTCAAGGGCGTACTCTTTCAGTTCTGCCAGGAGCTGGTCAAAGTTCTTCTCGTTGGCGATCCGAACCATGATCTCAAGCTTCTGGAGCTTCACATAGGGGGGATCGTTGTACTTGCAAAAGAACACTCGAAGTTCTTTACTCAGAATATCGGGCTTGGCCTGCAGTAGAAGGTCGATGTTTCGTAGGGCGACGTACTGCACCTCAGGGGCGGATGCCACCAGTGTGACCAGAGGCGGCGCCATCTTCTTCAGGTAAGAACGCACCAGTTCGGGGTTGATGGCCTTCATATGGGTGAAAACAACCTTGACAGCCGCCAGAACCACACTAGGGTTGACGTGCTGGAACTGAGGCGCAACTCTTTCGCAGATGTGCTCCGACTCCTTGACATCCACTGCAGGGTAGTCGGCTAGAGTCGTCAGGATGGTGACGCGTCCCCATTCAGTACACTCGTTCAAAGCCATCAACAGTTTCTTCAGTGTTGCTGGTGTTACGACAAGCGCCTTTGTTTCGGGGGCCGTTTCGGTGATTTCGGAGAGGGCTGTGACAGAATTCGCGACGACCATGGGATTCGGGTCACCAATCAATTCTTGCAACGATTCCAGGAAGCCGTTTTCTATACACATCGTAGGGTTTAGGTCGAAGAGCTTGGCAACGCAGATCGCGGCTGTCTTGCGAACATAGGGCGACTCGTCTCGTAATGTTTTTCGTAACGGCTCCTCCATGTAGTCCACCATCTTGTCCACTCTGATACATCCCATCGTCCGGATCGCTAGCGCACGAATGAGCGGGTTGGGGTCTTCGGAATCCTGAACGAAGGTATTGACAGCAAGAATGCAGAGATCGGGATGCGACTTGGCGTAGTTCCTGCATCCTCTATCAGTACCTTGTTGATGAAGCGCGTCGTCCGTGGCCGGTTGGAAGGCTCAGACTCACATCAGATACAGATAAACGAGCTTCTTCTGGTCCAAATCTCCAGTCGCAATGTTCTTGAGGACGTCGGGGAACAAGGCTGACACGTCCTTGCCCAACGTCATTGCCATGATCGTCTTCTGGATGGACTCCTTGCGCTCGTAGGCGTACTGTGAGACAAGCCCTGCCCGCAGCTCAAAGGTCTCTCCCTTCCTAGGGGGAGCAAAGGCCCCACGAATGCGATTGACCGCCATGATGTCTAATGATTTTGGAAGTATAGGGTGTCCTAGGCAATGGCCGGTAAACGGCGAAGGTAGAGAGCGGGCCGGCGGATGATAGAGAAAGCCAGTCCGATCAGGACTTAGGCAAGCTCATCCAAAACACCGTAAGTTCGATGGCCTACGCTTGATTTTTTGTCGTAGTTGTTTGAGGGATGCAATAAGTGAGGAAGGTGCACCTCGTTGGTTCGCCAAGAGGATGAGGTGGTCGAAGAAGTACCTGTCAGTGGAATAGACCCCCTAACCTTATCCCAGCCTGGCCAGCCTGGCAGTCAATGCTCTAGGAGCCAGGTTACTCCATCTCGCTAACTGAATGATCACCCCTGTAAGCCCCACAGCCAGTGCCATGCAAGTATCGAGTGTTAACATTCTAACCGCGGAATCGGCAGCTAAGGTACGTGCCTCCCCGACGATGTCAAGCTCCTGTCGACACTGCATTGCGACCTCGCCCTCGCATCTCTTCAAACTCATGCAGACCTCGTTAATTTCTGCCACTTAGAACCAAGGTCCTAACCCTAGCGCATGGATAGGATCTCCCCGGCCCTCTTCTCAAAATCACAGCGTTGATGATCCTCGCCAGTCTCCAGCTTGAATTAGACTAGGATCATCATGGTAAGCCGTCACCATGGAAACTTCAATGCCAGACACTGACATATCCCAAGGCCACACTGCCCAATCTACGTCGCTTGTTCATTGACTCGAGGTCGGATGATGAAGAGCGAGAAGTCTCTAGGAAGGCAGTACGTTTCTGGTATAGATTGGCTTCGCAGTTAGATCAACTAACCAAACATTTGCAGTTTTACAATGCCGTTCTGTTCATGAGCTCGGTCGCCATCTTTAGCTTGATAGCTCAGAGGATGAATGCAGCCAAATGACTCTTAGCAACTTGTGACACAAGTTGGAAATTCGACTAACACGACGATAAGCGAGGCGTTTGGTGCCACTGGAAACCATTGCTGGCGCCAAAAATGCATCAGATCAACTTTCCCGGGATTAACGAAGTTCCTGTTGACAGCAGTTCGTCATTCGGCTGCAATGGCATATGTTTCAGCTCTGATAGTGCTATTAAGAGCCTTCTTATCACACTGGCTTCTCACGGCTAAAGGCTACTCCGACATGCCGCTAGCATCAGCATTGGGTCTCCATACGAAAATCTACACTGTCTGTAAGCAGACTCGTAGTCCAGCAAACATTGGCTGGAGTTGCAGGAGTTTTTCATCACAGAGGGAAGACGAGGATCGTTTGGAGTTAGGCACATTGTGCGAGCACGGCAAACCTCGTCGAAGAAATAGGGATCCGCTCAACGGATTCTGTCACGTTTGTGCAATCACGAACGAATGGTCCTTCTGGCAACTACCCTTCCAAGCCGTCTGTTGATCTCTTGGAGGTTCTGAGGCGGTGTAAGTCTAAATAACTCGCGAGAGGGACAATGACATGATTAACGATACTACTTACGAATCATAACATATCTTCAAACAGCATCCGCATTTATGTGCGACCTGGCAACACATTGCACCCTAGCAATAATCTGAGCCTTCGATAATGCTTTAAACGAGTTTAGGGAATGCAACCTTCAAAGGAGAACGTCACCAAATGACAACGGCCTCACCTCGAGCTCATTTCTGGATTGGCTATCTTCAGTTTCAGAGTGTGTTCCGTGTTTTCCGTGTATGTTTGTCTCCGAAATGGACAGTCAGCAATTTCAGAGCCACAAAGCGTGGGCAGCTTATTTTGTTGTTTGCACATACGAGATAAACAGTTCTTGTACTTGTCCTGGTTGCTTTAAGTTCCCGTAGCCGTTAAGTTGAGAGCTACGGCGCAGCGATATAGGATGACAACCTATTCGCTTCCTCTCCAGTCTCTTCCTAGTCAGTGAACCAAAGGAACCGGGCCGACGAGAGGCTCCTGCGAAGAGCTTCAGAATGGGATGCATCCATAGCCTGCCGCCTCTGATCGGCTACTCTTCGGCCACCTACATGCCAGTGCCGATGCCGTTGGCGTCTCCGCTGCCGTCCCTGAATACCTGCGTCAAGCTACCTCGAAAGCTCTTACGAGCCGAACTTGTTCGGTACTCGACAAGGTGAGCCACAAGATAGAAAGGTAGGGAGGGCCGCTATAGCACTCGTGGTCATTGGGGTACAAGTATTTCAAAGTGACTGTGTCACATGTGCCCTCTGTTTGAAACGGCTCAGAAAGATGAAAGGCGTCTCGGAAACGGGGGGACCAAAACCGAGAGTTGTGGAGACTTCATCGGAAGTAATGCAGTGTAAGAAATTTCACGGGTGTCGAGGCGATGTCGATATCGCGATGTATTTCCTTCTTCGTCAGGCGTTCACGTTCTGAAATTACCTGCAGAAGTTGCCTTATCTTTGATTTCGAGTTCTCGGCCTCTCTTTTATGTGACACGCCACACACTCCATAATAAGTGTGTCATTCCGATGAGCGGGAGCTTGTACGTTGATTATATCCCAGCAACACTGCGTGGTGGATCGGATCTCAGAGGCGCAATAGGGTAGAATTTCGCATTCGCAGCTCTCAACAAGCTTCACCTACACATAAACTGGGCTCTCTGTGTCATCCATCTTCTCCAAACCGTAGTTATTCCTCATAATCCTCAGCAACGTCCAAATTACCATCCTTGGCCGGCGTTTTAGCCTCCTGCTTCCTCCACAGCCCAGCCAGGAACTCATTAGTACTCGCTTCGTCAAGTCCCTTGTCGTCGCGTTTCTTCAGAAATCGAGGAAACCTCAAGCTCAGACCTCGTTCCTCGCTGACCAGCCCAATTGCGGCGGTATACGTTGGGCTCAGTGTGACGTCCGCGAACGCCATCTCCCAGACCTCCTGCGGCTCGAACCAAACATCGGGCTCTGGGCCGGAATATTCAACAAACGCTGGTTTCCTCGCCCGCGTGTTCTTCCTCTCGCCTACTTCGCCGTCGTTGTAGAACTCTCTGTTGGCCTTATAAAACGCATCCGTGAAACCGGACATACATTTGCACACCACTTCGAGCGACCCGCTGTCCTCATTGCGCACAGCCATCAAAATGGGTGACCACCACTTCGCCTTGCGGCCCGATCCATGCCATGCAGCCACGGGAATCATATCTATGGTGTCGAAGCTCGAGTTGTAGTCCTTCTTGACTTTGAGCCACGAGTCTAGGCGCTTGTCGGGCTCATAGGTAGCAAGGAGCGGCTTGCGCCGACTCTTCTTCTTCTGACCGCTTTCATCATCTTTACCGGCCTTTCCTCTGTTTCTCGACTTTGAGGGTGTCCTTGGTTCCTCGGCGCCTTCTCCCTCAACTTCTGCACCTTCGTCGCCTTGGTACGGAATATCGACCAGGTTGTCCAGGATCTTGACCATAATACCTTCGCATTTAATATCGGTCGCTGCCTTGAAAAACTCAAGCACGGCGTCGGAGTCCTGCGATGTTGCGTCTAGATTTTTGACCCAGGTGAATTGGTGTGGAACCTCGGTGAACATTGATCGTAAAAGCTCCCTCCTTTCGCGGAAGGGCCTATCCAACAGAGGTTGTCCGTTGAGGAGCATCAGATCAAACGCGAACATGCAGACGTCGACCTGAATACTACCGATCGCAACATCCTTGCGAGCCCGGTTGGTGAGCGTCTGGAAATTCTTAAGCTCTCCAGTTTCTCTGTCCACAGCGACTACCTCGCCTTCCATAATGAAACTGGCAACACCTTCACCGCGAATCTTAGGCATCAAAGCAACCAAATCAGGGTATTTATCCGTCATCAGTTCCAAATGTCTGGAGAAGATTGTGACCTTGCCGTTTTCGTCACAGTGAATCTGCGCTCGTTGGCCGTCGTACTTGAATTCGCATGCAAAGTCCCGCCCTTGCAGCTTGGTAAGCATCTCAGAAAGATCTCTGGTAATGCTGCCCAGCATTGGCCTCAAGGGTACGTGCAGAGTCAGGCCGCACCGGATGAGAAGCTCATCGCAAATACCAACTTCTAACAAAACCGGAACCAAGTCGTTATAGTTGGGCCGTCGTGCGAAGCAAGCCTTTATGATCTCTTCTGGTCTGCTCCAGACCTCAGCCAGCTCTTCCTTTTTCAGTTTGAGGAGATCTTTAGTTGATCGCAAGGGAAACTCGGTCCCTGGAGGACGCGAAAGCAGAAAAGCCCGTGAGAGCGCGATCAACATTGTGGTTTTGACGGCTCCGATGCGCAGCTGCAAGCCGAGTCAGACTATTTTCTAATGAGAACGAGGTGTTACTCACATGCTGGCAGAGCGTCCGCACAACATATCTACTTTCTTCGCCGCCTCGGGCATCCTGTAATAGTCGATCCACAATCCTCTGTTTCGCTTCTCCGCTTCCGTGTCCTTGACTGTTGGCGATCTTAACCAGAGATTGGTAAACAGACTGGATGGTCAACGGCTTCGGCTTCCGCAAGGTGAAGCTTTGCTTCTTCTTTACCTCAAACGCCACGTCACCCGCGTCTCCATATTTGTCGTAAATGGCTTTCAGAGCTCTGCTGTCCAGCCCACATACTTGCTTTAGCGCTTTTGAGATTGCCGACCCGCCTAGGCCCAACTCCAAGGAGATGTAGGGAGGTGAAATCGCATTTGTCGCGAGCCAGACGGCCGGAAGTAGGCTATCAGGGTCAGCCTCGATCAAGATTCGAATACAGTTGACTAGAGTATCTACAATCTTGATCCGGCTCTGGGTGGCGTTCACCAAGACGAAGCACCGGGTAAGGAAGGCGTAGGATGCATGCCCTCCTTCCGAAGCCCACTGCTCCTTGAGCTGAGGAATGAACTCGGAAGGATCAAAAGTCAACGGACTTTGATCGAGAGGAATTGTCGATGACACGGTGTCTTCGGCGTTAGCCACAGAGGACAACAACAGGGTATTCCTCTTTGGCATCTCGGGAAGAACGGCAGGTCTAGACGGATGGCCAATAGCAATCCGCGCATTGCCGGTTTGTTGCTCTCCGTTCCTCTGGTTAAGCTGTGTATCTGGCTCCTTTGCAGGCTCAGGACACGGTGTTGAGGCAGCCCTCTCATTCTGTATCTCAGCATCCCACTCTGCTTGTAGCTTCCTTGCGAGCTCCTCATCCGTCAACTGCGACTGATGTTCGCCCGAGTCAGTGCCGTTGGATTTGATCTCGGCATCTGACTTTGGAGTTGGTATGCCATTCTGTCTCTGCTTTGAAAAGAAGTACTCTAAGCCTCGTGACGGCGCTCCGGATGAAGACTCGTCGTTGTTGAGCTTCCGCTTCTTGGTCGGGCTGGGCATTATGGCGGATGGTATCAATATTGAAGGACGGCCAACAGTGACATGCTGAGTCTAATCAATTGAAGTTAAATGTTTAGTTTAGGAGATTGAGATTGTGGGAATACAACGTTGGCTTTTTGGCTCCATCGTGTTCAGCGCTGTGAGCTCTTCATCGTCAACATTATTTACACCTGCTGCCTGTCGTGTCAGTCAATGACGCTCCCTGCAGCTGGCTATTGCTCGAGCGCCCAAGGGGACGTGCACAGATCCTGGCGGGTCTTAGTCATTCACAGGGTGGAAGTTGAGTAACGGTCGATTCTTTCCCCTACCCCCGAAGCTAAACCCTTTTTGACGATCCAAGCGACTTTCACACAACATTCACCTTGCAAACTTTAGAAATCTTTCACACACAGCAGAGCATACGAAGGAGAGTGGCCCAAAAAGCCCCACCAGAACGGCACCGAATTCTTCCCCCTCCACGTCCACGAACGACTCCTCGAACCCGCACCCCGAACCTCGAAAACCGAACACCCTCACCAACCACCACACCCCTCCTCCTCCTCAACCACCCCCCCACGCCAGAAATAACAGAAGCCATGTTGAACGGCGAAGATCCTCCCGAGAGGCCCGAGTATGTGGTCAACATCATCAACGGCCTCGAGCGCTACAACCCCGAGGCTGTCGTCAACCTCGAGGCCTACCTGCAAGAGCAGTGCGAGCAAAAGTACACCGACTGCAATGCGAACAGAACACTCTTGAAGCTGTGAGTTGCTTCCCCATCAACAACAACAAGACATACGTAGCTGCGCATCATGATTTTCTTCCTGCGCCAGCCAGTACTTGTCTCCCACCTGCTGCCATCCTTCCCCTAGTTGGCCTTGCACCGGTTTATATGATGATCATGTAAACGTTTCCTATTACCTGACATGCGCCGGGCGCTCCGTCATGAGCCTCGGGAGCAGAGGAAGTCAAACTTTTGGTGATGACTGAACGAAGCCGGACACGCAACCTCACTATCTCACATGCCCATATGCGAACGTCTAAGAACTCTCATGCTGACCTTTTGCGCCTTTTCCCCTCCATCGCAGGTACCAGCTGAACCCCGACCGCATGAAGGACGAGGTCGTCACCAACATTCTTGTCAAGGCTATGACCCAGTTCCCCTCTCCGCAGTTCAGCCTCGCCCTGCACCTCATCAACCCCTCCGTCATCGCCCAGGGCGAGCTCCACGAGGCTGTCACCAAGCTGCGCACGCTCAACAGCCAGCTTGAGGGAGCCCAGTACGCCCGCTTCTGGAACACCATCGACGGCGACGACCTCTGCGCCGACCTAATTGCCGACATCTCCGGCTTCGAGGACCTGATTCGCGCCAACATTGCCAACCTGATCGCTCAGGCTTTCCGCGAGGTCAGCCTCTCCCAGCTTGAATCCTGGCTCGGACTGAACACCGATGCCACCACCAAGTTCGTCACGGAGGGCGCCGGCTGGACCGTTGGCGACAACGGCGTCGTCACCATTCCCAAGAACGCCGAGAACGAGGCCAAGAAGTCGGAGATTAGGGAGGACGTCAACATCGACATGTTCTCGAGGGTTCTGCGGAGATCCTGGGAGGAGACTGCGTGAGGGTGAAACCCTCTAAAAGGAGGTCTCGGCAGTGGTGAGAGGAAGAATATCATGGAGGAATCAAGGGTGAGATACCCCTTGGGCTGCTAATAGCTCCGTTCATGGGAGTTGGGGCCGGGAGAGAGCATGGCGGCAAAAATTACCGGCGTTCATTGTGACTTTGGAATTAGGGGACCATTAGAGTATATCCCTGAATATGAGACATGCCACAAAAGCAACCCATGTCGTATAGTTTTTGAATCATTCCTGTCGTGTCGCTACAACTTTTCCATTTTATCCCCTTTCTATATGTTCCTTTCATAGGTCTGACATGATGCCTTTTTCACTTCGACAGCTCCTCCCATTGAACACCGCACCACTCCTCAAGATATCCCTCCCCGCCAGCTTCAACCCCTCTCTGCTGACAATCCGCTTCACAGACACCCACAATAATGGTACCCCAGTCCATGCCCTCGAGCGACAGCTCCTCCGCCTCGAGCTCCGTGATGGCGTGCGGTGTCATCTGCACCTCAAACACCCTCCCGGCGCCGCAGTTACCGCATCGCGGCATCCTGCCACCATTGCTGCCGAGAGCCTTGCCTACGGCGTCGGCCTTGGAGTATAAAAGCGGCGCACCAGCATACTCGTAGCGGATGGCCTGCTCCGGGTTCTGTGCCATGCGGTCGGCAAACTTTTGGAACACGGCGTCCATGGATGACTCGAATACGTCCTTTGTGTCGGTCGAAGGGCCCCCCGCGCCGTCGGCGTCGACGTCCATTCGCGCGTTCTGCGGCACGGCCATGGGTTCCGGGTCCAGTGTCTCGAACTCGGCATCGGCGAGGTAGGAGACCGGGTAGGGCTTGGGGAGCGCCGAGGCCGGGGGCCAAGGCTCAGGAGGCGGCGGGGGTCCCGATGGAGTTTGGGGGTTGTTGAGGGAGAGGGTTTCGGCGAAGGTTTTGGGTAGGGAAGAAGCTGGGTCCTCTTCCGCCTTTGGCTCGGGTTTGGAGAAGGGATTCGACGACGGCGCGGCGGTGCTGAAGGGACTGTTGCTTGAGGAAGTTCCGGTGCTGAAGGGGTTCGCGTTGCCGGCAAATGGGTTCGCAGACTTGGACCCGAACAGCGCATCGCCTAGACCGGGGCCGTCGTTCTTCTTGGGCTCCGGCGCCGCAGGCTCCGGCTTCTTCTGGGGCGCGGCCCTGGTTGCCGCCGCTACGGGGGCATCTTTAGAGACTCTGAGACCCCTGAGAGCGCGGATGCTGCCTTGCTTGCGCCGGCAGGTCGGTCTGCGGCACGCAAATACGTAGAGCCGGCGCTCGTGGCCGGGGAACTTTTCGGGGAGCTCGCCGTTGAGCTGAAGGAGCTGAACCATGATATCGTTACAGACTTTGCAGCGCGCGAGGGCGGCTGAGGGAGGTTGGTCGGGGTTCAGCCAGTCCTACGGGTAGAGGGAGGTCGTGTCAGTACCTATGATGCTCGTTTGGCGGGGTGCGATTTGGATCTGTTGCGAAGACTTACAGGTTGACCGCCGAGACGGCTGATGGTGTCGTCGTCTGCATCTTTTGTAGCGTAGCCAAGGAGAACATTGGTCTCGGTAAACTCCTGTTCGGAGGAATCACTATCGTAATCTGCCATGATTTACTGCGAATGTGGCGTGCAATGCGACTGCTGGGTAGCGTTGGGCTGCACGGTAATGAACGTGGGGTCAAGAATTTTTGGCCGCCAAAATATTTTGATGCGGGGCTTATCTTATCGCGTCACACCTCACTTGTGGCCTGAAGTGAGGGGTGTCGAACGTCGAACGCTGAGCGGAAATCGTCCAGGACTGCCCATATCACCAACAAGACATTTGCACTTCCTGGAAGGCTCTCGTAGTGTTCTTCATAGATAGTATTCCAGGTGCCAGCTTGTGACAGGTCTAAGAGCAACGCCTTTTGTCTACCATGCCATTGTACAATGGAATCTGTTTTGAACTTCATTACCTTACTCCTCCGGGCCGTCCATACCGGGGCCTGGTCCGCCCTGTCTGCCCATCTGTCTCGCCTTGAGCAGCTCGTCGCAAAGCAACAGGTTGGATGCGATGCTCGAACTCGAGGCAATGCAGTTTCTGAGTACTCTAAAAGAGTCGAAAATACCCTCAAGCTCAGGGTCCATCGGCTCACCCGTCGCAAGGTCCAAGCCCACAACATTGCCATCCGCGTGCTCATCTTGCAAAGCCGCAACTGAGAGATGTTAGTCGGCCTGTCAGGCATCTGTGAAGCGAATACTTACGAGCATCCTGGATGTCGAGACCAGCGTTAGCAGCCAGAGTCTTGGGAATGATCAACAGAGCGTCGGCAAAAGCCTCAACACCCCACTTGGCCTTGCCCTTCACCGTCTTGGAGAAGGCGTCGCTCTTGAGGTGCGCCGCGCAAGCAACCTGGAAGGCACCGGCGCCGGGGACGACACTCTTGTCAACAATCATGTTGTAGACACTGCGCAGGCCGTCGCGGACAGCGTCGGTAACCTGGGTGATGGTATGCGCATTGGGGCCCTTGATCAGAAGGGTGACGGACTTGGGATCCTTCACCTCCTCAATGAAGGTGTATTTCTCCTCGCCTAGAGTCTGCTCGTAGACCAGACCAGCCCATCCAAGGACATCGGGCGTCAGATCGTCGACACTGTTCTGTGCAATACCACCGCAAATGAGCTGCAGTCTCTCCATGTTCCTCCTCTTGGCGCGACGCAGAGCAAGGATGCCATTCTTCGCCAGAACGTCAAGAGATAGGGGGTCAATGCCCTTCTGGTTGATGATGACAAAGTTCTTGTTGGGGTCGTTTCCGCAAACCTCCTTCTTGAGCTCGACAATCTTCTTCAGCTTGGCGTCAACAAATCTGCGCTCGCTCTCTACCAACTTGTCTCTCTGCTCCGCGCTGGAGTAGAAGAAACCGGAGTTGATCTCAGTCTTCTCGTACTCCAAGCTCACGTTCATCGTCAGAATGTAGGCGTTCTCGAGGCGCTTGGGCATGTCGGGGTGGCGGGCGCCATGATCCAGAGCCAAGCCCTTGATCAGCTGGGTGTCAGACGCAGTTCGGTGCTGCATCTTCATGATCTCGACCATGTGCAAATCGGGCTTAGCCGGGGCCTGGTAAATCGCCAGAACAGCGTCGACGATATCGGGAGTCAACTTGCTCGCGAGGCTGGAGTTGAGCTTAGTGGACAGAGATGTGCGGGCGACAGACAGGAGCAGCTCGCGATCAACCTCCTTGGTGAGCTTGAACTGGTCGAGGAACTGCAATTTGTCAGCCTCTCTTTTCTACTTGAATCGACGGGCAATAGGCTCACCTTGAGCGCCTCATTCTTAGCAATCTCGAAACCATCCGTGATAATTCTAGGGTGCAGGCCTTCCGAGATGTAACGGTCTGCCTGCTTGAGAAGCTCTCCGACCAACAAAACAACCGACGTCGTGCCGTCTCCGCAAATGTCGTCCTGGGCTGTCGCAGCTCGCGCAATCATGACGGCGGTAGGGTTTTGTATTTGCATCTCTCGGAGAAGAACGTTTCCGTCTTTTGTCAACTTGATCTGTCATGGGCATGGATTAGAAACCGTCCAGGGGTAACGAGGGGTGACATTTCACACCTGGCCGGCGCCGTCAACAAGCCTACTAGCTGTCAGTAAACGTTCCAAAGAAGTAGACGCAAGGTTCCATACATCTTGATAGTGCCCAAAGGACCGAGATTGGACTTGAGGACATCCTGGAGACCTTCACCAGCGCTGATGTTGACCTTCAGGGCTTCACCCCGCCGCTATTCAGAGGATTAGCATGCACAACCAAGACGGGTGGGGATCGAAGTTGCACACCCTGGATTCGGCCTTGGGGTTAAGCAGTTGCGCCGCAGACATATTGGCTTGAGGTCGTCGGAAAAGTCGTGAGGGGGGTATCGATCGGTAAGGTTATTGAATTATAGCGACCTGACGTGGACTGTTCTCGAGGTAAACCTAGCCCGGGGAGCTTCAGTGCGGGACTCTGGTGGTGACTTTTTTTCTGCCTCAAAGGTGGCAGGCGGTCAATCAGCTGGTAGAAGGTGCTGGTTCGACAGGTGCCTGGCGTTCGTTGCCGATATGCTAGTTTGAACGCTATAACTCTTATATGCACATTCGATTAGACAATTAGAGCTAGATGCAATATCAACAAAATTTCTCTCCCGCTACCTAGGTATGATGTGGCAAGACATTACTGTTGATCCGTGCGTCAGCTAGCGGCCGATGGCGACTGCATAAGCGGGAACCAGGAACAGACCTGGGGGGGACGGGGGACTTCGGGGTCCAGAATGAAACCTCCCCTGAAGCTTGAACTGCTGCTTTAGTCGGAACTGCTCCCGTGTCGAGGCTTCGTTCGCTAGCACATGGGTAGTTTGGGTAAATCATAGACGTTGAAAGCCTAGAACAGTGTCCTGCTTCTAAATTGCATAACAACTCTTAAATCTGGATGTTTTGCTAGCTTTCTATCGCCTTTCCCTTACCGGATACCGGTTGTTGCCTCATGCTGAAGAATCCATAATTGGGGGTATCCATATGACATTCGACCAATACATAAAGCAGCGGTTTGTTTACTCACCCAGAGCTTACTTCTTAGGGGCAGCCTCTCGGGAACATCCATTACGAATCCATTCTCATGCTCGCCCAGCTCTCATCCTCAAATCTGCTTTGAATGTGATCTTGTTGGTTTCTTTGCTTTCCTTTCTTTCTGACTACCACAGAGAACTCTATTCCCGAATAATCTCAAAGTGAGAGACATGTGGGGATCGAAACTTTCAGCTGTGCTGTCTGCCCTTAGCTTGACAGTGCCGACGACCGAAGTCGAGGCTGAGGTCGAGGTTGCTATTGAGAGCAACGTCAAACAAGTCGCCATCATCGGTATGTGGATTTTTGTTTGAGCTCATGGATCATCATCGCTCCGCTTTACCGACCGTGTTTTCTCTTTCCAGTATTTCCTATCACTGACCTCCTACTCAGGAGCCGGTGCCGGCGGCGCATCCGCTGCTTATTATCTTGAAAAATTTGCCGAGGCAGATGGGCTGCCCGTGAATATTACCGTATTCGAAAAGTCAGATCGAATTGGTGGTCGAACCCTGACGGTCGATGCTTACGACAACCCGCTTGAACGCGTTGAATTAGGTGCCTCCATCTTCATCGAGGCCAACCACATTCTCTACAATGCCAGTCTCCACTTCGGCCTTCCTTTAAAGGAGCCAGAATCCGGAGATGACGGGCTATTGGGGATTTGGGACGGAGAGAGTCTCATTTATACTCAAGACGACAAATCCTGGGGCTGGTGGAATTTGGCCAAGCTCTTCTGGAGGTACGGTACTGCTCCTTACAGAGCACAGAAACTTGTCCAGTCGACCGTTGCAACTTTCCTGCAGCTATATGAACCACCTCATTTTCCATTCCGATCACTCACTCAGAGAGCCTTTGAGCTGGATCTGTTGAAGGCAACTTCTGTAACAGGCGAAGAATTTCTTGCTACGAACGAAGTGTGTAGATGCGTATCCTCGAATGACCCCAAGTTTCGACTAACACGGCGTAGATTGGCGAGCGTTTTTCTCACGACATCATTCAAGCGGCCACTCGTGTCAACTATGCATCGAATCTGCGCTACATTCATGGTCTTGAAACCATGGTCTCGCTGGCGCCCGAGGGTGCCAAGCAAGTCATTGGTGGCAACTGGCAAATTTTTGAGTCGATGCTCAAGAGGAGCAATGCGACTTTGTACCGAAACACCTCGGTGACATCCATCGCGCTGAAGTCTAACCCTACGAACTCCAAGTACCTGCTGTCCACCCGGAGCTTTCACTCTGATGTCGTCGCTCAGCCGAAGGTTGATGAGGATCCGTATCCCGTTGCCTTCGACAACGTGATCATTGCAACCCCGTGGCAATACAGCAACATTGACGTAGCAAAGGATTTGATTCAACACAAGATTGACGAGATCCCTTACACCAAGCTCCATGTCACACTTTTCGCCTCCCCCTTCCGGCTGGCACCTGAGTACTTTGGCCTCAACGCCGGTTCTAGAGCACCTGACACGGTCTTGACCACTCTTTCTCCAAACGACGAGGCGAAAGCTGGGGCTGAGGGGGCTGGCAAAGCCGGATTCTACTCGATCAGCACTCTAAGGACCGTCACGAACCCAAACACACTCAAAGATGAGTTCGTCTACAAGATCTTTTCGCCCCAAAAGGTCACGGCCGAATTCCTGTCCCAGTTGCTCGGCGTCAAAGTTCCACCGTCCATCGTACAAGAACAAAAGAGTGAAGAACACATCGCGGCTGTCAACCCCGTATCGTGGTATCACCCTCATGTTTTTAACTCCTACCCTATCGAGTACCCGCGTGTCACTTTCCAGGAACCCATTCTGAGAGACGGTCTTTACTACCTGTCCGGCATCGAAAGTTTTATCTCGTGCATGGAAACCAGCGCGTTGATGGGAATGAACATTGCAAGATTAATCACCGACGATTTAGCCGCTGACGTTGTTAGCAAGGAAGCCGTGGAAAATATCGAAGTAGCTGGCACTCAAGAGGTGCTTGGAAACACTGAGAAAGAAGGCAGCATTGTTGATGAGTTGTGAAGTCCGTCTTTCTGGAGGATTTATCGCCTTTCGGTCTCTCTCTGTAACAAAAACTTTCATTTCGCGTCTCATTCTTCGATCGTATGAGTCAAAGTACGAGTTGGCCTGTCATTTCTGTTACTTTCTGGGTTGGGCATGTCGCGTCTGATGCAAATTTCCTTTCAGGTCGTGTAAGTAAGAGGATGTGTTGTGCTAGCTGGAACTTTCAGAAACTCTTTACGGCGGTCTAATCTCTGGGGCTGGATCATCATGTTTCGGCAACTAGCATTGCAGTACTAATTCTTTGGGAGGGTTTAACGATGCAATCAGAAAACTGCATATTATCGTATTTTTTACTTCTTCTATCGTGATCTGTTGCTTTCATATACCGCGTCGCAGGGTACTGACAAGTGATCGCTGATAGTCTTTCAGCCCTGGAGCACCACAAGTGACACATTCCTATGCCGGGAATACCCAGTAATGATGCTGGTGCTATTATAAAAGTGCTCGTCACATCTCATGCGGACACTAGACTTCCCAGGTCGTACTGCTACGAACCTTGGCCGATCAGGATCCATAGCTCTGGATCTCTCGTAGACGTGTGACAGTATTGGCTTAGTTTCAAACATTCCTAGACAAACAGTGCGGGGTTGTCGTTAGTTAAGAGAGGCTGTTCTACAGACACATTACGAGTAAATTCCAAGAGCATCCCTGGAGTATCTTGCCTCGGGGAAGAGGAGGCCAAAGGGCAGGCCAGCCGCCAGCAGGGTTCCGCGTGACGCACTGATCATGTGGCTGAAGCGAGAAAGGTTGCCGTGGCAAAGAAAAAAGAGGTGTGAAAAAGGACATGCACCGCCACATTTCAGATCACCCCTCCATCATCTGAACCCCCAAATCCCCAGCCTAGAAAGCTGCCTTCCTGTGTTATGACGCATTTTCTTCCGCGGTGTGCCTGATCACTTGTCGTTTCGTGGCCAAGGCCTGGCGCACTCTTGTTTCTTTGTTCTTCTCTCACCGCTGTGGCCGGGGAATGCTTTGCAGAGATTCATAAATACTGGCAAGAGCTCTTCCGACCCCGCGATCTGCCGCTTTCGAAACAAGCCCCCAATCCTCAAAATGTTTGTCCTCAGAAACGGTACGTTTACCCCGCCACTTACCTGTCACTAACAGCCCATAACGTCGGGGTTTGTATTTGATCGCCCGTTGGCCGCATATGAGCGGCCTGTTACTGTGTGTCAGGCCTCGCTCGTCATCATCAGTTTGCAACCAACAACCTACGACGAGTCGACTTTTCTGCTTTTCCTGTAGCACGGTGTACATCGGCAAACAAGTTTACTGACGGTGTTTTCTTCTTCAGTTGGCAAACTCATCTTTGGATCCAGCAACCAAGAGTCTCTTATCGAACTTCCCCAGGGACAGCTGTACCTGGTTCGCCCCCTCTCGCCCAAGGGGTACTCCGAACTCATCTTCAAGGACGCCGCTGCCCGCATCCGACGAACCGCACAAGATTTCCAGTACCAGCTTGTGGTCCAGAGAGTCTACGAGGAAGGAGAAGCTGAGCTTCTGGCTGAAGAAGAAGGAGAGGACGCTGAGATTGACGCACTTGCCGCCGCTGAGAGGGACGAGAAGACTTTCTTACTCGACGAGGCTCTCCACTTCCGAGTTGAGATCCGTGAAGGCTCTGAGAAGGTTCTTGCTTGGCGCGACCTGAGTGGTGACACCGGCGACGTCTACGAGTTCGTGTGCGACAACGTAGTTTCGCCTGGACAAGTCGCCCAGTTCGAGCGCATTGCCAAGGAGTGCCAGTACGAACGGAAGTATAGAAAGCCACACACCACTGCTTCCGACGTCGACCTCAAGCAGTTTGAGTTTCAAGACGAGCAGCCCATACCTCCTGCCAGCCCGATTCACAGCCCAACCCTTGTCCGGTCCATCGAGTCTGCCGACAGCTTGTTTGTGACGCAAAGTCCACCTGGTACACCTCCCAAGAGCGAAGAAAAATCCTCAGTCATGAGCCCAGTCAAGACACCGGTCAAGACCCCCGTCAAGACGCCTGCCAAGGCCGAGAGGACCAGGGATACGGGCCCTCCTAAGTCCGCAGAGGCCCCCGCTGCTCTCAGCACCTACGCTACTGAGCGTGCCGAGCTGCACTTTTTCGACTTTCCCTCCGGCTCTTTTGTCCAACAGGATGGTGCTGTTACCGCCACTGTTACCGAAGTGGGCAAGTGGGAGTACTGGCTCCAAATCGAAAGTGAGGAACGCGCCTGGCTCGGTATTCCTATTGTCGCCGATATCAACCCAGTCTTCAACTTCGAGTTCCTCTCGTTCATCTTCAACCAGTTCTCTCCTGACGGATCGGCATACTCTTGGCTGCTTCGATTCAAGGATCAGCCAACGCTAGAAAGGTTCCAGGACGCCCTTCTTCGAGCTCTTTGGGAGCAACTGAATGAGACAAAATGGGAGAAGATCAAGGAGAGAGAACAGGAGTATGTCACGGATGCATTCAATGATTTGACTATGGAAGATACCCCCGAGGACGAGGAGGAAGAAGAGGAAGAAGAAGACTACGAAGATGCCGAGGGCGAAGCGCAGCGCAGCGAACACTACGACAGCGACGAGGAGGAGGATGATGTCATCACCAAAGACGATGATGGTAACGTCAACTCTCAGCTTGCGGTTGGCTACAAGCACGACCGATCCTTCGTTGTGCGCGGATCCAAGATTGGCGTCTTCAAGCACACCGCAAACAACAACCTTGAGTTTTCGACCAATATCTCCAAGGTTGAGACTCCCAAGGGCACATTGTTCAGCCCCAAAAAGGTCATGCTTCACAATGAGGATCGCAACATGATCCTGCAGAATGAGTCGGATCCGAACAAGCTCTACCGCATGGACCTTGAGTACGGAAAGGTCGTGGACGAATGGAACGTGCACGAAGATATTCCTGTTCTCAACTTTGCGCCTGAGAACAAGTTCGCCCAGATGACGCACGAACCAACTTTCTTGGGTATCTCCAAGAACGCCCTATACCGTGTCGACCCTCGTCTAGCTGGTTCTAAGCTAGTCGATTCTCAGCTGAAGCAGTATGTGTCCAAGAATGAATTCTCCTCCATCGCCACCACTGAGAAGGGCTATATCGCTGTCGCTTCCAACAAGGGCGACGTCCGTCTTTTTGACCGCCTAGGTATCAACGCCAAGACTCACATTCCTGCCTTGGGCGAGGCAATCATCGGCCTCGATGTTTCTGCTGACGGTCGTTGGGTTCTTGCAACCTGCCGGACGTACATCCTTCTGATTGACGCCATGCAGAAGACAGGCAAGAATGAAGGTAAACTCGGTTTTGAGAAGTCCTTTGCTGCAAACGACAAGCCACAGCCCCGCCGTTTGGCACTCACCCCTGAGCATGTCGCCCAGTTCGCTCATGAGACCGGGAAGCCCGTCTCTTTCACGCCGGCACGCTTCAACACTGGCACGGGCACGGAGGAGACTAGCATCATCACTGCGACGGGACCGTATATTATTGAGTGGAGCCTCAAGAAAGTCCTTCGAGGATCAAAGGCCGCTTACCTCATCAAACGCTACGCCGAGGAGGTCAAAGCCGACGACTTCAAGTTCGGTACCGACAAGAACGTTATCGTTGCCCTGCCTAACGAGGTCAACATGGTCGGCAAGCAGGGTCTGAAGCGGCCGACACGCGAGAGTATCGCCGGAAACTTTGCCAGCCTGCACATGGGCCGGAGAGATTCTGGACGCATCGGCACGCCCAAGAGTGGCCGCTACAAGCTTGGCAAGGACGACATTGTCAACTCGCCCTATTGAGGCTGCCCTCGATGGAACACCTCTCTCTGTGTAATGTTTTCATGTCATTCGGTGTTGGTAACGTTTTCGTTCTCTCGAGCAACGTTTCAGGCGTTCATTAGGTTGCCCACGACTACGTAGCGCAAAGGGGGATGGAGGATGGCAAATGAGGAAGAGGCATGGATTTCATAGCACAGCAGCACTTCCTCTCATCTACTTTTTTCTCTGGTCAATCACAGGCTTTTTGATTTTCTTGTTTTTAAATATCCATCTCTCATTTCGTCTTTTTTCTTTGGCATCTTGCACAAAAAAAAAAAAGAGACTGTCCGGCACGTCTTCAGGGTACGACGACGTGCCAACGAAGCCGCACCAATCCCTGATAATGTCACAAGATTGACATGTGACGTATAGTCAAGCCCAACCTATTTAGTGTCGCCTCGGTTTGCGGATGCACTTGGCAACAGGCGCATGGCTCATACAATGCGCTGCGCGATTTACTTCTTGCTGACTACTGCGGTAAGAGAGGAGGGTAGGGAGGCGTGCTACCATGTCCCGATGACGAAGTAATAATTACACCTGCCACCATTCTAGTATTCACCCGGCGCTACCCGAAGCAACAAGCGTTGGGTCAAAGTCCGCAAGTTCTAATGATGCACAACTCGAAATACACAATGGACGACGTACGTGAGACAGTGCTAGAGTGTGTGTATAATCCGTCTAAGGCCAGCGTCTCTTCTCGACTGGTAAATACAAACTAAAACGCGAAAAAAAAAGGAAAAGAAAAGAAAAGGAAAGGGAAGGAAAAAGAACTCCAGTCTTCTCAATGCCTTCCCTGTCCTGGACTAACAATAAAATCGTCTCGCTTAATGTAAACCCTCCTTAAGCAACATGCTTTCATGATTGTTCGCTGGGTATTTGCAAGGTGGGTGTTTTCTTCTGATTTCAGTCATGCTTTCGTCAAAGTTGCCGCCTGACAAGACGACTTCGCAATCCAAGAGACAAAAGACGATGCAATAGATGAATCAAGATAAACAAGTGATTACGCTTCCTGTTCTTGCTTCTCCTGTTTCTCTTCGGCGCCGTCCTTGCCCGTTGTCAAGTTCTGAGCACCCTCGATGGCGCTGTGCAACGCCTTGCTGACTTGGCCGACCACGTTGCCGCTGACGTTTCTAAGCGTCTTTTGCGTAGTCTCCTGTGATAGTCGCGTCATTTCAGCGACGAACGACTGGCCCCACCACGCGGAAGTGTACTTGAAGACATAACGCTCGAGCTTCTTGTAGTTGGTCTCGCGCTGTTCTGGACTCATGGTCACGGCGTCGTGGATGGCATTTGCCAGCTCCTCAGTGTTCCATGGGTTAACAATGAGAGAGCCGTTGAGAGACTGAGCGGCACCGGTAAACTCTGACAGAATCATGACACCGTGACGCTCGCGCTGAGTAGCGATGTACTCGTATGAGACAAGGTTCATGCCATCGCGCGTCGATGAGACGAGGCAGACGTCTGAGACGGCATATAACGCCGTAAGCTCGTCAAACGAGACGCTCTGGTGGAGGAAGTGAATGGGCATGAACTCGATGGTACCGAACTTGCCGTTGATGCGACCGACAAGCTCATTGACAACAGCGCGGAGATTCTGGTACTCCTCGACGTCTTGGCGCGAAGGCACAGCGACTTGGACAAGCACAATCTTGCCAATCCATTCGGGATGTTCCGTAAGGAAAACCTCCAACGCATGGAGTTTCTGGGGAACGCCCTTGATGTAATCAAGGCGGTCAACACCAACGATGAGCTTGACTCCGTTGAACTTGCGACTGAGGGCTTCGATGCGCTCCTGCACCTTGGGCTTCTTAAGCCCCTCAACGAATTTCTCAGGATCGATACCGATAGGGAATGCACCAACGGTGACAAATTTTCCGTTGTAATCAACACCGTTCGGGGTCGTGGGAGTTCCACTGAAGATTAAGGTTAGTGAGTGCCAGCTTGCGGGTTTGTGTCGTCATCAATGGCTTACAGAATACGCGAGCAACTGCTCAGGAAGTGACGCGCATAGTCGTAGGTGTGGAAGCCAATAAGATCGCAATCGAGAACTCCCGTCAGGAGAGCTTCGCGAACAGGAAGAATGCGGTAGATTTCAGAGGAGGGGAAAGGAGTGTGCAAGAAGAAACCAATCTTGACGTTCTTCTTGGAGTCGCCAATCTCTTCGCGTAACAATTGGGGCAACAACATCAGATGATAGTCATGCACCCAAATCAGGTCGCCGTCCTGCACATCCTGAACAACAGCCTTGGCAAAGAGGCGGTTAACTTCACGGTATGCACTCCACGCGCTCTCGTCAAAGGTAATCTCGCCGGGGTGGTAGTGGAAGAGCGGCCAGAGAATTGAATCTGTGCAAGACGCAGTTGGTTAGCGAGCTAGAAGCAGGAAAGATATTGGAAGTAGCCAAGCCTTGAACTTACTGGAAAAGCCGTTGTAGTGCTTGTCGGCGAGTTCGTCATCAATGAAGACAGGGTGGGCATTGTATTCGTCCTTTAGACGTTGCTTCATGCCGCCGATCTCATTTTCGGGCACTTCAAGGCCCGGCCAACCATACCATTGGAAACTGGTGGTTTTTGACAAACCACTGAGGCCGGTGACGAGGCCACCGGAGGACATGGAGAAGGAATAGCTGCCATCTTCAGAACGCTTAATTGTGATGGGTAGTCTGTTGGAAAGAAGGAGGAGGCGACCGGGGGCGGTCTCTTCGTCGACGAGCGCAGGCATGCTGGAGTGGTTTGCGCAGCAATGGAGGGATGGTAGAGGAAGGAGCAAAAGATTCCGTGGAAGGTCCGATCGAGTGGTGAAATGAGAGCGACAGCGATTAGCTCAATAGCGCTTCTGTCGGGAGAATAAAGTATTAGCTGAGCCAGGCTGGGATGAGCTTGCGGGGGAATGGAGGGGTAAATGTACCTTTAGTCGAGGTAGTGCGTAGCGGCGACGCAATAACAAACCGGGGGTGCTTGTTACCTTTTTTTTTTTGGTGAGGTAGTTGTATGGAGGAGGTTTGCCGCCACGGTTATTTGCTCTAGTTTGAATGCGCCTCGAACCATGCAACTGAGAATGAAGCGTGCTTGTGAACGAAGGTCTAAAGCAAGGTGAGGCTGGGAGGTTGAGAGGAGTATTCGTGATAAGTTGTAAGTTGAAAGCTCCAGTTGGTCCTATATAGATGGACCTGGCGAAATGAACACGGAATCTATGGAGGGCGAGACGGTAATGGACAACAAACAGTGTGATGCAGGGCGAACTTTGGGTTGGATGAAAGGAAGAAAGAGGAAAGGGAAGTAAATCAGGGTGGAAAGAGACGGAAGGCAGCGGCAAATTGATGGTTGGCTCCAGTTCGTTTGTAGACTGAGGTGTAGAGAGCTTGTGGATGGTCCAGGGTGAACGGGATGAGATGGATGGGATGGGATGGGATGGGATGGGATGTGTGAGTGGATGGTTTCTGCATCTGTACGGGGATCTAGTACGGGAGAGGGGCGTTGAGAAGGCAGGAAAATACCCATCCGGTCTGGTCCAGTCTAATCCACAACGGCGGGAGGAACACACAACAGCACCTGTGGAGGGGGGGTTCACCAGAAGCTGAATGATACCTTACCAGACACGGGACTACTATGTAGATGCTGGACTCCTGGAATAGCAGTTCTTAGCCCAAGTAAACACAAGATTCTAAGAGTCGGCAAGTAGAGCTACTTGGTCGTCTCTGTTCGCGTCCATTAACACTACATATAGCCAAGAGACGAAGTACGTACATGTTAGATATACCAGTTGCCATGGACAGCGGAGGACGTCAGTTACGAGTTCAACAGCTTACACAACGTATTCCTTTTTTCGACAGTAATAGCAGGTACACGGAAGAAATGGAGAAGAAAAAAGACATTGTGGACTTGGGCTCCGGCGCTTCTGAGGTACCATCGACGTAATTTGAGTGCGGATCCCTGACATGTCGTTGCGAGCAAACCCCTCCTGGCCATGTCACTTTTTTATTTTTATTTCATTTTTCATACTCTGTGTACCTTGCCAATTCTAGGCAGTTTTCATCCTGCGCTTCCGTGGCCCTGCCTCTTCTGTTGAGCTATGAGTCTTTTCAATCTTTTCTGAGGGTGTCGGGAACATAGACTACCTGTCCGATATGTCCAGAAAGGGTGAGCGATATAATCTTTGTAGGCCCGGTGAGCCGAATCTTCCTGGGTTGTCCCACCGTAACACAACCGCAGCCTTCAGAACATTTCAACACGTGTAGGTGATTAATAAAAAATAAAAATAAAAACAGTAGCAGAAGACAAGGTACCTGTGCCTCATGTCACCCGCCAGGAAGTGGAGATCCCGGCGCCGACGGAGTGGATACGGAATCGGCGATATCACGCCTTGGGTAGAGAAGAGAAGGTTCACGATGTCTCTTGAATTTTTTCTTTCCATCCTCCTCGTTCACGGCCGGCCTAGTCATTTATCGGGCTGTCACAGCCCAGCCCGCTTCCACGCCCCACCGGCCGACGCAAGGATGATGGCGCATCTTTTTCTGCAGATTCCCATCCATCCCTGCAGTGCATGGCTCTGCACCACTCACTGCTATGGACAGCTGAGTGTAACGGAGGGTAAAATGGCTTCATCTATTCCAGTGTTTTTCCTTGAATGGTCGCCACCCATTGACTGCTCCCCTTGTCTGAAACTCCCTACAACGTAGAATGTAAGCCCATTGCAGTGTTCACTTTCATCGGGCTAGTTTATGGAATTCGACACCTTGCATGATCTTGGCTGATGAATTCGGCATAATATATGGATATCGCACATCCTAGAATTTGTCCACCATCACCAAGGACCCCCATACAATATGCTATAGTCCTCAAACTGGACTTGGTGTTCGTATTGTGTTGAGCGACGCAAATATGTCGTCATAATTCAATCCAGGGCAGGGGGGAAAGGACGAAGAAGCAGATAGTTTTGAAAGCAGCTGAGCCAGGAACAGGAGGCGTCCCTTGCACTCTCCTGCTGAGTGCCGGAGCTTACTACATTGTACATAGGTAAGGGAGTAATTAGGAGCTTCATTCCCGGCTCTGCTCCGAGCTGGCCTTGTAGCGCACTCGCCGTGGCACCAACCAATGACCTACGTTGTACGTTATACATGGTACAGTATATCGGAGCCCCAGCGAACGCTCCAGCCCACAAGATCCCCGTTGGGCTACTGCAGAGTCAGACTGACATCGAAAGCCCCATCTCTCCCCGGACCAAAACGTCCTTACACTTGTCTCCCTCTTTACCATACCTTACCTGAGTGTACGCTCTGGCTACATACACGTACACGTCGCAAACACTGGGAGGCGATTTGCAAGAAGCCATGCAACGTGCCCGGTCCGAATTGACGCGGAATTGTAACCCGTTCCGCTCCGATGCATACAGGCATTCCCGATTTGAACTGAATTATGATCGTAGGGAATTCCCACGATGACGACTTGAGCCCCTCTTCGTCGTTGCTGTCAGGCCCTCGCCGTTGGTGATTTATATATTGTCTGCCTGCGCCTTCTTGCCGCTGCTTGCTCTCCTCGTCTAAACCCGAATTCCACGCCGGTTGTCAAAGTCGGTTTCGATGCATCAATATTGATCCAAGGCATCCATTCAGTGATCATGGTAGGGTCAGAGTTTCCCTGTCAATCACTGTGAGGTCAGCTTCAATAACGGTCATCATGAGATACGCGCCGCATTTTCAAGAGAAATGGCTTTAGCTACGCGACCGCGGCGTTCGTCGTTTCTTCCCCCGATTCTGTCGCTGTTACTTGGGTCGAGAAGCTCGGACCAGCGCCAACGTTCCCAGTCACCAGGAGGTGTCAAGTGAACTGCCGCCCCACTGCCCTCCCCTAGCCACCTCCAGTGTCAGTGCAGTTAGTTGGATAAGATCGTAGCTCTCCCCTGTTGCATTCGATCTGCGCCTGCCCGCGTCCGCTCTCTTAGTGCGTTCAAACATCGCCTCTCCGACGCGTCTTGAACGGGCACATAATTCGCGTCAAATAAGCACTCTGATATTCTTCTCGTTAAGCCAAGCCATCAATTGCTGGAGCCAGTCGGATATCCGAATACGCCATAAATACATCCCGGCCAATCTGCGCTCTAACCAGCATGGCCCCGTCAGACAAGAAGCTTGAGGCGGAGCTCCTCAAGACAGTTCGCGACGTCTTCAAGAAGGATAGCAATCAGCTTTCTGTCAACTGTGTGAGAAAACACGTCGAGGAGAATCTCGGTCTCGATGACGGCTTTTTCTCTTCGCAAAAATGGAAGAACAAAAGCAAAACGCTAATCAAAGAGCTTGCTGTAACCTTTTCTCTATCCCTGGCGCGCACGCGCGCATCGACATTTGTATCACGTCTAACTATCAACGGTTTAGGAGGAGCTTCTGTCAGAAAATGCGGAACCCGGACCAGCATCCCCCCAGCCAAAGGACGATGGCGAAGATAAAGATGCAGAGTCTAAGAACGCTGCCAAACGCCAGTCCTCGGACACTTCACCGCCACCTAAGCGAAGAAAGCGTGCAACTGCCTCCCAGGATAAAGAAGCTGACGAGATCGATTCAAATGCCGACGAACCGAAAATCAAAAAGAAGGCACCGCCGCGAAAGAAAGTATCAGTACGAAAGAAGGCATCTTCCGGGGTCGATTCTGAAAACGAATCGAGTCCTGCCAAGCCAAAAGCTTTCAAAGACGGCAACAGACGCGCGAACAAGAAAGATGACGAGGCGGTTGGCGAAAGCGGCTCCGACGACTTGAGTACACCACCCGAGAGTGAGGATGAAAAGGTCAAGAGCGAGGCAGAGAAGTCACAAGACGACGAGCTCAGCACAACAGAAAAGAAGAGAGGGAACAAGTTGGCCGAGCAGCAGCCTGAGGCTGCCGACGAGATGAAGAGCGAAGAGCAAGTTGTGGTAGACGATTCCTCGAGCGAGCTGTCCGAATTGATAGACGAAGCACCCAAGCCGAAACGCAGAAAGAAGGAAGCTACAGCTGGCAGCAAGACCGCGAGGCAGAAGAAGGCACATACCGTAGAAAACGCCGACGATGCCGAGATTAAGAAGCTGCAGTCACAATTGGTGAAATGCGGCATCCGTAAGATTTGGGGATTTGAGCTGAAGCAATACGGCGACAATACGAAGGCGAAGATCAAGCATCTCAAGGACATGCTGAAGGACATTGGCATGGATGGCCGCTTCTCCGAGGCCCGGGCACGCGAGATCAAGGAGCGCAGAGAGCTTGAGGCGGATTTGGAGGCTGTCCAGGAGATGAATGCCAATTGGGGCGCGGGTGGCCGATCGTCAAGGAGCAAGGCCCGCGCGCAACCATCCAAGATGGCTGCAAAGGAACAGCTGTCCGAAGAGGACGAGAGCGCGCAAGAAGATGATGACGAAGAGGAAGAAGCTGTCGTCTCGTCACGCGCACGAGGCAAGGCACGCGCAGACCTAGCCTTCCTTGGTGATGACGACGAAGACTCAGATTGATGTTGCTTCACGCTGGAAAGACTTTCGTACGTCGTTTATGGAGCTTTTACAGACGGATTGCGCTTGTTGCAAATCGTACTATATACCATGGGGCGCAATATCCCATGTTTCGTTTTTGTCGCCATCGCGGAATGTCGGCCGAGTATTCAGTTGAACGGGGCACGAGTCGCCTATGCGTTTTATTTACAATTACGCGCTAGGGATGGACTGGAGTGGGTTTTGATCGAATCCTGAGGCTTTCGGCGCAGATAGTTCGCTGTCGCAAAGGAACGTCTTGATTGACTTAAGTGCCGCTGTCAAGGCACACCTCAACTCATGCGCAATCCTCTCAAAAGCTACGAGTTTCCATCCATAACCAAGAAGTGCTGATCAGTCCTTTCTTCTCCGAAGCTGGAAGTCGGGTATCTTACCAGAATCTGCCCTGGGTAAACGCACCAGTCAGATGGCTCCATGGCCGCTCAAGATGGCACCGTGGTGTGAGAATCTAGAGCCAAGGTCAGCCACCAAGGAGGGGAAATGTCTCCAATTTACCCCGCCGCGGGCGAGAGCCCCGCCGACTCCTCCGCTCCAATTCCAGTGAAGTGTCTTCTCTTCAGCAGTTCGTCCCCCTCATCCCCGTTCAGTCCCCCACTGCTCATCCAAGAAGCGTAAGTACAAGCAATAATAGCCTGAATTGCATTTTTGCCATGTATGTCCTGTGAAGTTGTCACACACCTTTCTAGCCTTTAGGCCACTTAAAGGAAGACACATTCCCACCGCTGCCTGCCTAGCCCAGCTTCAGTCCACTAACGTCACCATTCTAATATTCGCATTCGAGCTATCCTGTGACCTAACGCCCTGTGTTCGAAATCATTCTCGCTCAAACACATTTCACCATGGCCGACGCTCCTTTCGAGTTCTTGCCTTTGGGCGCTATCCTTCAATCTTTCAAGGTGAAGGGTGTCAACATTGTCCAGGGCTTCCCCACCCAGGAGCTGTACGAGAAGCACAACTCTCCTTATTTCGGTGTCACCGTCGGGCGCGTCGCGAATCGCCTTGAGTCTGCGCAGCTCAAATCATTGAACGGTGGACAAACCTACAAGCTCGCCGCGAACGATGGCCCTAACAACCTGCACGGTGGGATCAAGCCCTGGAGCAAGCGCGTTTGGGAGGGCCCCAAGCCTGTCGGCGTGCGTGAAATCCCCGGAGTCGAGGGCCTGCAGGGTGGTGAGAGCATCGAGTTCTCGCTCGTCAGCGAGGACGGCGACGAGGGGTTCCCCGGTACCGTCCAGGTCAAGGTCACTTACACGGCTGGAACACAAACTGCGAACGGCAGGGAGGTCTCGGTCCTGGGCATGGAGTACGAGGCTCAGCTGGTCGACGGCGCTGACGAGACGGCCATCAACATGACGAATCACTCCTACTTCAACCTTACCGGTGATGAGACCTTCGCCGGCACCATCGCCACATTGGCCACGAACGCACACCTGCCCCGCGATTCCGTCGGCATTCCCACAGGCGGCCCCGTTCCCTTCCCTGGAATCGAAGGCGGCAAGCCGTTTGAGCTCGGCGTCGACGGGCCAAGTGTCGACGACTGCTTCATTGTTAACGAGAAGCCCGGCTCGGTGCCTATCGATACGCGCAACGAGCCGCTGAAGCTCCACGTCCATGCGAAACATCCCAAGAACGGCATCAATCTCGAGGTTCTGAGCACGGAGCCCGCTTTCCAGTTCTACACGGGCGAGGGCATCGACGTCCCGGCCGTCGAGGGCGCGCCGGCGCGCGGAAAGCGCAGCGGTTTCTGCGTTGAACCCAGTCGCTGGGTTAACGCCATCAACGTGCCTGAGTGGAAAGACCAGATGTTATTGAAGAAGGGCCAGACGTACGGCACACGAATTGTGTACAAGGCCTGGAGTGAGTGAGGTGACTATGCCCTGATATCGGTTGCGAGTAGCTTAGGCATGTTGTCAGAGTGTATACTGAGAGTTACAAATACTGAATAATTATGTCTGTTTATGTCTGAATGATTTATTCGACAACTACAAAATGAGCATGTGCCCCGCAAACAGTCCCAATGGAAATACTTACGGCCTGAAAGCACCGTCGCCTCTTGAAGGCATCAATATACGGGGGAACTTTGGTGACAACGGAAGTGCTAGTGTCGGAAGTGAGCTTCTCATACCACGCAGCGTCTGTTCGGAAAAGCGAGGCCCTTGAATTATGCCACCGTCCGAGCTACAGAAACTCTCTCAGCAATGGGCCTCCGTGCCACGGAACTGACCCGGTTTGACTGATGTCTATGGTGGGAAACGTGACGAAGATGAGATGGAATCGAGTTCATAACGTGCGCCGCTCACCCAGGGGCTTTAGCTTTTGCCTTAGCGCCTGTTTGGTTTGCCGCGCCGACCCAATGGTTTAGCGCAGGGGACCTTTGGCGCACTAATACCGTCCCGCTTTCTTGAAGAAGGGAAGCACCGACGCCACAAAGTGTAACTACCTTAGGTACGGGGAGTAAAGTGTACTTACCCAATACCAAGACCAAGACCAAGACCAAGGCCGTTCGGGTGTTGCAGTCACTTGATCAACGTTCCAACTACCTTGACCTCCTTTCTGCGCATCACGTATTCAGTTGTTCCTGTCGACCGATGATTTAACCAGACTGTCTGCGAAGCTTAATCTACGACATGGTACAGTACTACGCATGACGCGGCCTGGCATATTTATCGAAGCAACTCCCACCAAGCAAAACCTCTCGAGTCAGCCCTGACTATCTATTCGCCTGCAATCAAACACCCATCGCCGTGGTGGGCTAGAGTCCCGCGCAATTATGGCTGACCCTTTTCCAACCCCAACGGCGACGCCGAAACGCAAGAGAGACGAAGAGCTCCCGCTGTCGCCGATATGCACGACGTCGAAATTCTCCTTTCAGCTCCCCGATGCTAAGAGTGACGAGGACGGAAGCGCGAGCCCTCACAGCAAAGTGGTTCAGAAGTTCCGTGGTCTGGCGCTGAGTGGTGGGGGCGGGGTAGCCCAGCGACAGAACACAAAGGGCCCATACGACTCAGCTCGCGACAGCGAGTATAACTATGATGACGATCCGTTCGCTAGTCGTAAAAGAGTCAAAATATTGGATTTAGAAATGGCGGATGCCCTCGCGGACTTCTCTGGACCAGTAGTCGTCCCGGAATCCGACGTCAAAAGTGATCCGGCACCCGCTGCGATCGTGGAAGAGATTGTCCCACCCGCGACTACCATCGCAACAACAGCCCCGGCTGGTGACCAGCGCTCGCACCCTCCCCTCGAACGACTACAGGAGCCAAGGTCTAGAGGGAGGAGACGGGCTGGAATCCCACAACTCAAGGGTCGGAGGGCCAAAATCGGAGACGCACAAGACGACGAAAGTCACGTCAAAATTGTGGATCCTGTTAGAGCCGCGCTGACCTGGAAAGAGGAGGAGATCACGGTATACGACCCAGAAGATGAGGATGACGATGGAACGGGGATCAATGGCGTGGGATTCATGCCGACGGCTGCCATGGCCTATGCGCGCACGCAGAAGCGCCGACTGCAGCTGGCCGAATACAAGAAGAGGGAGGAGAGCGAGGCCAGGGCCCGGCGAAGCCAGCGTAGACGTGGCAGCGGCGCGGGTTTAGGCGCCAAGCTGGACTCTAAGTCGACCGGCGGCGTGCGGAAGGTTCGATTCATAGAATCGGAACCCAACACGGTTGTGACGAATGGATGAGAGCGACGAACTGGACTTGGTATGTTTACGACAGAAGCGGTTACTCTTCAACGTATGGCCTGATCATGGAGTATGGTTTTGGGAGGCTTTGCTTGGCGTTCTTGGACTTGACGGCGGCATTTGGCAGCAGGACTTTAGCATATTTTACGACCGGGCTCTCTTGAATGCAACCTCCGTCGTGCGGGTGACGACAGGTATGCTATTTTTTGGGTTTCTCACGCAACAGGAATCCGCCGGCATCAATGACGGATAGGGACGGATGGTGCGAATAGTCTTTCTTTTATACCCCAGACTGAAATGGATGAGATGATACAGTTCCTTCTCGCATCGTGTCCAATGCCTCGGATGCTTGCGGAGAAGGGGTCAAGATATTCATACACGGACGCCAAGATCACCGTTGGTTGAACAAGGCTTCCAACCGCTCACCAAAACTTGTACCAGGACTTTTGAGCCGCTTTGGTAGCCTCCTCCTCCGCCTTCTTCTCGTGCTCCTGCTTCAGTTGCTCCAGCTCGCGACGCTTCTTTTCCACCAAGGTCTCCTGATAGACTTCGACCGTCCTCTTCATCCTAATGCGTTCCTGCCGCCGCTTGTATTGGCAGTACTCAAACGCCACGGTGCAGCCCGCCATAAAACCACCAACGGCCCAATGTGCTGCCTTGATTGGTGTACCTAAACGGTTCAGAATGTAAGTTTCTTATATAGATTTCCACCGATGAGAGTCCGCTCAAAGTACGGGGTCTCAACGGTGCCGGCAGTGAATGATCTTACCTCTCCAAACATATCTTAAACCTCCAACTCCCGCTCCACTGGCGATACCCGTAAGAAAGCCATCACGCGCACATGGTATCTGCGTGATGTTGAGGAAGTCCTCCCATTTGATGGACTTGACGGCTTCCCCGATGGACGGGTAGCCCTTGGCAGAGCCGCCCTCTTGCGGCGGGAAGTTGGACTGGAATTCGGTCGGGCTCAGCTTGGGCGTGTTGGGGCTCGGCGCCGTTCCGGGTGCGGCGGCGGTGGTCGTAGTCGTTTCTTCCGAGCTTGATGAAGATTCTCCGAGAGGCGCATTGGCCGACCGGGACCAAAGGTACAGCTTTTGCCCCTCCTTTCGGGGCTCTCCGTTGTCTGGTGTATCCTGCGCCATTTTACGGCTTTTATAGACTTCGCTATGAGTGTGAGAGAATGGTAAACGCTTTTCCCCTTCGCATCATTCAATCGAGCTCTCAAAAATCTGTCCGTGGCCTGAGATGACGTCCACCGAATTCCCCGTTGCTGGGCCGGGTCTTGGTCCGTGCACAACCCTGCACGCTTGGCCGGGTGCCGTCCGCTGCTCGTTAATTGAAGTGGGTCCAAACTCCTTCTGGCGGCGAAAAAGGGCGTTTGGTGTCGCGTAAAGTCGCGCCCAGGGACGCGTCGTTTCCCTCCTTATGGGACGCCCCGGTTGACGGACCCGCGATCCATTGTAAAGGCTTAGACTGAGACTGCAACTCACGCACCCATGTCTGCTATTTTTCTGGCTGCACCCACAAAGTGACATTTCTCACTCTCCCACTCGTCTGGTTCTGGCTCTCAATATCCATACTCTTTTGTTCTGTCTCGGCTGGAACTTGTTCTTTTTCTTGAACTCAACCTCCCGATACCCACCGAAAAGTCGGTTGTAACCCCTGTTGCGAAGTCTGGCCAACCTACCCCGAACCGCTTCCGTCCCATGAATTCCCAGAGGCATTGAATCCCTTGGATGTTCTTCCCTCTGTCGGAGTTTAGCCTCGACCGAGAGTTGGCTTGCGGAAACAGCAAGCCTCGATTTTCCTACGAGACAAAAGCACAGCACACATCCACACAAAGATGCCTAATACGAGCCTGCGGCGCCCGCAAAAGGGCTACCGCCGCGGCGGCAAGACGGCATACCACGGCGCCGGCCGCACGTCACGCACGTTCGCCGCTTCAAGTCGTGCGGAAGCAACCTCGGCCGATGAGAGGTGGGAGCGCACGCGATTGGCGCACAGCATAGACGAAAACATGGGCTTCGGGCGCTACGAGGGCGGCAAGCGGAAAGAAGGATGGCTGGTCAATGTGCAATCGACAGCTATCGAAGACGATCGCATACCGGGCGGCCGGGCGGCGCTGGACTGCTACTTTATCGATGACGACGGGTCGACGTTCAAAGCGACGGTTGAGTATGACCCATACTTTCTCATTGCAGTCAAGAAGGGCCATGAGGGTGAGGTCGAGGAATGGGTCAAGCGCGTAGCCGGCGGTGGCGTTGTGAAGACGGTTAAAAGGGTCGAGAAGGAAGATCTCAAAATGCCGAATCATCTGCTGGGGTACCGCCGGACGTTTCTGGAGCTGAGGTTTGCCAACGTCAATGATTTGATGGCGGCGAGGAAGGATATCATGCCCATTGCGGCGAAGAACAGGAAGAATGTGGATGCAATGGACGCATATGCAGAGGTTGCAACGTAAGTTTTCCAATAAGCTAACCGCAATCGTTTTTCTGAAGGGGTTCATGGAACTAAATTCTTAATACCAGGATGAACGGCGACTTTGACCTTTTTGACGACTCACGAGATGACGATAGACGAGCTAATGCTGCTTTTTCCGACGCCAGCGACTTCATTGTCGATATTAGAGAGTACGACGTACCGTACCATGTAAGAGTAATGATAGATATGGGTAAGTTGATCGTCTGGATGAGGAGGCGTGGCAAAATTACACTCCCCAGCTGACCAACCTATAGATATCCGAGTGGGAAAGTGGTATTATGTTGATGTCAAACATGGCGTCACGAAAATCACAATTAACGAGGAGCGACTTGCCATGGCCGATCCGGTGGTCATGGCCTACGATATCGAGACGACAAAGCTACCACTGAAGTTCCCCGATGCCGCCATCGACCAAATCATGATGATTTCGTACATGATTGACGGCCAGGGTTTCCTGATCACGAATAGAGAGATAGTCTCGGAGGACATTGCCGATTTCGATTACACACCAAAACCAGAATATCCCGGCCCCTTCATGATTTTCAACGAGCCAGACGAGAAAGCAGTCATCGAGAGATTCTTCTTGCACATCAAGGAGGCGCGGCCGACTGTCATCGCGACTTACAACGGTGATTTTTTCGATTGGCCATTCGTCGAAGCCCGAGCTAGCGTCAATGGCATCGACATGTACCAAGAGATTGGCTGGAAGAGGGATAGCGAGGACCAGTTCAAGTGCAACTACAGCGTGCACATGGACTGTTTCCACTGGGTGAACCGTGACTCCTACTTGCCCCAGGGTTCTCGAGGTCTGAAAGCCGTCACAGTTGCAAAGCTTGGATACGACCCCGACGAGCTCGATCCCGAACTGATGACACCATATGCCGCGGAACGCCCTCAAACTCTGGCCGAGTACTCGGTCTCCGACGCTGTGGCCACTTATTACCTATACATGAAATACGTCCATCCTTTCATCTTTTCCCTCTGCACGATCTTACCGTTGGGCGGTGACGACACGCTACGGAAGGGTACCGGTACTCTTTGCGAGATGTTGTTGATGGTCCAGGCATACCAGAAGGAGATTGTCCTGCCAAACAAGCACGTTTCACCAAAAGAGGCATTCTACGAGGGGCACTTGCTTGACTCAGAAACCTACGTCGGTGGTCACGTTGAAAGTATCGAGGCTGGTGTATTCCGTGCAGACATCCCCGTCAACTTTGCCGTCGATCCGGGTGCTGTGGACGAGCTTCTGAAGGACTTGGATGCAGCGCTCACCTTCAGTATCACAGTCGAGGAAAAGAAGTCGATGGATGACATCGAGAACTACGAGGAAGTCAGGGACCAAATTGCAGCACGATTACGCTCCCTGAAAGAAACGCCGAACCGGAGCGAGTGCCCCCTGATTTATCATCTAGACGTCGCGTCCATGTACCCTAACATTATGACGACAAATCGACTGCAACCGGATTCCATGATTCAGGAGTCGGATTGCGCGGCATGTGACTTCAATAGGCCTGGCAAAACCTGCGATCGACGCTTGCCTTGGGCTTGGAGAGGAGAATACCTGCCGGCGAAACGCGACGAATACAACATGATCAGGAACGCGCTGGAGAACGAAAAGTTTCCGGGCAAATGGCCGAACTCGCCGATGCGGACGTTTCAAGAATTACCTCAGGACGAGCAAACGGCATTAGTGAGGAAACGACTGCAGACTTTCTCGCAAAAGGTTTACCACAAGATCCGCGACTCGACCACCATTGTCAAGGAGGCCATCATCTGCCAAAGGGAAAACCCTTTCTACATCAACACTGTACGAGACTTTCGTGATCGTCGGTACGACTACAAGGGTAAGGCAAAAGTCTGGAAGGGCAAGACGGAGTCCCTTAAAACATCTGGCGCACCATCCTCCGAGGTTGACGCGGCGAAAAAGATGATTATTCTGTTCGATTCTCTACAGCTTGCCCACAAGGTCATTCTGAACTCATTTTACGGCTACGTTATGAGAAAGGGGTCTCGATGGTATTCCATGGAGATGGCTGGCGTCACCTGCTTAACCGGAGCGACGATTATCCAGCTGGCCAGAAGTCTTGTCGAGCGCCTTGGACGTCCCCTTGAGCTTGACACTGATGGTATCTGGTGTATGCTTCCGGCGACCTTCCCCGAAAACTTCTCCTTCAAAACGAAGAACGGCAAGAAGATCACAATCTCATATCCTTGTGTCATGTTAAACCACTTGGTACACGACAAGTTCACAAACCACCAATACCAAACGCTTGTGGACCCTAAAACGTTCAAGTACGAGACTCACAGCGACAACTCCATCTTCTTCGAAGTCGACGGTCCCTACAAGGCGATGGTTTTGCCCACGTCCAAGGAGGAGGACAAGAACTTGAAGAAGCGTTATGCTGTGTTCAACGACGACGGCAGTCTGGCAGAACTGAAGGGTTTCGAGGTCAAACGTAGAGGAGAGCTGAAGCTCATCAAGATATTCCAGCAGCAGATTTTCAAGTTTTTCCTCGAGGGAAGCACCCTGGCGGAATGCTACAGTGCCGTTGCCAAGGTCGCAAATAGGTGGCTTGATGTATTGCACAGCAAGGGTTCGACCCTGGCGGACGAAGAGCTGATGGAGCTCATTTCGGAGAACAGGAGCATGTCCAAGACTCTCGAGGAGTATGCCGGACAGAAGTCGACGTCCATTACAACAGCGAGACGCCTGGCGGATTTCTTGGGGGAGCAGATGGTCAAGGACAAGGGACTGAACTGCAAGTTTATCATCTGCGCTAGGCCGAAGAATGCGCCAGTTACCGAGCGAGCCGTTCCTGTCGCCATCTTCTCCGCCGAAGAAACAACTAAGCGCTTCTACCTGAAGAAGTGGCTGAAGGAGGAGCCTGCCGATACCGACCCCAGAGCTCTCTTGGACTGGGATTACTATTTGGAGCGTCTGGGGTCTGTCATCCAAAAGCTCATCACTATCCCGGCCGCGCTCCAAAAAGTCAGAAACCCAGTCCCGCGCGTTGCTCATCCCGACTGGCTCCAGCGTAGAATAAACATTAAGGAGGACAAGATGAAGCAGAAGAAGCTTACCGACTTGTTCACCAAGGGACCACTGGAAGAAATCACGAATCTAAACGGTCGGTCGACGGACGACATGGAGGACTTCGGCAGCAAGTTGCTCAAGCCGAAGACAGTGGCCTCTGTTGTCGCCTCTTCGCAGCCGCCCCTCACTGCCCAGAAAAGAAAGTCTCCCGAACCGGCCGAGAACGTTGACCCCTTCGCTGCTTTGCCCCAGGTCATGCCCGACCCATCGGAAGACTACGTCAGCTTCTTGCAATATCAAAAGCAAAAGTGGAAGATCCAGAAACAAGCTCGTATCCGACGACGGCAACTGTTCGGAGATCGCCGCATCAACACGCAGAACAACATTCAAAACACCTTCATGAAGCAGGCGCACACGACATTCATGAGCACTTGGCAGCTTCTGCATCTCAAGGCAACGGAGACGCCTGGTGTGGTTAGTGCACATGTTCTGATTGACGCGAAGATCCACTCCCTCAAGATCAAGGTACCGCGGCAGGTATTCTTGAACCTGCGGAGCAGCGACATGCCGGATGTCGATATCCCAGGCTGTGAAGTGGAACAGGTTAACCACACGCTACCGAACGGGCACTCTTCCGTCCACCTCTTCAAGCTGACCGTTCCTGAGGACGTCTACTTTAATGAGGCGGATAAGTTCTCGATGCTGTTCAACCATCCTAGTGTCGAGGGCGTATACGAGAAGCACTTGCCACTCAACATTCGAGCCGTACTCCAGCTGGGCAACCTGTGTACCATCGACGAGGAGCAACATGCCGTGCTAGGAAACGGTTTGGAGCAGGGATTTGACTTGAGCGGTCTCAAACGCCCATTGAAACCCAGAACGTATCTCGACTCATCGCCCATGGCCTACATTTACGTGTCCCACGTCACCGCTGGTGACAGGCAAATCTTTGGTGTATTTTCCACCACAAGAGATCAGGCACACGTCATCATCCTGCAAAAGGGCAGAGACTCCGGCCAAGAGCTTCCTAATGTCTCTAAGATTTACACCGAGCTGCTCACCCGACGGGGAGAAGAGGCCGAAGGCACCAACTGGCAAGACTGCTTCAGGTACCAGGAGAAGCTCAATTTCAAAATCACCCAGGTGACAACAAGAAGAAAGGCGCACTTGGAATTAAGCGATGTCGTCAAAAAGATGAGGAAGGATGAACTGCGGCCGCTAATGATGGTTGTCCAGTCATCGCAGCGCAATATGCTCATTAACGATGTCCCCATCCTTGGCGAATTCCCTGTGCTACCGCTGAAGTACGACCCCGCGGACAGCTCTCTCCCGCCGCTCGGTTGGCAGGCAGTCGTAGCCAGACGCCTTTTAGGACACTACCTCGGTCTTGGCTCGTGGATCTTGCATCTAACCACTCTGGCGCGTTACGGCGATGTTCCTCTTTGCAACCTTGAGCGAGAAGACCCGCGGTTCCTGATCGATATCGCTTACGCGAGACGGCTGCAAAACAACAATGTCGTGCTCTGGTGGTCTGCCAGTCCTCGGCCCGACCACGCGGGCTATGAGAAGGACGACATCACCGGCCCTCTTCAGACTGTTCAGATGCCCTCGGTCAACAATCCGGGCACGTTCTCTTCGGTTTGCATCGATCTGGAAGTCAGGAACCTGGCCATAAACACCATTCTCACATCCTCCCTGATCAATGATTTAGAGGGTTCTGACTCGATATCGTTCAACCCTGCTGCAGACGGAAGCGCATCGGGCGAAGAAGTCATCTCGTCTGAAGGCACCTTTGCAAACGCTGGTGTGTTAGTGCTTCGAGAAATGGTCAAGAGTTGGTGGCAGGAGGCCTGCAAGGGGAACACCATGGCTGATGTCATGGTTCAGCACCTTGTCCGTTGGGTCGAGAGTCCCGACTCGTTCCTGTATGACCGTGCTCTACACTACTACGTACAAATGATGTCCCGCAAAGCCTTCCAGCAGCTCATGGCCGATTTCCGCCGTGTGGGCTCACAGGTCGTCTTCGCCAACTCGAACCGCCTGCTCCTCCAAACCACCAAGGCTGAGGTGGGCACCGCGTTCGCATATAGTCAGTACATTATCAAGTCGATTAAGAGCAAGCCTCTGTTCCACTTCATCGACCTCGAGATCAAGGAGTACTGGGACTACCTGGTCTGGTATGACGAGTTCAACTACGGCGGTAAAGCCTGCCAGGAGGTTGTCGAGGCAGATCAGCAAACGCTCGACACTGTCATGCACTGGCAGATGGCGACGTTCCTGCCCGCTCGCCTTCAGCCCACTTTCCAGGACTGGGTCATCGAGTTCATCCAGCTCATGCACAACTTCAAGCGGCCCCAGAACGGCGATTTGTCCTCAACGCCGCGCCTCACCCAGCTCCCACAAAAGTCCCTTGCAGAAGGTGCCGAGGGACAGATCATCCTCGGCAAGGTCTTCGAGAAGCCTCTGAAGAAGGACATCGCCAATCTCATCAACCTGCAGAAGCGCGAGCTCCTCCACCCCGAGCTGGCGGAGGACTACACCTTCCCTCAGCTCCCCGGCTCGCACCTCGCGCACCTTTCGTCCCGTAATGCCGTGCTCGAGCTTGTCAAGGCTCTGATGCAGGTTCTCTCTCTTGACAAGAACATTACTCTCGAGGCGCGTCTCCTGCGCAAGGAACTACTCGCCATGTTTGATGTCCGCGAGTTCAGCAAGGAAGGCGCGTTCCAAAACCCGAGCGAGAGCCTCAAACTCACGCAGCTGAGCTGCGACAGCTGCACTATGGCGCGCGACCTCGACTTCTGCCGTGACGAAGATCTTTTACCGGAACTGGGACCCGACGGAAGACGTCTCGGCCCGGAGACGAGACCGTGGCGGTGTACGTTCTGCGAGGCAGAGTATGACCGCAACGCCATTGAGGAGATGCTGCTGGCCAACGTGGAGGCGTTCGTGGTGGAATGGTCGACGCAGGACCTCAAGTGTGGCAAATGCGGCGCGCTGAGACTGAATGAGTTCATGGAACATTGCACCTGCAGCGGAGAGTGGGTCGAGACGGTCAAGAAAGGGGATATCGTGAGGAGGTTAGGGGTATATTGGAACGTAGCCAAGTTCTATGGGTTGAAGATGTTGATGGAGGTTACCGAGGGGTTGAAGAAAGGACTATGAGTGTTGGCATTGGGTCGGCGTTGTGTGGTGGTTAGAGGCACCGGTGTTTTCGGAGTTTCGGTTCAGGGGAGGATAAATGATGCTTCCGTTTCTCCTTTCGACCTTGCTCGGACGGAGGACTTTGATACGCCTGCCTAATACGGCTATCTACAACTTGTTTGTTCTCATCCCAAGGGAATAACCCTACCTATTGCATGTGAACCTGCCTACCTACTCTTGTAGTCGGTAGTATCCGCATGCAGGAGGCCTATTTAAATCTCCATTGCGATGTCAATGTCCCCCGAACGGACAGGCCAGCAAGGGGACGTGTTTCCACGGGCTGGCCATTATTACAAGCCGTTTTCCCATATGACTTATTTCACTGCTGCTTTTAGCTTTCGGTAAGGCACGCAAAGTGATGATCCGATGCGGCTTAGACTTACGCTGACGAGAGCCTAAGTGTTGATTGGACGAGAGCCTGTGTTGATTGAGGCTCTTTCACGATTGAGGCTCTTTCACTGCAATCTTAACCCCCACAAACTGGACGGTCTTGGACAATGGTAGGCAGGATTGCCTTCTGGCAAACAGCTCTCCAGTTCTGCAAGCATTCGTCTTCAGGTTTCCAGCGAATTATGTATCGAATGAAGGATTTACATGCGTCACACGTCGAGTCAACAAACTGCAAAGAAGGCGTCGAGACTGGCAAGTCACCAAAACGAGCGTTGAGCTGCTTTTATAACAAGCGACAAATGACCCAGTCTATTCGGACTTCTGAAAGCCATCAAGCCCCTGGAAGGGGACAGTTCTAGGTATCATACGGACGCCAATTCCTTTTTTTACTTTTTCCCTTCATTTTTCCAGTCATGAGCCCTTGTTCTCTTCACCGACGAGGCATGCCCCGTCCTCTGCCTCTCAGGGCGCGCTGGGCCGCGCCGGGGGGAAGCGGCTTGCCGGGGGCCTGCGGCTGCTGGCTCTCCTCGTTGCGAATGGTCTCGTCAACGCCGAGGATGAGGCAGCTGGCCTCAGTGGCGGCCTGGATGGCGTTGATCTTGATGAGCGCAGGCTCCCAGACGAAGCGCTCCATCATGTCGGCGACACCCTCGTTGGTGAAGTCGACACCGCCCCAGACGTTGCCCTTGCGGTGCTCGACGCGCAGCTTGTTGAGGATGTCGGTTGCATCGAAGCCGGCGTTGTCGCACAGCTGGCGCGGGATGATCTCAAGGGCCTTGGCGAAGCTCTTGATGATGGCTTGTTGCTTGTGGGGGATGTTCTTGTCAGCGAAGCGGTGGAGGTAGGCCGAAACCTCCATCTCGATGGCACCACCGCCGCCGACGATGGTGCGGTTTTTAATGGCGCGCTTGACGATCATGATGGCGTCGTGCAGTGAGCGCTCGACCTCGGCAATGAACTGCTCGGCACCGCCGCGGAGGACGAGCGTGCAGGTCTTGGCCTCGGGGCAGCCCTCAAAGAAATTGAAGCGCTCACCACCGATCTGACGCTCCTCGAAGCTGCCGCAGGTACCCAGGTGCTCCGCCAGGATGTCTGAGCATGTTGACTGGACGGTGGCGCCGGTAGCCTGAACGACGCGCTCCATGTCCTCGGATGAGACGCGGCCGGCGCAGAAGATGTCGCGGTCCGCGAAGTACTGGGTGGCTAGGTCGCCAATAGGCAGCTTGCTGAGCACCACCTTGGCGCCCGTCTTGTAGAGCGCCTCGAGCTTCTTGTAGATGATCTGCCACTCAGCGTCGACGACAGCCTGGTAGTCTGAGACCTGCTCGACGCGGACCTCGGCGTTGTCCTTCTCGGCCTTGAGCTCGAGCTCAACGTTGAGACAGACGATCTTGGGCTTCTCGAAGGACTTGGGTTGTTGCTCGAAACCGGCGTAGGAGAAGGTCTTCTTGAATGCGACACCGTTGACGAATAGCGAGTCAGTGAGGGAGCCGCCGGGGATCTTCTTGACACCGATCAACTTCTCGTTCAGGTCGTCTTGGTCCAGGGACAAAACGGCGTCGACAACCACTGTAGCTAGTTAGGAATGCCAGTTCTGACAATGAAGCATACGAACGTACTCTTTGTGAAGAAATCGGTGTTACGCTTAATCAGCTTGCTTGTCATAGCGGTGGCGGCGAGCTTGCCGAGCGTTTCCCTTTGGTTGCCTTCGTTGGTGTCGACTGCAATCTCCTTGATCTTGTTGACGGCCATCATGGACGCCCTCCGCAGGCCCTTGATAATGACCTGAGAGCTGACACCCTGTTCCACGTGCTCCTTGATCTCCTTCAGGATCTCTCCAGCCAACACAACGACGGACGTTGTGCCGTCACCGACTTCAGCATCTTGTGATCTCGCAATGTCGACGAGGATTCGGGCTGCAGGGTGGACGATGTCGAGGAGCTATACACGCACGTCAGTGTTTTGTGTCCTACGGCGTGCCCATCATATTGTCCGCTCCAACCTTCATAACCGTAGCGCCATCGTTGGTAATGGTCTGTCTGCCGTTGGCATCGACCATCAAAAGGTCACCTCCATAGGGGCCGAGGGTAGACTTGATCGTGGCCTGGACAGCCAAGCATGCGTTGATGTTGGAGACGATCTGGCCCTTTCCCTGGGAGGTATCGGTTCCTGTTGTGTCACAGACATGGTCAATCGAGGTTTCTTATAGTGTTCCGATGACGGCTCATGGGGGGACGGATTGTGACTGCCAGGGGAAGGCGGTGGGGTAAAAAAGCACCTTCTTTCAGGACGATAATGGTCGGGGTCTGGCCTCCGAACGACATTTTGAAAATATTAGTTGTAAAGCGACGAGTGCAGCGATCAGGATGATTGTTCGGCAGATCCTGCGAGAGGGATGTCGGTTCGTGTGTCGTCGCAAGGATGTGAGGCTGTACTTTCTGCTGTTCGTGACCCAAGAAGCTTCTGGAGCTCCAAAAAATTATTGCAGCCTTTCGTGATGCTCCTTCCCGCCCAGGGGCACGGGCCATGCAATGCGGCTGCCTTACCTTAGCTGGATTATGTAACTTAGTGTAGAGGAGGGGTACTCCCCCACCATGCCCGGCCGACGCCAGACCCCTGTTCGACTGCTGCACCACCCCCAGCATCATCTTTGGTCGCTACCACATGCCATGTCATGCCACGAGACACTGTATTCTTATTTCCCACATGGGATGTCCTTTTTCTTCACCTTATACTCCAGAGATACCAATCTTCATGTTTTTATTGACAAGAAAAACGTTGAACACACCTCTGAAAACGAGCGTTTCAACGACGAGGACTCGGTTACGATTCTTCATGTGTCAATGTACCTTAGGTTGTGGCTAAGCCGGCTTGCCTTGTGAGCTGCCACACTGTATCTGGTTGTTCCGAGGCTGCTGGTCAACAGGCCTCAGTTCGTGATTCTGCTTGTCTCTTGTTTTCACTTTCTTTGACGTACACAGCTGCCTCATTCCATCCCGCCTCGAAGCTTCGTCGAGCGGAATACCACCCTCGAATTAATTGAACCCAAGTATAAAGCCAGTGGTGATCACTCGCATTTGCAAGGGAACTGTACAGCATCATAGTCTTCTCTACAGACCACGCATATCTTTCAAATCTCCATAACCCCCAAGACTACTCCTTCAGCTTTTTGCGGGTAAATGACTCTCAGTCATGACAGTGGTAGGTACACTATTGTAAGAAGTGGTGAGGACAGCACATTCAGGCACCTTTCAGAGAGAACTCGAATGAAGGAGGGAGATAAAACAGAGAAGTCAAAAAGGACTTATTAAANCATACAACACCAGGTATTCGCTGGTCGTCACCGACCCAACTACTAATCCGGCCCTCACTGGCTTATCTAGGGAGAGCGGACGGGATCCCGAGTTCTCTAGTGGGTATGATCGTATGTACTTGATTAAAGACAATTCATTCATTATAACCGCTTCGGCTACGGCGCTCTATTTGTGTATCGACTTGTGTCTAGAACCCAAGTCAAAAAGATGATTCAAATGTAACTCGCCTACAGCTCAACACAAGAGAAGAGGTTGGGTGTAGGTTGTATGACAGTTTCCAAAAATTTCAATCCGCAAACTCTCTTCTTCTCTGACCCCAGACTTTTACCGAATATTGCTCGGAGTTTCTATCAGCTCAGAACTTCACCGCGTCTCCAGTATCCAGTCTCTTCAAAGTCCAAGAACCGTAGTCCTTAGCGAAATTTCTTTTCTTATCTATCGAGGTCTCTATCACCGTAGAGCTAGCTTGTACAATGAAAATTGCAACAGATTTTGAGCCAGCAGACTATTGCCTGTACTCTCGCCGACTTTCATATCCGACCTGATCAAGTCATTAAGGAGGTCAGGCAAGGATGCCCATATCCGAGTGTATCACCCCGCCCCCCTGTATATCCAGAATATTTCGATCCTCATAATGGGGATGTAACGCCAAAGTAGGACGAACTTGGGAGATGCTGTGAGTAGACGGATCTAGTTCGCCTAGAACGTTGCTGGCAAGCATTCAAACAAAACGAGCGGCGTGCTCTCTGACGTCGGCAGTCTACCAATCTCCGCCAATAGTTGGTTAATCTGGGTTCTTCCTCAGTGATGTTATCACTGGCCCCTGTTTCCAAAGGATGGGTTTGCCTCAATGATGGATTGGGTTATAACTACTGTTTTTGATTTTTTGCGTTATTATATAGATATTCAAACTGCTTAATGCGGTCTTTTTCAGAAAACCAAATGAGCTCAGGGTGTTCAGGGATTCCAAATAGGCATGTGACACCACTGGAGGACTTCTACAAGTGTCATTCGGGATGTTAGTCGGTTCGGTGCATGTTTTGTCCTCAGTTTGCCTTTCAGTATCGCCTGAGCACTTTGAAACCCACAAGATTAAGATACTCGGGATGTTTTTCAATAAGTGATTGCATGATATCAACCAAGAAATGAGAAATCGGACAGGGGGTTCGAGGTTGGGTCTCTAATCCCACAACTCAACTAAGTAAGTTTATGCACCTCGCCTCGCCGTGCATGGGTCCGAAGCGGATCTTAATTGTCTGATACGTTCACGTAAAGTTGATTAAGGGGTGCGAATCAGAAAGAATCTATGAGGGATGCAAACTCCGCAGAATACCTAAAGAAGGGGGAGATTTGAAATGTGCCCGTAAGCTTGGCCGCGATGACTGATTGAGCCTCCAACCAGTGATGTCGAAACTAGGTTGCAGCATATTAAGCCTCATTTCCTTTACCCCGGAATATCATTTTCCTACGGAGAAGCCACTACCAGCAAAGTTGGAATCATTTTCTTTCAACTACATCTTATCTGGGAATTCCTCGCCATTGTTAACTCGCCACAACCTTGGAAAGTCAACTATTGATGCCCATTGCATAGTTTTATCAGCGAAGAAAGTCAAGGGTCGAGTCCAAAGCCCAGGACGACAGTAATGGCACTTTAGAGTCACTTAAAAGTAGATGAACTACCATTTCTGAAGTCTTCGTGTTCTTGACATTTGCTTAGATATCCTTCAACACAGTCCAACTATCCAGATTGAGGTTCGAGGGAATCTCTGAGGTGCGGATGCTGGACCTCTTGACGAGAAGGACCAGTTCCAGCCAGCAAACAGGTCAACCTTCCTCCTCGCTAAGGTCAAAGTTAACAGTCTCTACAAACGCTAGTTCTGGGGAGCCGTCGGCATGTCCCTAGCCTGAGGCGGAGCCGCCTCGTCGGATCTCTCCTCGATAGCGTCGTTGCCCCTAGGTTTGGCTGCAGGGCTCGGTTCGGGCTCGCAAATGTTGGTGTTTGGTGCGCTCTTGTTTCGACATATCAGACCCCCGCAGCACCCTTCACGCACGCTGGGAGCGCAGAACTCTGAAGAGAACAGCTGGTTAGCACTTATGTGTGATTGAGAGAGGCGGTTTTTTCTGGTGTTCACTAACGTCCTTCCTTGGCGCACACAAGCTGTTTCTTGACGAGGCCGATGTCGATGCTGAAGGCAGAGACGGCGCCGAGCATGACAACAAGATTGATGAGAGTGAATTTCATTTTTGGTAATTGAAGATCTTCGTCCTCGTAACAGTGAAACAGTGTTAACCCGGCTAGCGGTTGTATGATAGTCAAGCGAATGCAGTTGTAGAGAGAGCGGTATTTTTCGGTTACAGGCTGTTCAGATCGGTGAGAATACATCTCTGATATTCGTGGGGAAATCGACAAATCTATATAGGACTTCTTCTGCACGCTCCATGACTCGAGAATTAAGCTGTGATCCGTTTTATGGTCTCGATCTAACAAGGCTGCCTTGCAACAACTTGCCCCGCTGATCCAGCAAGGCGAGGACTCTGGCATAAACCGTTTGACCAGATGAGCAGCGGTAGCCCAAAGAAAATGCCTCCACCTTGGTTTCCATGCCCATCTGCGGCCGACTGGGTTCAGGAGACACAAGGGTTCAGACTCGGGTTCCACAGTGAATGGTCACCTAATCATTTCAGAGTTATTCTGAGGCTGGCCGCTGCAATCGATGTCAATGGTTAATTCTGAGAGGCGTTTGGTGTCATATGGAGTCTAGGAGGAAGCTGGGATGAGGTGTTCCCCATTATCCCCATCATCAATCTGGACTCAAAGTCCGACGTCGTCGAGTACTAGGACTCGTGCTTGTAACTTGCAACCTGCCCCTTTGACGTCAAAACAGTTCAGGGAAGGGTTGCTACATTGTCAAACCGTGATCCGCACCTGCTGAAACTGCATACGGCGACCCTTATCTTGGAGAAGTTACAATAATTGTTTCTTGAACTCGGACAATACGGTGGACAGCTAGAAACACAGAACTGCCGTTGTCGTTGCGGCACGAAATAACTACCTCTTATAGATCACATACGTGAAGCCGAGGGAGAAGTTAAGCGTAGCCAATAACTTCACTATGCAGACTCCAACGGCCTAAGAGGTAGATGGACTGGATTTATTTCGACGGACTCTCAATAGAGGGCGTGTTTCTCCACCATATAATGTTTCATTCATTCATTCATCAGAAACCTGGTCTGATGGCAGTGCTTGGCAGTTACTCCCGTGTTCCGAATAGCTTGTGAGTGATTTGCGTCGTCAAAGTTGAGACGACATATCGGACTCAGCGTCCGCCACATGATTCATGGACAGTCTCATTACAGACCGAACGCTTGATGTACGGGGTGTCGTGCATTGTAGCACTGCCAGGCGACGGCTTGAAGGTTTGTGAGGCCGTCTAGCGTTACACAAGAAGTCGGGAACTTCGGATGTTCACGCATACATCACCCGGCAACGGACCCGGAATGGGACCACTTTACTGGCCTCCGGTTCCGTCCCGAGTGTTGAAAGTGCCCAGTACATCGGCGAGCGGTCTGAACGACCTGTGCGCTCCCAACCTACGTTCCTGTCCTGGTTGCATCAATTTTATCGCCAAAATACAATTTATGCGAGAATGTGCACGCTTCAAGGGGCACCTCGCCGCGGCAGTTAGCCAACCGTTACAATTCCCTATGCGTCAACTTGCTCCGCCTAGCGAGGCAGAGAAGGCAGATCAAACTGTGAATATACCAACCTTCACTCAACACAAGGTGAATTCTAAATATTCCGACGAACCATTATGTTTCTTCGACCCCCTCCGCCTTAACTCTTGCTGCCTCCAGCCCAGGCCGCCCTTAGCTCCCGTGAATCGCCGAATCCCCATCACCAGGCCCTGTCATCCCACCCCTTACATCCATCAAAAGTGTGATTAACCTATCCCTTACATTTTCGCCTCGCATATCAGATTCAGCTCCTGCACGTCGCTCATCAGCTCGACCATTCGACCTCAGGTTCCATCAATGGAGCAACATTTCCTCAGTCTTACACCTCACGAGGCGGAGACGTTTCCGTCCTCCTGTGGCTATCTTTATCCCGTTGGGACCTTGGCGGAAAGACCCTAGGAGGGAAAAGAAAATTGTGTTATGCTTATCTTTTCGGGTCGACAAAGGTCTGAGACCAGTCAGCTTACGATCATCCAACTCTAACTTAAACACCCAGTGATCATCAGCCGCATGCTAACCCTCGAGAATGCCTCGCGCGGGTGTACAAGCGCCAAGGAGACGACTATGCCTCGTTTTGAGGTTCGTCCAGGTTTTAAAACCGTCCTTCAGTAGCGAGTAAGTCATGCAATAGACTTTGTGTGTGTGTGTTGCAGGATCTTCGGCCATACAGTTGGTTGGTTTGTCGTGGAACTGAATGAACGACAGATTAGCGCCGCTTGTGAATCCGAGATACGTGATACACCCCCAAGAAACCTCCCTTAACGAGGCCGAAAAGATCGGTGATGCGCACAACGAGCGGAGCGATGTTTAGTCGTTTTATGCAGCGGTCTTCCAGCCACAACGAGGTATTTCATGCCTTGTCTCGTGAGTGAACATGGTTCATCCTCTACATTTTCGCGAATCCCGAGAGCCTTAGGACCTCACAAGCTATTCACGATACCTGACGATCACAGCGTCCCAAGTATAAGAAGCTATCCAAGCCTCCCTTAATGATAGTCCCTAGCCCACCAAAGCTCTTATTGAAACCCCCCCCCCAAAGCAATCAACCCATCCAGACAATCCGAAACACTGATCTCCGACATCACCATGAAGCTCGTCCACTACATCCTTCTTCTCCCCGTTCCCATCATCACGACTGCAACACCAACAACATCCCACACCTCTCGCGGCCTATCGATCCGCGCATTCGAAGAAACCTACATCCGGACGCTCGCCTGGTCCCATGCGAACACGACCACAAAACTAGTCGGCTTCAAACGAATCCTCATGTCCCCCACCCACTACGCCGATCTGACCGCCAACATCCGCCTCCGGCCGCGCGAGTGGTCCGCCTTCACGTCCGCTTACCACGACCCCGACGAGTCCACAATGCGCGTCTACTTCCCCGTCGAGAACGCCCTTATGCTCCACCCCGCCGACGGGTCCCTCTTCGAAGCAAACCACGCCGGCGAGCACCCTCACTCCGACTTCCTCCGGTCCCCCTCCGACCTGGCCATCGTGGGCCGCTACCAGACATCCCAGGTCACGGGCGTCAAGGGCAACGTCCTCCGCGACGGCGTGATCTATCTCGCGACGCCCGCCCTCCCCGTCCGCCGGTACGGCGAGGACGGCAACATCCTGGTCTACGACTTTGGCTGGCGCGAGGGAGCTCACGCCCACGGCTACGCTCATGGCTCCGACCACGAGGATGGCAAGAATGTTGATCCCCGTGCTGAAGGGAAGGGTGGCTCCTGCAAACAGAACCACGGGGGCCGCGTCTGCTCCCAGGTCTACAACATCAACCACGGCCGCTGCCCGCGCGACTATTCCTCCTGCATCGACTACAACGGCTGGCCACGGAAGAACTGCAAGAACCACAGCGACAAGTTCGCGTTCCCCGGCAGCGACTGCTTCACCGCCGTCGCGAGGGGTCACTGCTGGAATGAGATTCCAAACTGATGATACTTGGATTCCAGATACGGTGATGCAACGGCACCCCCCTTTGCTGAAGATGTTTTGCATTCCGAGAGGTGGATCCTGAGGTGAATCACTTGTGGTCACACGCGCAGGCTTTCTTGACGTCTGTTGGTGGATTGAGGAATGCAGTGGAGGTGCACACAAGAATAGAGGGGTCACATATGTCGAATGTTCTCGAGGAGGCGAAGCAGTTTGAAAATCCATACCAAGTCCAATTCATCGTATCTCAGTCTATCGCATCACATCGTCTCCCAGCCCAACCCGTGGCGAAAAAGCATACACAGTCGGATGCTTCGTACCATTGTCTTTGGGCTCGTTCCAATTTCCGCATCATTCCCTTCCCGTTTAATACCACAGAAGAAAATCACAAATAATCCAGAGAAAAACTCCACAAATCGCCGAAACCGAAGCCAGTTCCGGGGTAACCGTATCCCAAAGGTTTTTATCTTGTTGTCCACTCCCTAGTAGTACATCCGTCCAGCGAACAAGAGGTTGTTGCGAGAAAATATTCGTCATTAGCGTTGGTTGGTCATGGAGGTGCCGAGAAAAAGGACCAATATCAAGCACAGGCGTAAAGGCGTCATAACGTACAAACTACCGAGACGACGAGAGCAGCCATGGGCATCGTTCAAAAACCTTCATTGCGAAACCAAGAGTCGCTCAATTTGACATACTCTGTGAGTCATGAGCTGCCGAAGAAAACGTCATCGTTGTTGGTGAACATGTTGACAGGGTCGTCAAATTCCTCGTCAAACTTGCTCATCATGAGCATGTTTGAGTCGCGATCGAACTGGACCAGGCTCTCCTCACTTGTGAACGCTTTCATGAGCATCTCGTCCTCGGGATCACCTAGGCCCAGGGTGGAGATGCTGGTATTGCCGACGGTTCCAGCATTGCCTCTCATTCCAGCCAAAAGCGAGTCGTCGCTGAAACTGGATGTGTTGGGCTCGGCATCGAAGAACTGGTTGGGTGGAGGTGACGACGACTGGGAAAGCTCTGGCGGCGTGTTGTACTCGCTCTTAGAGGGCGACCCAGGTTGCCGTGGCAACGAGACAGGTCCCTCCATCAGAGCCTCGGGCGATACGTAACCAGAATTGTGACTCGCAGCCGGCGAAGGCTCGAAAGCCAGGTCCTTGTGGATCCGAGGAGGTGATGAAGGCATGGGCGCAGAGGATACCGTGGTGATCTGAAGGGGCATGTCAAGGCCTGGTCGTTCAATGCTGATGCCGCCCATCTCAAAGTGGTCATCCATCATGAAATCGTTATCAGGTGAGTTGACGGCGGAGCTGTCCGAGTAACCAGACTGCGACGAGGCGGAAGTGATCGACTTGTTCCTGGTCCTTGTGCGAGCTGATTTGTCGACGCGGTCATCCATGTCTGGTCGGTGCTTGCGGGGACGGCCTCGCTTGACAACCTTCTTCACGATGCCATCAAAGGCTCCGATGCACATGCCACGTTGGCGGTGGCGAGTGAGAGCGTCGTGGCGCGCAAAGCTGTTGCCGCATTCGCAGGGATACGGCTTGATACCTGTGTGAATCTTGGCATGTCTCTTGAGGTCATGCTGGCGAACGAAGCACTTCTTGCAGGTTGGGCACTGGTACTGCCGGTCGTTCAGATGGGTCTGGACGTGCGACTTGATGTTCTCCTTCCGTCCAAACTTTTTGCCGCAGTCTTCGTACACACATGTCCACTTGCCGTCGCTAGGGTCAGGCCCTTGAATGTAGACGGCGATATCGTCGATTGTGACACCGGTCTCGGTCTTGGTCTCCTCAATATTGATGCTTGCGATGCTGGCAGCGCTGGCGATGCTAGCAAGAGATTCGGTGCGACGATGAGGCGAACCACGGCGAGACTCCGTCAGGGACCTTGTGGGCGACACGGAGGAGATGTTCATATTGGGATGGTGGAGCTCGGGTCTGTTGTCGAAGGCGCTGTGGAAATTCATGAGAGGCGTGTGAGGAGTCGAGTGCTGGGACAGGTCCGAAGGAGCTTGCATGTCGTCCGACAAGCCGTCGTAGCCGCCTTGGATCTTTATGAACTCGGCATTGAAGTTGTTCATGTTCATGAAATCCGCCGTGGGCAACGACGGGTCGTACATGCCGTTAGGGATCTGGGAAGACTCTTGAGATGCGGGCATGGCGTTTTGCTCAGTCTGCCTCCGCATCTCCTCAAAGATGTTCTGCGTGCGCTGGTTGGTCTTTTTCACGGGCTTGAGCGTCTCCTCCATGGACTCGTCGTAGCCTTCGGCAAAGCGGCTTGGTCTAGCCGATGCGGGCTCATGCTTGACGGCTCTGTCGTGGGGAGTTTCCATAGGGGTAGGGGGAAAATAATCTGAAAGGGGTCAGTATCTGACGGGCGACGCTTCTCGGATCAACGTACTGTTTGCATCCTGGTGGGGGGGTGTCATTGGTCTTTGCATCTGGTCCATGCCCATGTTCTCGAACTTGCTGACCCTGTCCATGATGCCGTTGCTAATTCTCCTCGAGGACCGCCTCGTACTTGCGGTCTCGCCCTCAGAGATCCAGCCCTGGGGGGTGTTGGGAGTGTCGCTAAAGTTCATGAAAGATGGGGTTGAGAGGGCACTGTCAGGACCAAAGAGCTCGAAATCCTTGTTGCCTCCCATGTTCGCCGGATACGGCTGCTGGTTCTTGGCCATCATGCCATTCATCTGGTTACCATACTGGTTGAATTGTATGGGTGAAGATTCGAAGCATGAAGGGTCGAAGCGCTGGGTCTGAGGCGTGCCATGCGGGGACACGAGGTAGTTTTCATGGTCATTGCCGGCCATGTACATTTGCTGGTGTTGAAGTTGCTGTTGGTGTTGTTGGTGTTGTTGGTGTTGTTGGTGTTGTTGGTTAAGGTGTGCTTGCTGTCGGGGGCCCGGGCGTGCGTGGATGCGTTGCTGCTGCGCTTCTCGCAGTACATGCTGCGGTTGTGCTAGTCCTGTGTTAGTAGTCATACTTACCGGTGCAAAGTCCTGCCTTGTAGCTGTCGTGGGAGACATCATCTGTCCTCTAGTGTCCAGGCTCATGCCTCGGCGATGACCGAGGACACGTTGGCGCTGAACATTGTTGGACAAGGGCTGGATCTTCACTCCTTCAAATGCATTCGGTGTCGAGTTTTGGCGCCGGTGCGCCCTGTGACGTGCATGAAGGTTGCTGGTTGGGGGGTTATTGGACAGCATTGTGTCGCAAGTCGAGTCCGGAAGGAATTGTCGTCGGTCGGTTAATTGTCGAAAGGAACCTGTTTGGTCCGAAACTGGGGCGTGTAAGTCAGGGCTTGGTTGTGTAGGGCGCGGCGCATCGAGGAAAGACGGGTATCATGGCAGCAGGAAAGTGGACGACATACCTCACGCAGCGCAAGCAGAGCTGCCGGGCTAGGAAAGGGGGTTTGGTTGTGCTCAGTCGGAGTCGACTTCGCGGGTCCAGCAGATAGACTGTGGTCTGTACGCCTTGTTCAGGCGAGGTGAGAAGCTATGTGAGAGCGATGAACGCGCGCTCTCTACCTAGGCAAAGGTGAACTTGTCAATGGCAACAGATGCTAAGTAAGAGTTGCAAGGAGATGTTTGGTCTCCTTGAGTATCAGTAGGTAGTAGGTTGGTGGTAGTGGTTTGTGAGTGAAGCTGTCGTGAAGGACGAGCAGTAGAGGTTGTCTTCCGGCAACAGTGGGTTTGACGGGGAGGGGAGGGGAGGAAATTCAAGATTCCACTCTGGAGATGATCTGGGTGGGTAGGAGTTGTAGTAAGTAGAGGATGGATGGATGGATGGATGGATGGGTTAGTCGAACAGACCAGGCAAGGAGAATAAAGCCTGGGTTGAAGGAGGCGGGGGGCGAAGCTGTAGCTGAGGAAACCAAAAGCTCGATGGAAGCTAGGATGGTTACCAAGGCGTCACCTCGCTGTCGGTGGTCTTTTGTTGACGATGGTCTCCACAGCAACAGCGGGAGCTGGGCCTGTACCTTCCGTGGCGACAACCGGGGGGGGCCCATGGCAGGCGCTACAGAAAAGGCAAGGCATGTGCAAGGCAACCAGTCGGATTGAGCAGAGAAAAAAAAAGGAAAAAGGTACAGAGATACCTCGCGGTACGTTCCCCTTTTTATCGTCATTGTGGATTCCGTCATTCACATCCTCATCCATCCAATCCCATGGATACAGTACAGGTGGCTTCGATCCTCTCTATCTCCATCGCTCCCTCCTCCGGTCTCTACCCTCCCCATCTATCCATCAGCCAGGGCCTCTCGCTCTAAAACAGGTCTCTGTGACAAGGAACACCCGGTTCCATACCCTGTCACACTTTTTTGATGTCCGCGTCGTGGGCCATGTTTCTGCGACTCCGTTTCTCGATGTTGGATGCTAGCAAGGCCGGCCATTACACACAAATCTCGATGGTTGTTTCCTCGGCGTCTTAGATGCTGTGTTGAATAAGGTATCTCCAAGGAGTGGGCTATAAGCTGCAGCCAGACGCGCTCACATGTGGCCAAACCGTGCTCTACCGGTCAGCCACCAAACCACTCAGGTCACCAATGGAGAATAGTATTGTTGCTGCTCTCAACGTCTTCATCTCACGCCAAGTGGATACAGAAACAAGAATCATCCCCCGTCAGATCAACTCCGCCCTCGCCTTCGGGCTTCTCTTCTTTTTCATCTGTCTCCCCTCCCCGGTCGAACTCATTTGAGACCAAGAACAAGACCGGGCGAAGGACGTGCTCCCGGTCTTCATCCACCAGCTCACAGTCCACAGAGCGCCTCGCCCTTTTCCTCGATTCGATGGCCGATCGTACAACCCCGGCAACCGGACTTGTGGAGGACAACCGACGGAACTGCCATCCCCCGTCGCCCAACGTCTCACCGTCTCACCATCGCTGCCAACGCCATGGTATCCTCCTTTACCGACGCTGCACAGAAGCCATTTTCATGCCCGATTCGTGCGGCCACAATCTTAACCAACGACTGAGGAGGGACTGAGAGCTGAGCACTAAGCCTGTTTCTGTCTCACTCACGTCTCCGCCTAAAACAGACTGTCTTTGCATGACGAGATTGCGAGGCTGTTCGGATTTCTTTTCTCTCTTCATTGCTCTCCTACCTCATCTTATTTCATCCACCAACTGCACATCAGGACTCAAGTCCGAGGCTGGACCATGCAGTAGTAGCTGTGATTCTCTGCAAAGATAACCTTACGCATGCATCCTGCCATGAAACCGTTCACCCTCCTCGACATCCACCAACCACGACCAAAAATAGCTGTCCACCTTACTTCTAAAGGTTCATCAGCTTGCCGTCCCACCTTACATATGAGCCATTTGGCATGTCGCTACCCTCCTCCCCACCAAATCTGCAAATCGTTTCAACAAGAGCACTCATACACGTCTCCATATCGTCGATGCCGTAAAAGCCCGACATTCTTGTCGGCACCCAGCCGGGATGCACCGCGAGTGTCTGCACCTTCTGGTTCGACTTGCCCAAGTCGACCGCCATCGTTTTGGTCAACTGGTTGACGCCGGCCTTGGAAATCCGGTAGCTGACATTTCCACCCGTGTTGTCTGCTATATCGTGAGCACATTCGACCGGCCGCCGGACGGAACAGCTACCTCTAATGCTGGCCATGTCGGACGATATGGTGATGATCTTGGGATGCTCGGACCGGGATAGAGCTGGAAGGAATGCCTTCGAGGTCATGAACGGGCCCTGCATGTGGATAGTTTGGTGTCACTGTCAACGCCGAACTAACTCACACCCTTTCTTTTCCTTTCCAGTTTTGTTCTTACAACGACATTGACTCTGAACTCTCGAAGGAGGTCATCGGCTTCCATCTCTACGAAGTGCTGGTCATCTCCAGCAAGCAGATAGGAGCCTCTAAACGTGAGTGACGATTCGATTCGGCGGCATGGTGGAGTTATCATACCTGCACAGTTGACGAGGATGTCCAGAGGCGCATCTCCGATTTTCTTGGCAGCTGCGTCGATAGACTCCTCGTCGGTGAAGTCCACCTCCAAGGTCTCGACGCCCTGTGACTTGAGCTGGGTCTGATTAGCGGCAACTCATACTCGTACTCCCCAGGGCGATCGTCGGCGAAGCGATAATCTACACACGTACATCGGATACCGAGACATCATCCCGCGTCTGTGGGCGATACGTTCCAAAGACTTTGAACCCCCTGGCCAGAAACCGGGTAGCGAGTTGATTACCGATCCCCCGATTGGCACCTACTACGGCGTCAGCTACTTGCTAGGGTAGAAGGATTTCAGCAATCAGATGCAACGCCATGCGTGCACGGGAAAGGCTGACGACATCAAGTCCAAGATTGTAGTCTGCCATGGGCAGGCGACGCCATGGATGCATTGGTTTTTGAAGACGCCCGCAGAATAACCAGCCTTCCTGAACAGACAAGACTGACCGACAATGAGGATTGAGGGTGGAAGTTCCATGGTCATTGATTCTCCCGCTCTCGGAAGAAGGGGGGGTCTGAGTGAAGGTAGGCTTAGAGAATGGCCTCGAAGGATTCGAAATTGTGGGTTGCATTGGACGTGGGTTGATACAAAAGAGGGGGAGTTGTCTGTTAATATCCTCGACGTAAGCTCTTGTCCTGGGAGCACGACGTTGTCTCGAACGGGTATGCTGCCGGTTGGCGATCGATAAGAGGTGCAGAATCGCATACCTCGCCGCCGCATACGTGCTGCGGGCGGGCCCGGTGAGCATGCAGGGTTGGCCTACCTGGGGTAAGCTTCGCTGGCCATCACGTCTCGGCACCAGCACTGGGAAGTGTGATTGACGTCTGCAATGCGACGGTGAAAGATATCAGCCACGCCGGTCTGCATCTCTGGATCCTTTGGCTCCTGAAGGATTTCATCTTGCCATCCACCCTACTTCATCCTGCACCAGAGTGAGAGAGAATGCGGGGTCCCATTTGCAAGCCCCAAGTGTAATGAGGGCGACAACACTTGACGACTGCCTCTCGGGGTTCGCAAGATAAGACGTGTGAAAAAAGACGGAAACGGGCAGTGTGTATATATATGCCTTTGCGAAAAGATTCAGCCGACTATAAATCCATGACACGAGCCTGTTTCCATGAAGTAAAAGCTGCGAATACCAGGGCACATGCGGAAAGCGATCTTTCACTACCAAAAAGCGTCTGTTTGCCAGACCAACGATCCAAGATGTCTTCCATTGCAGGAAATCAGAACAACAAGAGCAAGTATACCGTCAGCTACGACATTAACCTGCCTTATGCTGGCCTCACCGACGAGACAGAAAATACGACAAAATACCCAGACTACATGCCCATATGGGAAGACGTCTTCTTCAGTCCCCTTCCGCCTTTTGAATACCACGACCCGGCCCTCCGCGTTACAGACCCGACCCTTCCAAACCTCCTCAGCTCCTCCGTAACCCTCAAACACATCCAGCCTTCCCTAGGCACCATCGTCTCAGGCCTCCAGCTGACGGACCTATCGGACGTGCAAAAGGATGAGCTCGCCTACCTCGTCTCGCAACGCAAGATTCTTGCGTTCCCAGGCCAAGACCTGATGGATGCCGGCCCCGCTGCTCAACAGGCGTTCATGGATTACTTTGGCAAGCGGAACTACCAGCCCATATCGGGCAGCGTGAGAGGGTATCCCGGCTTTCATATAATCCACCGTGATGGCAACGCGGAGGAGATCAAGAGGTTCCTGGACGCGAAGACGACTACGACACTTTGGCATCAGGATGTTAGTTATGAGATCCAACCGCCAGGCTACGTGATGCTAGGTCTGCTTCAGGGGCCCGAGGTCGGGGGCGATACCGTGTTTGCAGCTACGGATACGGCGTATAAGTGGGTTCTTCCTCATCGTACCATCTCTTGGCCGGGTGGAAGATCGGACTGACGAAGTTGATTTACAGACGCCTATCGCCTGCCGTGCAGTCCTTCCTGGACAAGCTCGACGTCGTGCACACTTCGGCCAAGATGATCGAGCACGCGCGAGCAGCGGGGGGGCTGGTGCGCAAGGATGCCGTCGAGACGGTGCACCCGCTCGTCCGCGTGCACCCGGTGACCGGGGAAAAGTGCATTTTTCTCAACGGCGAGTTCGTGACGGGCATCGTTGGGCTCAAGGAGCCCGAGAGACGAATGCTGATGGATTTTCTCTTGGAGCACATGGTTTCGGGGCACGATTTCCAGGCGAGGGTTAGTTGGGAGCCTGGGACTATCGTGATGTTCGACAACCGGAGTTGCATTCGTGAGTTTTCTTCTCTTCTCTTCGTCTGAGGCGGTCAGGTATACGACGAATGGACTTTGGCTAAAACGTATGACCACTAGACTCGGCCATTGTGGACTATATCGATGACGATTTCAGAGCAAAGCCGCGACACATCTTTCGGCTTTGTGCCATGGCGAAGAAGCCGATTCCAGTTGCGAGGGAGATATAGAACGGACCGGCCTTTTGATTTGCGATTGGCCTGGCAAGGAAGGGAGCGACGCGTCTCTAGCCGCAAGTCAGTGTAGCAAACGAAGCGCATCACAAGCTGCGGGTCTGGGAGACAAATGCAGTCTTGGCTGTAAGTTAGTTGAAGTCTCCGAAACATGCAGACCGGAGCCGCCTGAAAACTGGAGCACGTGCGGCTCATGCTTGGGTGGCCGACCTGCTGAAATAACAAATAATAGGAGCAATGTTCAATGATAGCTCCAGACCGGGATATGGTCCAAGTTCAGGTTTAATATGATGACGTCCTGGGCCCATAGCCAGGTTAAGAAAGTCAGGCGACATCGGGACTCAGCAAGAGGCTCAAAAAAGGGGCAATGGGGCGAGGCAAGACCCGCCGCATTGGGTGGAAGACATTGAAGTGATCTCTGAAAGTACGTGCACAAATAGCGCGTGCACTTATGTGTAAATAGCTTCATGCCCTTGGTCAGTTTACCTAAGCTACAGCGTTTGTTTGACTGCCGGGAGGGGGCTCAGAAGGATGAAAAAGGAATGGTGTACGAATCGGCCGATGATGATGTGGTGTTTCGAAGGTGCCAGCAAGTAGAGTTTTGACGTACTGTCGAGTCAACTGCAAACATCAGATGACATGCATCGTAGATAGACAGGGTTGAGCTGTCATAACAGAGGGCTGATATTCACCGTTGCTTAGGTAGGGAATCGGGGTTCATGCAAGGGGAGGCGAGGGGTGGGCTAAATCCATAAAAGGATAATATTCTTTTTAAAGTTTCTAGATGGGATTGAGTTCATCAGGTTGATAGAAGCTGTGATGGCATAGTCGCTGTCCATGCCATCCACATGCAATATGAATGATGATTCTCTTTGCACATAACAAGCTTAAGTGAGATATCTTGCAAAGTCACTCACGTCCAGAGAATGTCACAACTGCTAGGTCTCGGGAGCTTTAGGGACTGACCAAGTGGGACGGACTCTGGATTGCAAACGAAGAAAATGAATTGGATGAGATTGGACGCGATTAGTGGACAGCCTGCAGGTGCCGATGGCGGGCCGTGCACCTGCTCGCCTCATCTCGGGGCTGTCAGGTGAAGGAAATGTGCCAGCCAGTCAAGTCGGACGGGGAAAAAAAAAAAAAAGGTGAGCGAGGTGAAAGAGAAAGGTCACCTTGACAACCAGGGGTTCAACCCCCACTAATAATGAGTCTGCTCCAGGCTTTGGCCACTGGCAGCACACACCGAACGAGTATGCAGCAGGAGTGTTCGGCGCGTGCCAGTCCGACCCATGACCAACACACTGGGACCTGATCTGCTCCTGCAGCACCTAGGTCCTGGAAATAACTGACCCGATTCCGACCGAATCTCCAAACCGACCCTCACGGATCCTGAACCCCCCTGGTCCAAGTCTGGTCCGGTCCAGTCCATCTCAATTATTATCTTGGCCGAAGCAGCATCCGAGCAGCAATTCCAGCTCCTCGCAACGATACCTGCTCTTATTCTTCGACTGTGGCGTGTGGACTTTGGACACAGGCAGGATTGGATACTCATCTTTTCCAGTAATCCCTTCTCGTTTTTCTTTGTCCCTTTCAATCTCTTCCACCCTACCATACCTACACTACCACAAACACGCTTCCATCCGAATCAACACACCGCAACAATTTACCTTTCCTTCACATCCCCCGACACCCCGACCCCCCGACCGTCTGACCCTCGCTCACCCACGCGTCTTCCCTCGGCACCCACTCCTGTCAGAGAGCAGAGCGAAAAAAAAAAAATCCCGACTTCGCATCAACCACAATCTTCTCGCAATCTGACAAGTTCATGCAATGTCAGGCAACACCCTTAGAGGCACGCCCAATCGCGGCCAGGCCCGTGGAGGCATTCCCTTCACCCAGAGCCCCTCAACCACCGGCCCTGCTAATGCTGCCTCTGGTATTCCTCGCCCTGTTCTAGAGACCCAGGCCTCCCAGAGTGAAGCTGGTGGATCGGGAGTCAGTGCTAGTCGTCAGAAGCAGTCGAAGAGAGATGAGGTACGCTATTCTACCCTCTGATATTACCTTCCCCATGATGGTCTACACCTATATCGGCTTTTTTTTCTGCTTGGTTTCTCGTACAAGATCATACCGCCTGTCCTTTTCTCGCCGCCAGCCGTGTCGCGTCTTGGCTGTATAATTCGTCGCGCGTCTTGCCCACCTCGACGACTCCAAAGCTCGAGCATCTTCCCCCCTCCAATGAGCAGACTTACCTACTACGAGCTCGAAAGGGCCAAATTACTCGACACGATGGATACTGACTACTACGTTAAGGCGATTCGCAAGAAGATGGAGAGCGATCTCTCCAAGAAGAAGCACCTTACGAGCCGAGCCCGCCACTCGCGCAAGGCGCCTCCGGGTACCGTTCTCGCCCTCAAGCCGAGTCCTGCCCTGCAAATCAAGCCCGCCACCACTGTCGCCGAGGCCGCCCAGTTGATGGCCGCGAAGCGCGAGGACTGCGTCCTTGTCACCGACGACGATGACAGAATCGCTGGTATCTTCACCGCCAAGGATCTCGCCTTTCGCGTCGTCGGTGCCGGCCAGAAGCCGAACCATATCACCATCGCCGAAATCATGACCAAGAACCCCCTTTGCGCCCGCACCGACACGAGCGCCACCGATGCCCTCGATCTTATGGTCCGGAAGGGCTTCCGTCACCTGCCGGTTATGGACGAGAACCAGGACATTTCAGGTATTCTCGACATTACAAAGTGCTTCTACGATGCCATGGAGAAGCTGGAGCGCGCCTACTCGTCCTCAAGACGTTTGTACGACGCCCTGGAGGGCGTACAGTCCGAGCTTGGCACGAGCCAGCCTCAGCAGATTATCCAATACGTTGAAGCTTTGCGGTCCAAGATGTCCGGCCCGACTCTTGAGTCCGTTCTTGACGGCCGGCCCCCGACCACCGTCAGTGTGAGGACCTCGGTCAAGGAGGCGGCCCAGATGATGAAGGAGAACCGCACCACCGCCGTCCTCGTGCAGGACCAAGGCGCCATCACCGGTATTTTCACCAGCAAGGACGTCGTTCTCCGTGTCATTGCCCCCGGCTTGGACCCCGCCACCTGCAGCGTTGTCCGCGTCATGACGCCTCACCCCGACTTTGCTCCGATGGATATGAGCATCCAGGCTGCTCTGCGGAAGATGCATGGTAAGGAGCCTTTCTAAGCGAGCCTGTGATTCGGAGAAGCTAACTACCCTACGTAGACGGCCACTACTTGAACCTTCCAGTCATGAACGATGGCGGTGAGATCGTTGGCATGGTGGACGTCCTCAAGCTCACCTACGCCACCCTCGAGCAGATCAACACCATGTCCACCTCGGACAGCGAAGGACCTGCCTGGAACAAGTTTTGGCTTTCGCTCGACGACGGCACGGAGTCGATAATGTCCGGCGAGGGCAGCCACACTCACCACACGAACCTCGGCTCTCGCATCATGTCCCCCGACCACACCCGCGAGCGCATCGGCGACAGCGTCGCTCCCGGTGATTCCGCCTCTCATGTCGGTCTTGAGTCGCCGCCGCACTCTGCCATCACGGGCAACAGCCCCGCGCAGCAGTCTCCGGCCGAGCTGCCCTTCCCCTTCAAGTTCAAGGCCCCCTCCGGACGTGTGCACCGTTTGCAGGTTATCGCTTCCCAGGGTATCGCGGCCATGGTCGCCAACGTGGTTGCAAAGCTCGGGAACGAGGTGGACGCCATCGGAGGTGCTCCCGTAGCCGAGGAGGGAAAGATCTCGGGTGGCTTTGCCATGAGCTACTTGGATGATGAGGGTGATTCCGTCTCCATCACTACAGACAACGACCTTCTCGAGTCCATCCTTCTCGCCCGCCAGGGCCGCAGGGAAAAGGTCGACCTGTTTGTCCACGATCCCGAGAAGCCTCCCGTCGCCGTCGCCCCTGCCATCGTTGAGCCCGTTGCTCTCCCCACCCCTCCCATTTCCGCCACTCCCGACCTGCGCCAACGCAGACGAACCTACGACGACGAGGATGGCGAGGCGGAGGATGAGGACGAGGATGCGTCCCCTGTGAGGCGGTCGCGTCGCTCGAAGCACACGCCCGAGCCGGATCAGGTTATTGTCGGTGTCCCCAATGAGCTGCTGCTCCCGGGTGCCATTGTCACGTTGGCGGTTGTGATTGTCGGTGTCTTTACCATCTCGCGCCTGACAAGTAGGTAAGGGATACTAGAGGAGGGAAAAGCGGAGGATCTTATGACGACTTTACGAGCGTCCCTTGGCTAGCATTGTAAATATGTATCGAGTATGGGCCGTCTTTACGAGACTGAGTACCCCGACGTTAATTAATACACCGCGCACCATTCTAAAAACTACAATTCATTAATATTACTTATCAAAGGCTATAATTCCGTGCACCGGACCAAACATCAGTGTTCGTTGCAGCGTCGTACGAGGATGCCGTTTGTTGTTTGCTTGTTGCTGGCTTACCTAAGCAAGACGCAAATGCAGGGGTGTAGCGGAGACTTCCGCTCAGCTTCCTTCCGAAGCTCCAAAAATTATTCCCAATTGACGGCTGGTTGGACTACAAGCAAACCACACGTCGAAACATCAAGCCGCAGCCGCCGCCATGATTGTAAGGAGTATACTCAGCCGGCACGGTACGTGTTACACCGAAATCTGACCCAATTGGAAGCCTATTTACTAACAATCTCCTTCCTGCAGGCCAGAGAGCCGTCGTGGCACCAGTTGCTCGATCATGCCACCGCGCCATCTCGACCGACACCATCACGGGCGGCATAACCCCTGAGCAGCTTCTCGCCTTCGAAAAACAAGCCGCCATCGACCACTTCGATCGTAGGGAGAGGCGCCGATCCGCCGTCAAGTCCGCCAGGGAGGCCGGCGTAGAGGAACCTGACTTTGAGTCCCGCGACTACATGTACCCGAACTTCGCCGGAGGATACCAGGCGCACCGCCGCGTTCAGAAGGCGACGCGCACCATTGGCTCCGCCTTGAGCAAGCCTTACGTGCCGTCTCAGCTCATCAAAGACCCTCCCAAGCCGGAGGACGTGACGCTCGAGCTGCTGATGGCGTCGCAGACGCACATGGGCCACCACACCTCGCGCTGGAATCCGGCGAACGCGCGGTACATCTACGGCGTGAGGCAGGGGATCCACATCATCTCGCTCGAGACGACAGCCGCGCACCTGCGTCGCGCCGCGAGAGTCGTCGAGGAGGTCGCGTTCCGCGGGGGCCTGATCCTGTTTGTGGGCACGAGACAGGGCCAGATGGACATCGTCAGCAAGGCGGCGAAGCTGGCGGGCGGCTGTCACTTGTTCACCAAGTGGACGCCCGGCAATATCACGAACCGGGATCAGATCAACCGCGGGAAGCCGGTCAAGGTCGTCGGTCCGCGGGACGAGAAGCTGGACGGGTTCGAGAGGCTGGAGAGGACGGGCCGACCCCTTGTGCCGGATCTGGTGGTTTGCTTGAACCCCTTGGAGAACTACACTATGCTCTACGAGTGCGGCCTCGCCAACGTCCCAACAATCGGTGTCATCGACACGGACGCCAACCCGGATTGGGTCACGTACACTATTCCTGCCAACGACGACAGGTGTGTATTCCATTCCCCCCCCTTTGCAATCCCGTTTTAGGGTGGAGCGAAACGGTAGTCGCTTTTCAAATGTGATCTTGCTAACGAGAATTCGAACAACACAGCTTCCGATCCATGGCCGTCATCGCCGGAGTTTTGGGACGCGCGGGCCAGCAGGGACAGAAGAGGCGCCTCGCGGACGCACAGAACGGCGTCGTGGCTTGGAAGACGCCGACTGAGACGGCGAATTTCATGGCGCTGGCACAATCTAAATGGGGGGCGGATATGAAAAAATGGAGGCGTGAGATGGGCGACGCCGCCTCCTCGCGCGAGGAGAAGATGTTGCTGGACCAGTTGCAGGTTGAGAGGACCAAGGCTGTGGACGGAGAGCTGGATGCCTAGGGCGCTGCCAGCGATGTGGGGGTTTGGAGGTTTCGGTCTTGAAGGAGATGGAAGCCGGGGCCGTTTGTACTAGAGAGAATTGTATGAACATGTATACTATTAAAAAATGCACCTTGCTAAGGGTGATTATAAATTCACACGGATGGTTTTGAATGCAACCGTATCCTACACATTTGTTTGAACTTCAAGTTAGGGAATCAAGAAAGTCGAGCGCCTAGAAGATCTCACGAAAAATCGCCAGCCGGCTTTTCACATCAGAGGCTTCGGGAATCTCTTCATGTTGAATCATGAAAGCGACCGTGAGGCAGCCGGCGAGGTAGGAGTCTAGGAGATGACAAGAGTTCGTCGTCCGAACAAGCGTGGAGCACCAGCCACATTGGGGTTCGGTGTCGTGTGGCTCAAGAGGTTACTAAAGCTACCAAGGCCAGAAACCCCGCCAGAGCCATGTTGAAAACTTCGCAGCTGCGCATTTCCCCTCCCCAAGGTCCAGAAATCATCACCAACCGCACATTTCAGCACGCACGAGGGCCCCCAAGCCGAGCCAGCTCCTCTTTCCCGCCACCCCGCCAAGGTTAGGCATTCGTGCAGTGAGTGCAGCTTATTAGAAAGCCCCGTGGTGTATGTGCGTGTGTGCCTGGGTGTGTATGTGTGTGTGGTGTCAATCGCAGCTAAAACGCAACAAGGTCTCCGTACCAAAACGAAGTGCAACCACCATCACCACCGTCATTTAGTTTGCAGAGCGCGAAATTCTGCAATTCATTGCCAGGCCGGCCGGTGTAGGGTTGAACCAAGGTTAGCCAGTCAGAGGAGGGACCCTCGTCAGCCAGACCAGACTTGTCGGTAGGCTTGCTTCATTTATTTACATTTACGGCCTTTTTATAAATCAAAAATTGTCTTTTTTTTTGTTCTTCTTTTTCTTCTTGTGCCTCTTCCCCTCTTCTTTTTTCACCCGGAGAGAAAACTTCCCAACCTTCAAAGGGGTTCGAAATGGAGGTATTCTCTGCATGCGCAAATAGGAGTCAAGGAGGACATGCGCGGGGATTGACTGACTGCTACCGCTCGCTCTGCTACACCACGTGAAATGCTTACTAACTCTGTGCTTTTTTTAAATAAAGTCGGTAAAGTCGTTGCTGCGAACGCCGGCAGCATTCGGTTGAATTTGGCACGAGGCTTACACCGAGCAAGAGAGGCCCCTTCGTTACAGATCCGTTCCCTGCCCCGAGTCAGCAAAGATGCCGGCCATGCTGGATGACCCGGCCAGCCCCACCATTTACCGCGTCTCCGGGGCCCCGCCGTATCCGGACCCGAGCAAGCCCGAACTCCCGGTCGACATCGTTCCCCGTCAAGTGACACTCCGCGATCGTCAGACCGTCGCCACCATCATCCCCTTTGCCTCCGAACATGAGGTGCCCCAATCCCTTGTCCGCTATCTGAGCGACCAGCTCAACAAGGAGATCGAGGGCGGGGACACCTACCCGATGATGGACCCCATGCCGGCGAAGAAGTTTGGCGCCTACTGGTTCCAGAATTTTGGCGCCATCATGCTGCTCGGCAACATCGAGCGCGCCGACCTCACCGAAGACATGGACTGGTCCCGGGAGTGTCTCGGCAGCTTCTACATCAAGCCCAATTACCCCGGCCGCAGCAGCCACGTGTGCAACGCCGGCTTCCTTGTTACCGACGCCTCACGTAACCGCGGCGTTGGCCGCCTGATGGGCGAGTGCTACATCGACTGGGCCCCAAAGCTGGGCTACACCTATTCCGTTTTCAACCTTGTCTATGAGACCAACGTCGCCTCGTGCCGCATTTGGGATGCCCTCGGCTTCAAGCGAATCGGTCGCGTCAAGGGCTGCGGTAACCTCAAGTCCTACCCGGGCCAGCTGGTCGATGCAATCATCTACGGCCGCGACCTCGTCCCTGGCGAATCCGGCGAGGAACTCGTGAGTGAAGAACGTTTCGACAAGATTAAATTCTACCTCAAGTACGACAAGTACCCGGCCGGTGCTGACCGCGCCGAAAAAAGCAGGCTCAGGAGCGCCGCCACCCACTATAAGCTCCTCGACGGCGACCGCCTGATGCTCAAAGACAAGGAGGTCATCCCTGACCCGCGCCGCCAGTACGAAATAGCCCGCGAGGTCCACGTCGCCCAGCACGGGGGCATCAACAAGACGACGGCCACCATTGCCGAAAAGTATCATTGGAGTCGCATCAAGGAGACGGTGAGCGACGTCATCAGGAATTGTGCCGAGTGCAAAGAGCTCGGCAAAACGCCTGCACCTGGCGGAGGTACCGCGGGCGCGAGGGGGAGGGCCGCCGGCGCTGCCTCCTCGGCCAAAAACAACTCGACTTCTTCTTCCTCGTCCATTTCTAATCCTTCCCTTCTGAATACTTCGCTTTCACATACTTCAACGCCGCCGCCGCCGCCCGCAGACGTCAGCGCAGCCGGCCGCATCCTCGCCCTCCAACCTCACCACCTGCCGCGCCTCTCTCCGCCACGGTCATCGCCCTACGACGACGTTGCCTCAATACCGCCGTCACACACCCTCCGCGACCACTCCGCTTCCCCCTTACCCCGTCATCCGCATCACAACCCCATGCTCCAGGACCAGCCGTACCAGCCCATCGACCCGCAAATCATCGGCCCGCCGCCGTCTGACGACCCTTACGGCCATTATCACCCGCACCACACCGACTTTCAAGCGCTGCTCAACGCGACGGAGGCGGAAGAGACTGCTGAAGAGGCGGCAGCTGTGGATCGGGACTTGGATATGCTGATTGAGCAAGGGGACGACGATGAAGGACAGGATGACGAGGTTCTGGGGGGGAAGGATGCGAGGGATAAAGAAATGTATATGGGGTACTCTAACGGGTGAGGTCGTGGTCGTTGCAATTGTTATTTTTGGCGTTTGGGGGTGATAAGCCGTGAGCAGCGACATTTAGCATATGCAATCTTGGCTTTCTAGACCTGTTTACATACATATATCAGCATACTATCATTAACGAACAATAGACCCAGCCTCAGTACGAGAATCGGATACTGTTCGTGTATCGCGCGAATCGTATGTTTCTACTCTGAATCCCAGCACATATAGCTTGGCCATAATTTCCCCAATTCCCTCTCAATGAGAAAGAGAGGTTAGTCCCTCTGTTTTGATACCCGCCAACGTCCTGCGGTGCCAGCTTATAGCCCTTGCCGTCGGGGCTTGAACAAGCGCCAGAAGCTTCAACTGTTCCGGAGCCGGCAGAATACAGCGGCTTTTTTCGACCTCTTGCATCAATATTTAAAGCGGGATCATGGCGGCTCGGAGTGCCGGTGGTATCAAACGCATCCAGGCTCTGGGCCACGGCATCATGACAGAAAGGGGGATAACAACCGAACGGCAGTTGGTCCGCCTCGAAACTAAAGGACAATGTTATGGAAAATTTGGGGTTGCGGACCAGTGACGGAAAGAATTTACCATAAAAAAGCCGAGTTCTAGAAGGAGGCACGGTAGATGGGGGACACCGAGAGACGTATGACGTTTCTGCCCACGGAACGCTAGCACGCTAGGTGCTCGAGGCATCAAAGCCTTTTCTGGCAAAGGCTTGCTTGGTGATGCAGAATATGCTTCGGGGATTTTCTCGATCAAATCGATGAGCAGAGCTATCGGCGATCTAAGCCATATTATACGTGTGATCGTCTCTGTTTCCGCCGGCCAGCCACAACGCCAGTAGTCGTTACAACTACGGAAGCCCAAAAGCAGGGTCGCGAACGAGCCAGCCGACTAAGTAGTCTATGTCAGGTAGATTAACTAGCGGAACGCCACCGAGTAGCTCCCCTCTGCTGGATCGCCAATGACAGTGATGAACGGTCGTGTCCAAACTTGTATCACGTGAGCGACCTGCCTTGGATAACCAATTAACCGTGGCATCCGGGACCCATGATAGACAGCACGAAGCTTTCAGGTGCGTGTATTCAGGTAATTTACAAAAAAGCGACTGCAGGGTATGTCGAATATGCATGCAACTGAAAACTGCGACCACGACGAGAAGGCGACACTGAGCGTGGCATCAAACAAGTCCTCTCACTAACAAATGACGGCTTCGGTTGAGATTCAAGAATTCGGAACATAGCCCCGTTGACGGCAAGTGGCGAGGTCCAAGAAACCGGAAGGAAACTCTACAAATTTCATCAAGTGATCTCGTGCTCTCATCCATCCTGGCACACTCCAATTGTTCGGTCCGCTCCCAGTGCAGCGGATGAGACAGACTTAAAAGGAACCGGCGACCAACCCGATGTCTGACCAGCGCCACCTCACGCCATCAAGCGTCTTAGTCGCCGCTCAATGGCTTGTCCTTGAGCCTCTTTGAGCGCTTTGTTCGATTCGACTCTGAGGTGTCCCCGAAGCTTGGTGATGGACGATCGCCAGTGCCGCTCCCACCCTATTTTTCTGGTCTCCGGCTTCACATAAGAGTTGGTGATGAACACATCCACCACCAGGACTTATCCTGCCGGCAACCAAATTTTCCTTCAAAAGATATGGAAACTCTCACACGTCTTGATGAAGTTTAGAGTTGACACCGCGCGGCAGAAGAGAGCTTAGGACTCCGACACGCTTTCATCAAGTTACCACAGTCTGGCGCTCGTGCTCGTCAACTCCACACCCGGCGACCCGGTCTGATCCAGCAACATTCCACCCCTTGCGAAACCGACCAGAAATTCACCTTCATCGCCTTCCTTCGTTCACACCCGCAAGATGGAGAAAGGCGCCATTTTCCAACAACGATGCGTGGCCTGCAGCGGCCATAAGGCTCGTCGCTCTGGCGGAGGGGCTCTGTTAATCTTGGTCGTTACCTGCCTTCTGGTCTCATCATTCTTTGGCGGCGATATTCTCTCCACGATGGTAAGTTATATCTCGATTTCCGGATCATTTTTATTTCATCACGAGACAAAAAACAAGGGTTCCTGAAATGGCTCCATCAGCCTGGCTTGTCATGACAGAACCACTTCTCGCAAAATGGGTTGTTTGCCCAACGCCAAGCAAATACGGAAACTCTACCCAAATCACCGTCGGCGGCTTAGATTGAGCGCCTGTCAAACGATGCCTTCTACGCATCTGATCTAGTCTATGTGACGGGAAAGAATCCTGCTTCTGCTCCTCGGCCTGAGGAGGGCGGCTCACTGCGCAAAGGCCCTGACGCCGCCGATGCTGCCTTCTACGCCTCTGATGCTTTGTACGAGAATTTGGACAAAGACTTGAAGGGGGAGAAACAATAAGGTCTTGAGTTAATGATTTAGCGTCTTGCGCCTGCGAGCTTGTGTAAACTTATATAGAGAAGCGTTGTCGTTTTATGAATCAGCACCTTTCCGTTTGTTCGATACCAAACGTTGGGTGTCGCTTTTTTATTCGCCACGCCATTAGCTAGAATTATATCAATCTCCACGAACTACTTGGTGCATAGCTAGATTTTTTTTTTGTAAGGCGGTGACTAGTTAGGATTGTGACTTTGGCAAAACCATTCGTGTGAGATGTGACACCAGAATCGGAAATTGATGCGCACAGAGATAATTCAGATGTATACGCTCATCTCGTCAATTCCAGCATTTCAGTCGTTCGAAATCTTCGTCGTAGCCACCTCGTAATACCTCATACTCCCTTGGACAATGAAACAGTCAACTTCCACAAACGTCAAAGCTGTTGGCCTTCATACGCATATGCCACTCCGTCATTGAATGTATCAGAGCGGGATCCACGTCTCTGTTCGCCTTGATGAATATGGTCTCGTAGGGATGAATGTTACTCCCAAAATAGTACTTATCCCACAGCAAGTCCGTTGAGTCCGGATGCTCTTTGCAATATTCCGCGACCCCGTCTTCCGAGTGCAGAGAGGTCATCATGGCGTCGACTTGGTAGCCGGCGTTCTGGATGAGCCCCGTCGTTCCAACTTCAGCGTGAACGGCGGCATTCCAGTCGTTGTAGCATCCGCTGAAACCGACGGGGTCATCCTTCGATCCGAACCGATCGTCTTGAGATGAGGTGGTCGCGAGTGTGGGGTCGAGGAGGATGCTCATGCCCACGTCGTCGGTTGCGAGGATCATGGACTGAACATGAGGTCTTGGCTGACAGTTGAGTGTCATACCAACGAGCTGCGCAAGTAGACCACTTTAGTCCCCGGTGAATCCCGGCGTTAGATTCAACAGGTCTGACTGACCTTGGTTGTGTCTGTCATCTTGCTAAGGTAAAGATCTGACCAGCAGGACGAGCTCCACGCCGGCAGGAAGGGACCCCGGATACTTGCGTTCATGGTGACGAAGCGCTTATACCTCTTCCACAGATCACCGTCCCGCAGTACCTCTCCGATCGCGCCGAGATCAAAGCAGGTGTTCGGCCGCCTTACGATTTTCACATTGGGCAGATTAGGGATGGCGCTCGACGCGTTGGCGTCACCGTTGAAAATGAACAAGAAGTCGGCGGCGCCGTGAAGCCCCTTGGCGATAAAGTAGTCCAAGTTTCGCCGCGCTTCCTGGGACTCATGATATGTGTAAACGATCAGCGGTCTGGCTTTCGTCGGCGGGGCTGGCGCCGTTGAAGTGACGGGCTGCCTGGGCGATCCATGTGCGACGGATTGAAGAATGGCGGGCTGTCGATACTAGTTAGTCGCCAGCCCGGTTCCAAGAAAACACGCGATGAAGCATTGTCTGATTGAAAGGGGAAACTCACACGTTGGAACGGCAGAATCAACCAGATCGATATGAAAAACGCGGACGCGAGAAGACTTTTTTTCAGAGGCGTCCAGTACGCCCCAGAAAAGTTGGGCATCTTGAGTCCTGGATTTTGTGACGAGAGGAATTGGTTGGAACCAGCACAGCATATTGCATCCGTCACTCTCCCTCCCCCCTTCTAGCCCCATGTATGGCTGGGGAAAACAGAGTTGTGGGAGGCCGCGGATAATGGTGCCGCACAGAGGTGTAGGCTCGCAGTCCGGTCCAAGCTCTGCCCGGGGCGGACTCTTCAAATTCAAGTTGCTTCGCGCAGCTGTGTAAGATGGAATCCGAATACGTAATGGAGGGGCGCGCTCCCAAAGTGGCCGTGTTCATCAAGACACAAGAGCGAAACGTAATGCTGCCGATATATTCGGACGACGAATCTGTAGAGAAACCTCTCCTGCTCAGGGGGTTCTTTTCCTACACCGCCGCCCGCTTTGATCTGGCCAAACCCACAGCACGTCATCAGGATCAATTTTGTTCGACTGCCTCCAAGCAGTGCTCATACATGTTGGTTCGCGTCGGTCCCTTGTCGGGGTGTCGCTGAAGCAAGTATCGAGTGGGAGTTGCTAACTTGCTATGCATGCTGGACTAGCTTGCGGTAAGCATTCTGTGCACCTGCAGCGAATCAAATCATACCTTGATCTTTTCCTTCATGCCTTTGGTACGATTTAATGATCTTTGAAACCTGGGAATTGACGTTGTATCGCAACAGCACGTGAAGCACTTACAAGACTAGTCTGAACTTCAAGCGGCTCACAGCGATAGTTTTTGGGGTAACGGTAAGAAATTTATACCAGCGTGTTACGATAGCATAAACTTAGTTTACCTGCATTTAATAAATCGAATAATTAATGAATGACTGAAGAAAGGTCGTTAAGCTGGCGGGCGAGACGTTTGTGACTCCTCACTGAAAGCCTCATCTTCGTCCTGGTTGCAACATCTGCCACCTTGGAGGCATTCGGGAAGAAAGGCAGCGATGGCGTCGCGGACTGATGACCCTGAGCCTGCTGCGCAGTTACAGCCGACCAATACGGAAGCCCAATAACGAGCACGATAGTAAGCCCAACGTCGAGCGCCAACACAGCTGTACGACTTAAAACTAGTTGCGAAGTATCACCTCGGGCAGACGCAGACATCGTCGAGATATCTCTTCTTTTTACCAGGATTACGAGAAACAGTTATGACGATCAGAGTACAGCGTTTGGTATCTCCTCGTGGAAAACCCGTTGAAGCTCGAATCTTTTGCGAGCGCTAGCACGAGGCTGACTGGGACGTTATTTAGATGCGGTACAGGAAATAGCTTGAGGAAACCACAACTACCCCCATCTGAAATACAGAACTAGGCAGACTAAGCCCACGTGTTTCGTGTGGATAAATTCGCATTCGAACGTTCTATATGAAGCAGATGCTAATACCGAAGTGTTACAGCTATAGGCAGAACTCTTGCACACTAATGACACCAACAACTCCCTTGTGTGAGCGTCACGAAAATTTCGACACCTTCTACGACGAAGATAGCATCAATAGGATGAGCCCGAGTGCCCAGCTCAATACCAGCATAGTATCATGCTAGCTCTAGATTGTCTGCCAGAGCTCTGAAGGCGAGTTAGTCGAGGCTTGCAATCGCTCGGCTGTCCAACTCTCCCTCATCGCAAAATGAGCACGAAGTATTTGAGTGTCAGTGCCATCAGCTGGCTGTGGCTTCATTGTCAACAACTTCAGTAAGATGGAGACTACGGGCTCCTATGCAGTCTTATACTAGGGGACGAACGGATTCCGGGCGCGGGGCCTGGCCGTGGAATGACCCCTAAGGATTACGTAGAATCATCACCCACGATCAGGATGGAAAAGCCGTTCATACCACCACCAGCAAGTGGCTGTTGATCTTGAGCGGACCTAGGTTAGATATTCCAGCTACAAATCTACAGAATACCAGCCTGTTGCCGGGATCCCGGTTGCTCGTGTCTCTGATAAAATACAATGCCACCTCATTAATCTTCGTACACTTTTACTAAGACAAATCGGCTCTTTTAGATTTACTATTATATAGAATTCTGATATACTAATAGGTAAGGGGCTAGTATACAGAATAATTATACTTTAGGCCTTTTTATTTCTATAAATATACTGATTTTATTTTTTAAGTTAAAATGCTTAATGAAAGGCATTCTGAAAATACTGTAGTGGACGTGAGTTTTTGGTGCAAAATGCCGCTTATCAATTGATTGTACGAAGATTAATGAGATGTCATTGTACGTATGTCCTCTTCTTGGATAGCGCATCGAATATCAATATGCTATATATGTTGGCTCCTACACCTGAAAATCACAACAATTTCAGAAATATCGGCCCCAACACAGACATCGTATGTTTGACCCTGACAACTACGCACGTTCCCTTTTAAAATAGTCCGGTACTACTTGAAGAGGCCTCAGACGAGAACATGTGTTACTTTCAACGGAGTGGTTTGGTCAGAAAGGTGATGTTAGAAGGAGCAGATTGGGCTGACTTGAGATTTATACAAGGACCCTAATAATCTTTTCCCAGTGAATATACTTATAATACCGGTGTAATATTCGCTCGATAGTCTGCTCTCTATACTCAGTCCAAGTATACGCATGGCTGCATTTTGCTCTATTTCTCTCTATAGCCTTCAGAGCCGATAAAGATCAAGTCTGTCGAACACGTGTTCGCAACAAATGCGTAAGTGATCAGGTCATTCGTGATAACGGTGGCTAATCGATACTCAATACCAATCCTAGTGACTGAAACGCACTCAACCTGACGTTGATGCATGCCTGACTTATCAAGCCTGAAGAGTAGTTGAATGGCAACAACTGGATGGCTATAATCGCCAAAATACTGCCCATGTAGTCAATGTCACTAGGCTGATCTGTCTCCGAACGGTCGGCCACAACCACTCGTGAGTAGCGCCGTGCAGAGTACCATCAGGAATATCTAGAGTAGTCTACGAATACGAAAACACCTCAATTCTTATCAAACTGTCGGCCGAAATTGTCAAGGCTGTTTGTTTCCAGGCCATGTCTGGTGCCGATCGAGCCAATCCACAACGCAGTACACTCATACGTATGTGCTCTGTTCAAAATGTAACATCCTGAAGTGACAAAAAGCACCAGGGATCTCGACAGCTTCCGTTGCAAAATGCCTCAATCCTCCAACCTAGAGAGCGCCACTCTAGGCCCGATGATCTCTCATTGATACAGAGTACAACCAGAACAGTTGAATTACGCATTCTTGTTCTCCTGGTTATGCAATAGCGATATGGGATTCATCAAACCTTGGTCTAGAAGCGGCATGTTCCACGTACCCAGCCGGGCCGTTGGGGAATAGCAATCAATTCAAAGAAAACCTTAATAACTCTCTAATACCGCAAAAACGAAGCCAGTCGCGGTTGGAAAGGGCAACATGGCGCTTGGCACCCACCAGCCTTAACTCACCCTGGGCACTTTTCTCACCCCAGCCGGGACCAGTCCAGGAACGCGCGTCCACAGACCCCGCCTCTCAGATCCCCTATTTCGACGCTTTCGGGAAATGCCATGACCATAAGCGGAATTGCAATTACGAGGCCTGCTCGGAGCCCGCTCCCGCGTGTGAGTGACAGCTAGCAAGTCTTAGAACCTCCGTCACGGAAGCATCACGGAAGAGGTGTGCGGCGAGGAAGCCCTATCTATATCTTCTGGAGTTGAAAATCCCTCTTCCCGACGAGCCAATGTGTACATCAGGTCCGTGGCAAAATGGAGCGGGAGATCGCAGGCGATCAGGAAGATTCGAGGTTCTCAATGACGCAAGGAGCATTCATGCCTGAGAATCCGACAGGAAAGAGAGGTCTAGACTCGATCGACGCTGAGCCGCTGATGAGCCAGGGGGAGGGTCCCCGCCGGTGGTTGAGTGGAGAACGTCGACGGCCTGGCTTAGGGCTCTACGCTGCGTCGTGACATGCGGGCTGATGGAAAGGGACAAACACGCTGGAGTGAGGAAGGCATCTTTGCGATGACTAAGGGAGCTATTGTAAGAACCAATGCAGGTAGTCGTCAGACGAGCCATCAGTTGAGCTGAAAAGAACCAGGCCGAGAGGTCGGCAATTGTATTGTAGAACGTTGCGACGATGATCCAGTTCGATGACGGGGTCTAGAACTGGAACTCGATCCACATTCCAGCTGTGTGTGTGAGCTGCGAGCTGCCTCGATCCTGTCGTGGCCGGCACAGTTGTCGTTTGTGAACGCCGGGCGCGAGCCGGTCATCCGGCGTTCCGGCAGACAGCTTCTTCCTGCGGCATGCAGGGGGAAAGAACGTGGGGTGGCATCGCAGTCCCTCGGGGATACTGTTCCTTAATGTCGCTACGTGGCTCTGGTCATGGTTCGACTTGATGAAATGTGTTCTAGGTGAACGAGCTTGGTTGTTGCTTCTATGACTAGAACTATCCCTCTCTCTCTCCGCGGCCCTGATGTGGTGTGAGTGCAGAAAAAAAAAAAAAAAAAGAGGCACCGATAATCGGGAGAGGACGGCAGTGACACACGTGGATAAGCTGCGCGTTGAGAAGTGAAAATCGAAATGATATGGAGAGCCAAGCTCAGCATGCCCAAGCTGTCTATTTCCGTCGACAAGGCGTCATGAGCCCATGTTTACTTGACTGTTTGCCACGACAGGATGGAATTCGAGACGAGAGGCATCGCGTAGTGGCGGCTCATTCCTCGTAGACGTGGGCGATTCGAATGCCTTCTCGAAATCCGCGCATGGGATGAAATCACATCAATGCTACCAAACGTAATTTTAACATTCGAGACAAGTCTCGACTTGTTGGCGGGCACTGGCGGGATGAGTCCAAGCGAAGAGGGGGTCCCGTTTACAAAAAGATGAGCACAGGATGGCCGTCCCATTCCATTCCGTCACACGTGCTACGAGCGTTGGAAAACGGCCTCGGAGGGGAGGACCTTTCAAGCTTCAGATGAAAGGACGGCATTACATTCGGGACGGCGGGCTCGGGCCTTGGAAGGATGGGCTAGTGTTCATTAGGGGGAGGCGACGGCGGGATCTGCGGCAGGACCAGCGAAAGAAGAGAAGCCGTCACGAGTTAGACGGGGGAGGGCGGAGCTACTTTGGAGCCGTCAAAGCCATGCGAACAGTCGATAGATTTACATTGGGCGGCCGTCGATTCTGTTGAACCGGCGACGCGGCGAAGGAAAAACGGGCCTGGCTGGTGGTATGCAGTCGGGAGGGTCGCCATCTGGGTCTGCTGTTGCAGTGCGTGGGTGCTGCGCTGCGCAACCATGGCGGACAGCAATGAGGGATGGCAGGATTCGAGAGTGGTCTTGACAGGTCTCTAGGCGAAACTGTCCGAGCTGATGGCGGTCTGAACTATCGGAAACTTGGGACGACGGGCCTCGTCAGGCTGGCCGGCGGTGCCTTGCTTGGTAGTTCTTGGGTTTAATATCTGGATGTCTCTCTTGGGACTCCACGAGTCTGGGCAGCTGAAAGGGGGAACTCGGGGCGGTGCACTCGGACCATGACTCGATCGTCTCCAGAGCACCCACAGCGAGGCGGCACGACATTTGTGGGTTCATGCTGCTGGGCTGAACGGGGTTTTCCCTGCAACGACGCGTGTTGGAAGACGGGTGTCTGATGTTCTTGGAATAAACGGCAGTCGGTGGCCCAATTCGCCGTCGCACTCATGCGGCGTAGCAGTCGGGAATGGAGGAGTCCTTGGTTTTTATCGTCTTGGCCCGGAACTCTCAAGCAAGGAGCAAGATCGGAAGCCGGGAAAGGGTCTCGATACGGAAAAGTTGAGGGGCGATCAGCAGCAGAGCATTCTACGGATACAACGTAATTACTATTTATTACCTTGTGATAGAGAGTGTTTTGGACCCCGAATGTCTGAACGCCATCGGGCAGCGGGCGGGCTCCTATTTACAGGACTACTTTACTATGCATTTGGCTGCTCGTATTACTACGTACATAACACCATACATAGTAAACCAAGGGACAGACGCGAACTGACAAAAAGCTGCAACCAATGTTCATCTGCGGCAATGCCGGATGATGAGCGGGAGGCTTTGCCTTCAATGCTTGCTTCTTCCGGAGGGTGGCACTTCNNNTTTTTTTTTTTTTTTTTTTTCAACCTCGGAGGTTTGAGATGGAGGAGATTGCGGTTTGTGACGGTTGAAGAGGACATGCAGGCAGGATGAAGATACGCAGGGCAAAGCCATGGATGGCCCCAGGGAGAGAGAGAGCCTCTTCCTCTTCAGGGGCCAGTTACCACCTCTGTAGGTAGCCCTAGGTACTAAATCAGGAGACAATTTAGTAGCTGGAAAGTGACCACCCTAATCAACTCACAACGGTAACCTGCGGCCTGCTGACTGTGGACTTTCTTATGCTTTTTGTGTTGTGTGTGTGTGTGTGTGTGTGTGTGTACTCTGTACCCTCTTCTGTATTGACAGCCAAAGAATGTCGGGTTTAATGAGGCAAGCTAGCAGAAGCTGCTGACACATGCTCCGAGGACAAGGCCTTCTCGGCCCCTCTACCTGAAGTGAGGCAAGCGGAACGAGACTAGCACGGCCAGAAATAGACATCGATAAATTGATGTAGACCAAGACGATCGGACGCGAGTCCAACGAAGCTCGACCAATGTTCCCTTGAGAATGCTGTCCCGATTATATTGACTGTACTGTACTTTGGAGCATGATTGTTAACTTTTTGCGTCAGAGACCGAACCCTCATTTGGTCGGGAAAGCGAGTGGGTGAGGCATGCGAATGCTTCCCAAGTTACGCCCGGCATCCTTTCCTCTGTTTTCTTCGTAATCGTCCAAGGACTGCGTGAACATGATCCGGAATGAATTCCATGTCCGGATACCACCACATCCAGCCCGCCTGGCCATCCCTGCTGAGGCATTCGGGTGTCAACGTGTTGTAAGAAAAAGTCATCGTCGTCATCATCAAACACCTTTCGCCTGCAGGGCGCCAGCATGAACGGGTTTGCACACGGAAAAATTTCAATTTATTGATTGTTGAGGCAGTGCCGCCAAAAGCAACAGTATCCCCGAAGCAGGAGGAAAACCGTGAGCCAGCCCGGGCCATCCCAAGCAGCGAACGCGCCGGCCATTCAATTCAGTGAGTTTTGTGCCAACGACTTTGAGGACAAGCTTCTCGATTAAGCGTTGTCCTTCCATGCCCCACCCCCTCTCTTCCGTACCTCACCTTGCCTGCGCGTCCGCTCGCAGGTTGTGGTCAGAAGGGGGGAACAGAATACGAAGATGTCGATTGCCTGCGAGTAGGAGCTGGGCAGCGACAGTCGATTCCGGGTCTAGACACCACCCTTTGCCTCTCTGTTCTGTCCATGTCCACTGGCCACCCTTGGAGATCTGATATGGGGGGATGATTCGTCCCCTCTTGTTGCATCACTTCGTGGGGTGTCCGTACTTGGCAAGTACAGGACAAGTCACGTTTCCGGGTGTGTGATGAGATGATGAGACCCTCGTTATGGGCGACTCTCTTTTCATGCCATCGTCCGTTCCGATAACCATCTTGGATGTCCTGTATCTTTAGTTATTGCTTCTAGGGCTGGAGAGAGGGGGGCGTGTTGAAATTGCAAGTCTGGGCGGGCGTCCAAAGGGAGGCACACGCATTTGTCGTGCAACAAGACACCCGGGCGAACGACCAGACCAGGGCCCCAATCTCCAAATCCTCTGTCCGATGCAAGCCACATGCAGCGCCAAATGTGGACAGCATTGATTGCTCACTGACACGGGGAGAGTTGTGCCTGTTCCAGCACGTCGCAAGCCATCCCCAAGCCTCTTGGCCCGGCCGCCGGTTCGTATCCTGTCTTGGGGCCACACACGCTCGAGAAAAACTGCAAAGGGGAGGGAGTGGCATTAACGTGCCCAATCCTCGCCACAGCCCGCGGTGGTCTGCCGTGTCGCACACAGCGTCTGTGGTCGGGCACACCGTTTGAACAATTACGCCAACGTATCCGTCGTACTGACTTCGTCTGAGACGAACGGAAGCATTCCAATGGTTGATGGAATCTTGGGTCAAGAAAACTTAAAACACCCACTCGAATATCACCAAATGAAATCCCCCAATGACAGCGGAGCTGCTGCATACACACAGAGTGCTGTGATGCCAGTTCGTCCCCAGAAGCCAAAACGGGCTCGGCCTCCTCCACTGGACATCAATATGCCTTACCAATCCGTTGTCGCAGCCGTGGTCTACCGGTGAGGTGATCCATTTCCGGTGCTTCGGTCCCAAAATACCCAGGCGTCGCTGGTGTCGGATAACATGGGTGACGACGACAGCACCTCAAACGGTGCCTTGGGGACGGTACTCTACTGAAAATGCCGTCGGTGTTGTGGGCTCTCCAGCGCCTCTCATGTTGCCGGTGGTGCATATTTCTATGCTCCCATTTTGTGCCGTTTGTTTCTTTGTTTCAAGTTTCAAACCTGCGACTTTGGACCATCTCTTAGCGGGTTTCGTTTTCCTCAGCCGGTCGTTTTGGTGCGGCTGTATGTAGACTTTGTGCTGGCAAGCGATGATGGCGTGGAGAACAACGTTGGACGCCTGGCGGCATCACCCAGTCAGTCAATGACTGTCCGCTTTGAACTCGCATGGGCAGTCAGCAGCGTCGAACAGCCATCATCGTTTCTGACAGCCGCAGGGGAAATGGCTGCAATGCCTCCTGCTGCACGTGTGGAGATTCGGCATGGCGAGAGGCACCCGTCACCATCCGAACAGCTCAAGCGGAGCGACGAGCGTGCGATATTTTTACGCACAGCGCCTTCGTTAGGATGGTGNTTTTTTTTTTTTTTTTTTTTTTTTTTTTTTTTTTTTTTTGGAGACAAATGAGCTTGGCCGAGCGAAGGTTCATCCTGTCAAGGGAATCATGGCACCAGGAGAGGCATTGGTGCAACGGACGTGGTGTGCTCGCTCAGGCGTTGGCTTGGTGCAACCTGTGGGTTCCCGAATTTCTGTACGCTAATTACGGAGTAACTTGTGCACTTCTCCAGGTTCATCCAAAATACACGCTGGGCCGGGATACCGGGCCATGCGCTTTCGATACTGTGCTAATCAGCATCGAACAGCTAGCAAACCAGAGGGAGATCCGGGCGATTACCATGGTCAAAGGAAGTGTCAGCAGGATGCAAGAAGCCCGCAGTGCTTTGCCAAGTAACAGATTATGGGAAATACCGCGATCGTAGGTGGTACAACCGATATTCGACACCACTAAAGTGCGCGTCCATGTGTAATTCAACGACGGTCGCCATTTGCGACTGAGCGGCTGCTTGGTAATGGGGGGATGGGATTGCCCGCCGTGGTGATACGGTCGGAGTGCTACCAAGAACACAACGTTGAACATCACGAGCCAGTCGCATTCGCAGTCTCTGGACGTCTTCACAACCAATGTCTCGTGCGTCAGTTCACAACGAGGCCAGGTGTCATCCGTCAGGCGTTGCAGTAGCGCCTGTGTCGGATTGTTCACTGCCCCCCCCCCTTCTCTCCCTTCCCACGTCCCTCGGAGCACCACCACAGATTTATGAAATGGCCTGCGCGGTTTTCACAGAGAGCAAAAGTTGGCTGGTGGTGTGTTACATTTGTGAAGGATTTAAATGGAAAGTGGGTCTGATCACTGGACAGTCGGCCAAGCATGTACTGGAAACTGGGTGCGCTGTTATGGAACAGTATGGAAACTGAGCTATGTAACCTAACAGCAATTGCGCTAAGAGTGAGTACTGTGAACTGCTCACCCCCCGATCGAGCAAGTGATCTGCACAGTAAACTGCGCCCCTGACGATTGTTCTGGTTCCTGATTTCTTATCCGGGTAAACCCAAACACGACCCCTTGACACGCTACTGCAGACAAGACCCAATCGCCTTGGACGTTGTGCAAGAGAAGGAGGCGCGTTAACCAATGGAGTCTATTCAGATGGGGTCTTTGGCCAGGCACGGCATGAGTCCATTGGTCGGTGGGCGCGTCAAGCTCGTCGCTCAGCTTGTGCCCAGAACTGCCTGAAGCCCAGTTGGCTCTGAGACTCTCGCCTCACCGTATTTTTCCCGGGGCTTTTCCCTCAAACTCAGTCTCGTGCCCGTCTCTCGCCCGTCTGAAAGGCCTCGGATCTTGCCAGGGGCTCCTGGGCTGCTACTGATGGTGCTACACCATTTCTCTCCAGGGCTTCTCCCAGCATGAACACCACCCTCACGGACACGCTCCTGTCGGGTCGCCAACGAACTTTGGACGACGTATACATGCGGCACGTAACGTGTGTCCTCCTCCCCTTTCCCCTATGAGTGGCGTGTGCCCGGTGACGAGGTTGAAGCTGTACACATTCAAGACCAGTATTAGGTTAAGGGTTGCGTGAGAGACTAGTCATGTTGACTATTACAAGCCTTTGATGACTTATGCAACTTCCCACTTTGAACAGGCCAGGAGAGACCTGGAGAAAGACGCTGAGCTGAGACTGATGAAGGATGGCGAGAGGGGGGGAGGAAGAGAAGAGACAGAGAGAGAGTGACCTTGACCTGGGAGAAGCAAGAGGGAGGGTACGTACTCTGGGTCTACACCCTCCCCCCGAGCCCCGGGATGCCGCAAAGTGGACTCCTAATCTCGCTTTTCCTCCTCATCTCAACCCACTCCGTGCTCGTTTCCCTCTCTTCAACAAAACAAGCCATTCCCTCCAATCCCACCCACTGTCACTCGTTCAATTTTCTCCCCTCCCCCCGAGTCTTTCCCTCTTTCTATCGCCTTGTTACTCATCTTCAACCCGCCCCTAGCCATCCTCCTTTCCCTTGCCCCCCCTTACGTCCTCTCCTTCGATGTCATTTACTCGGTGATAGCCTCTTTGCCGTAAGAGAACAGGACAAGAAGGGAATAGGGACCAACAGGCTTTCGTCACAGCCCACCGCCAACGGAAGAAGAAAAAGGAGGCTTTTTTGCGCCCACACGTTCTTTAGGACTCGCCTCATTTCCCGCACTATCCGACACGGTTCCTACCAGGTCCGACACGCTCGCTCATCAATACCATCGCAACCTCCCGACCGACCGAATCCATCATTCCATCGACGGACAACCTACTGATCGAGAAGGGGGTAGAATTTGAGGACGCTGTTTGGACATTGAGCTCTTGGGGAAAATCTACTGGCCGAATTCGTCTTCCGGAATACACACCGCCGAGCCCCGAAGCCGCAACACGAACGTTCACCGTATTCGAGTCCTGGATTTGATTCGAGCCCGCGCTTCTTCGATACCTATCACAACTTTCCTGTATTTTTTCTTCGCCACAGTCCAACATGAAGTGCTCAGTAGCTCTTCTGGCGGCTCTGTCCTTTGGGCTCTCCGCGGCCCAAACATCTACGGCAGCGTCCGGTGTTCAGAGGCCCACGGCGGTCCCTAGACCAGGAGCCATCACCAGTCACGGATGCTACAACATGTCTTCCACAACTTGGAAGAAGTACCCTGTCGAAAACATCTCGATTGGTTCCTGCACCGAGGAATGCCAAATCAAGCAGCAGAAGAATGTGGCCGCCGCCAACGGCGAGGACTGCTACTGCGGCGACACGTACCCACCAGGCAGCAGCTTGACTGACGACAAATTCTGCAACTTCCCCTGCCCGTTTTACCCGGAAGAAGCTTGTATGTGACCTGGTCTACTATTCCACCCAACGTTTTGGCGACGTCCGGCTAACGTGAACAGGCGGTGGTGTGGATGACGGTTTCATGCGCTACTCAGTATTCAACACAGGTCTGAAGCTCGTGGTGGCCAACGACCAAGTCTCATCGACGAGCACATCGGTGGCTAGCAAGCCCACAACGACGACCGCCAACTCTGTGCAGACCGTCATTGAGACCCCTGTTGAGTCGACATCAGCACCGGCCGATCCCGACGAGAAGAAGGGCGGCCCCAATGTGGCCGGTATCGCCGCCGGCGTCGTAGTCGGTGTTGTCGTCGTCGCTGCAATTGCTGGCGGCGCCTTCTACTTCTACCGCAGGAAGCGCAACCAGGAGATTGAGGAAGAGCATCGCCGCAACGCCGCCGTCAATGCCTTCATCGGTGGCGCCAAGCCACCCAGCAGCAGTGGTGTCTCAATGAGCGACTCGCGCATGGATCCCACGCTGGCTCATCGCCGCATGAGCGACGGCAGCATCGCCGACAACCAGGACTACTCGCGGAAGATTCTCCGAGTAAGTTTTGGTCGCCAGAAACGACATGAAAAGAACGTCCCGGGAACTGACAATCTTTCACAGGTTACCAACGCATGAGCACCCCTCCAAAGTCATGACGACAAACGACTTCGCCTTGGGCTACTAAATCAGTGCAATTTAACATTCTGGCATCAATGGCGTTTAGAGGTGTTTCACATCCCCCCGACGCTGGTTCACTCGGGCAGCGTCTTTCCGAATAAACGACCAGTGTCGTCGCGGATTTCATATGTATCATGGTGTAGGGAACATATCTTCGGATTTACGATATGGGTTTGCGTTGGATCAATACCTATTTTGTTTTGGACATACAAAAACCGCCGTCGGCAAACGAAACCTCTTTTTTATATTTCATCGAACCTCCCTCGCCGTCCACTCCTTTTGCGATACTTTTTTAGAACGTTTTGGATATCAGCAGGGGTGTCTCAAGACGTGCCTATAAAGAACGAACACCATCCACCACCACACCGAATCTCCCTACCACCACACAAAATATACGTCCCGGTCTGCCAATTGCTCCCGCTGGGTTCATCTTCGTTTCTTTCGAATTTCCTCTCACCGGGGGGCTTGGCCGGCCGGAACACCTCGAAACGGCGGCGGTTGGGAATTCTTTTATCATCCGACCCCCTTTTTTTTTTAACGACATTTGATGGGAGTGCCGCAATGGAGTATGGAGGCACGCACCCTTCCTATCTTGTGTATAGTACGATGGCCCCTCTTATTATGTATGGCAAACAGGATTTCCGAGGACGTACATGAGCTTGTTCAATACCTTTGGTCATTGAATGTGGCTCGCCCAAGTTACCTGTGAACCCGAGTTAGGGGGGCCTCGATTTGGGCAAACAGCTAGCGCGTTGTCCTCCCCGCCCTTCTACATTTATTCGGAAGGGCTGGAGGAGTCACGGGTGCAGGATTTTTCTGACAGCGAGTTCGATGTACTTGGAAGGAATTGGGCGTAGTAATCGAGCATACAATGATCTTATAATCAGGGTTCCCATGGCTTTGTTTACAGAATGCCGCTTTGGCTTTGAAAGCGGAAATCCTTGTGACAGTGAGGAAGCCGTGAACTCGCAGCAGACAGCTCGACTGCCGTTGTGCTGGTGCTGTCAATCTCCTCCGAGCGCCGACCGTCCGCCGAGTCCCGAGCACGGGGGCCCCGACCGCCTCCTCGTCCACTACATTGGTCACTCCGGGGAAGCCCAAAGACTCAGCGGCGTTGTCCGTACCGTCTGCTGAAAGGTCACCTGACTTGTGTGCATGTATGTGTGTTGCTTCGGCGTGACTGTTACGCAAACTGCCGCTCTTCGGAGTCCCCATCTCGGGCCCCCCAAAACTCCATCCCACATGGCCAAGTTTTTAAACTTGGCAAACAAGCACAACTGCCTTGTTTGCGGGCGGGTGTCTGTATAGGATCAGGAAGCAAAGGGCCTCCGATGCACGTGGAGATCTGGGTTACGATACGTTCGGGAACCACACAAACCATAAGATCTTGACATGATGACAGGTCGGCGCAGGACGTGTGTGGGATTGGGATGTCGGCTGTCGCCAGTTGGAGTTATTTTTCCCCCTTTGGGCTGTATGTATGTAGAGTAAGCCTGTGGANCTTCGGGGGTTTCTTTCGAGGGAAGGGGGTTTGGTTCTGCGGTGGCTTTTTTTTTTTGCAGGCGGTTTGTTTCGCTCGCGGTCGGGTGGACAACCAGGGCGCCGGGGGAGGTTATCGATGTTGCGTTGCAGAGTAGCTGGGGACGAAGTCGACAAAGCCTTGGGGCTTTCCGTCATGAGTTGACATTAACGGGGTTCCTTGTACACGTTTCCAAAGCCTTGCTCTCTCTCTCTCTTGCCTCTCTATCTTTCTCTCCCCGGTACGTAATTGCTACGACGGAGGGAGCCATCACTTGTTTGGCGGCGCGTGATGGACAATCAAAAGGGGGGGGCGAAGGGGAAGGCAGACGTGTTTCGCTGGGAAGGGGAGGACCCTGAACGTCCGTCCCGCCGCCTCTTGGCCTGACGACATAGGGTAGTCCTCGAGATGTGCGTTGGGCCGGTCCAATCCAGGTGGCCGGGCTACCTCTTCCTGTCCTTTATTTTTCCCTCAATCCCTCGCGAGCTAAAAAGAAAAAAACCGGATGACGATCTCTCCCTTCACCCCCACGAGAGAGCCCTGTGATGAGAAAGCCGCGTGCGCCCAAAAGTGGATTTGCGTTGGATGGGAAAGTCGCACGCCTTGCTTTTGCGGTCCGGAGTGATTTCGTGGAGCGTAAAACTTTTGGGGACAGACAGGGCTGGGGAGGGCGCCCGGTGGAGTTTTGTGGGATCGGCACTGCCGGGCAAGGCATATTCGTGGTTTGGTCCTCTTGTATTCTGGGTACGGTGACGGAGCCCTGAGGCTTTTATTTTTATGCTTTTATTTCCTCTCTTCTTCTTCTCCCGTTCCCAGGGGACCGTTTGGTTTGAGTTTCGGCCTGAGCTTCGGCCCTAGAGATTGTGTGCTTAGGCGCACACGGTTTCGACAAGGAGCTACGGGGAAGAGTCGCGTTGGGTTTCAAACATCGAGTTGGGCCAAGCGCGTTGGGTGTCACGTTTCCCTCGAGGCGTTCGGAATCCTTGTCTCTCGGTCTGAAAATGGTTGTAATACGTCAACTTCAGATAACGGGTGGGTTAATTTTGTGGGCGGCACGAGGATCGTCACCTGGTCCCCCGAGGAGGCTACGTCCTCTACACGAAGCTTCTGAGATGCGGTGTGTTAGCGTCCAAGAGGTGAAATACCCCATGATTGTATGTGTTCTGTGACAAAGGTAGCCAGCTATCTAGTAAAGTTGAAGGTCTGCTACGCAGTATGCCGGGAAGTACTCTGAGGTATCAACTCGCAGAGACTTGGCCTTTTTGGGCGGCCCAATGTCGAGACCGTGTATTCCTCAATCATCAGTACCATGCACGATGCAACGCGAGACTAAATGTCATGTTATCTGGCTGATCGCAATGTAGACGTGCTATCTACATGATACTCGCAGTCTACAACCTAGCTGGCTAACAGTTCGGCAAATCAAACTTAGATGCCTTGGGAGAACGTCTCGATATATTTGATGGACAGATGAACCCGGTTGGGAGTGTGGATCAGACAGAGTTCAAAGGGCTGTAAGTTCCGATGCAGTTGGCCTCAATACACTTGCGAGTAGTATGGAAGGGAGACTGGTCTGTCCTTGCTCTTGTGTATGTCCGTCTCTGAAGTTTTTCAGAACTGGCTCTTTCAACTGGATCTGAAAATGTTTCCGGGCAGAGTTGGCTAAACCTGGCCACCCTCGCAGCAACTCATCGCCTCTTGTTGTCCGGCATATCGCGGCCACAGCCGCACCTTGTAAACTGCAAGACGCCCAGCATTTTCTCCACTAACAGGTCTTGTGGCTTAATTCTAGCATACGAGTCGAAGCGAAAGAGAACCAGGTCCCGTGTCTAGATGAAAAACTCACCTGGTGGCTAGCAAAGCTTGAGACATGGCGGAGAATAGCCTGACCGAACCCTATCTAACTCGTGGTTATTCCAAGTAGATGAATAGGTTAAAGCTGGCCCAAAGCCCCCCCGAGTCTGCCGAGTATGTAGCAATAACTTATACCTTATCTTTTGCTGTCCTCAACTCTGGAATGGGCGAGACCATTCCAGCTGTGACCTCCTAATGATTATAAGCGTGCCCTTACTACTTAGACTTGCATTGATAGCGAACTAGGGCAAGCGAGGAGACACGCTTCGAGTCCGCATGTCACTTGCTATACCCTCGACAAAGTCATATGGAGGCTTACCAAGTGTCACACAATGACCAGAGCAAAACGTGATACCAAGTTTGAGCTGTTTTTTCGCAGTTCGTGCCAAATGTACCATTTTGCTCTTGGTCTTGACTTACCAGAATCTACCAAATTCCCCGAGACCGCGCAACATAACGCACTCTCCGATTCCGAAAATAGCCATTTCTGAGAATATGATATGCTAGATGAGGAAGTTCCTTACGCAGATAGCATCTTGATGTGGACGTTGGTGATCATTTGAGCTAGGATGTTTGCCATTCCAGTACCTCGTGCTCACCCAAGTCCCCAACATTCGGCTCTCTGGCTGTCCCCAAGTGACAAGTCCATATCAGCAACTCTGGTATCGTACCAAGGATTCTGCAGTCATACGCGTCCATGGCCATGTACCTCCAAGCCCACGGTTTACTGTGTACTGACCTGGCTGGTTTGTTCGACTGAATATTAACTAAGTAAAAGCCGCATTCGAAGCCACTTCCAGGCTCCCACCCAGCAGCATACTTTCACGGTTCTCTTGACAGAAGCATCGATCATCCTGTCGGCGTTAGGTCCATATTCAAGGCCAGTACGTCGACTTGCCATCTCCCAGCCCGGGACCAGTTAATGCCCTTCCTTGCTCTGCGAGAACGCGAAGCTCAAGTGGTCCCGTAATGTTGTCACCAACTTCTTCGAGGCCTTTTTCTCTGAGAGCTTCCTCCTAGGCTGGTATAGGACAACCCCCGAATGGAAAGTGTTGTCGTCGCTAGTTGAAGGGTCCGCCAGAGCTATCAAGGTCACAACCGCGTTCAAAGCATAATTCTCAACGAGCCGAAGACCCCGAGACCATGGCGATCATGTCCCGCTATGCGAGAAAAAAGACTTAAACTGCGGCCCTGACCTCATCGGGAGTTGAAAGCATGTCCGCCACCTAGTTAAGACGAACTGGCGTGAATGATCGAGCTAGAGGTGGCATGCCCAGGGAGGGTTGGCGTTGATATGGGGGGTTAGTGGGTACGGCGCCAGATGTGTCAAGCTCATTCTGTTCGTGTTTTCGTGTCATGCTCGGTGATTCGCAACTAGCTAGCATGATGCCATGGTTGCAGCATGCATCCTCGTGGGAATCCACTCGTCTCCTTTCGAAAGTGCCAAATTTCGATACCCGTTGTTCTCATTGAGATAGCTTTCCTGCATTTTGCACGTCTTCAACAATGGTACAGAAACCGGATATGGTATTTACATATCATGACTTCCGTTAATGCTTTAGCATGGGTGTGTACTAGATCTTTCCGACCACCCCGATGCCGCCCACTGAGCCGATATCGAGCTCTCAAACCGAAGACTAGATCAAAGAATGCACCACAATCTTGCGCGATATTGAAATATTCAGGTCCTCGCCCAGCCACGCTTTGAAAGTTACATCGTGATGACGTCCGTTCGTTTCCCGGCGGACTGCCCGAACACGTCCAACGCAACCGGGCCCTAGGACGGGCTCGAGTCGCCGGTAAATATCCACCACTTGATCTACGTACGAAACATTGTGCTCGTTCGGCGTGAGGCCCTCCAAGACGTCCCAGCCGGCGCAGTGGTTGGCGTAGAAGTCGACCCTGATCTTGCCCTCGGCCGAGCAAAACACCCTCAGCATCAACGGCAATTCGGCCGCTAGATCGTGGGAAAAGTAGACGGAGCCCAGGAACTCGCCGGAGAGGGCCTCGCCGACAAAGGCGCTGTGGAAGGGATGCTGTAGATGTTTCGGCACGAACAAGACACGCCCTTCTTGGCCCTCCCAGTCCAGGGTCAGCTTGAACGAGAGTGAACGAAATTTTTCAATCGCCGTGCTCTCATCCCACGTGACACGCTTCTTGATGGAGATTTCCAAGCGCTGGTAGCGAGCGTATTCGGCCTCCTGCAAGCACCGCCCGGGAAAGGAACGGACCCAGCCACCCGCCGTGTATTGCAGACTGATGCGAATGCTGTGCTCTAGCCCACAATTCCCGCAGAGGCCGCCGGAGTTACAGCCTAGGTCCATGAAGTACGTTCCATCATGTGAAACGAACACATTAGTAGTGGTGCTGACGCCTTGGTTGGTGATAGAGAACGCTTGTGGGCTGTGTAGCAGCATACTATCTCGCTTCAATTTCTCGCAGAAGGCAAATTCTAGCGGGGACTTGGCGAAGACTCCTCGGTAAAGCTGCCTGTTACCGCCGGCAAGCCAGGCAAAAAGCGACAAGTCATCAGTCTCCTTGGCGATCTCTTCCTGAAGTCGTTGGAAAGCCTTGTGACCCTCCCCGTAGAGCATAGGCATGTTGATATCAAAGAGCCCGAGAAGGGAATACGCTTGATCTTCGATGCGTGTAGTTTGGCGATGGGCAGCCCATGACATCTTGACTCCGACGGAAAACGCCGCGAGATCCTTCTTGAGCATCAGGATTTCGATATCAATCCTGGTTATGGAAGACAGCTTCGGCGCCCAGCCGTCCTTGGTGAATCGGAATCGCCAGTTCGCGTCGTAGAACTCTACGTAGGTGGGAGCGATGAGCTCCTGCAAGGTCCAGCCGCGACTAAACCACCTGCAAGCGTCAAGGTTTGCAATGTCATGGGTCGCAGGACCTCCTGAATCATTCTCCCAAGTTGGGTGTTTCGAGTCGTCGGGGGACAGGTCGGAAAGATATACGAAGCAAACATCTGCGTGCTGGTACCACTTGAACATCGAGTTGATGGCTTCGCTGAGCTCCGCGCTGCTGTCCTTGTTGATGCAGCAGGTATCGACCCAGGCGTACCCCAAGCCCCTCCCCAGTGCTATCTCGCAGGTCGCTGCGATCTTGGCGAAGCCCGCCATGCTCCTGGCTGTTGGGAGAGAGGCCATGTCTTGAAAGGAAACCTCTTCTTTTCCCCATGTGTGCGAGAGGATCGCGTACCTACCGGCGGTGGACGAGTCAACAAACTCTTCCAGGTTCAGAGTCTTGGTGTTGATGAGCCACATGTTGTCACTAGCTCAGTATTGACCGAACTTGAGGAGCCGTAGTATGCTTTTGACGGAATTTGATTCTCACGAGGAACTAAAAACTCGGAAAGAGATAGAGATTGCAAATTCCAATTGGCCTGATATTCGATGTTGAAGTGCCCGCAGGCAGTACCGCGGTCGTTTTGTGATTGTAAAAGCCTATGTAAGGCAGTGTCAATCTGGGGTACTGGGAGTTAGCAAAGGACGTGTAAACTTGTTTATATATGCTAACACTGCAACACGCCTCATGCTGGCTGCCTCATGCAAACAGGCTTACGGTCATGTGTGTCCGTCTCACAACTACCGATTTGGGTGTAGTCTGCTGCAGCCTGTTCTTGAAGTTTCTCATAGCTACTTATCATTGGGCGAACGTAGCAAATATATATGCGGGTGTCAAATGGATGCTCAGCCCCCTCTCATCGCCTTGCTAGACAAGTCAATACATGCCTGCCCTTATTCCACCAACAGTCCATATGATTGCGTGCCGATGGGACCCAGTCTTCGGTGCTCTGCCCAACACGATCACTGCTTGAATAGAAAAGGATCGATGAGTAAAGCAAAATATTTATACGTGAATTTTCGTTCGGCTGGGAAGAAATTATTTCGAGTGCTCCTCGCTTTCCTCACATTCTCCGCGGTGCTTGCGCCAGTCTTTTTTCTGGCACTCGGCACTGCAATACTTGGTCCTCAGACAGCGAAGGCACTTCTTCAGCGCGCCGCCATCCTTGGCTGATGTCTTTCCGCAGTTGGTACATCTCTCTTGGGATTGAGGTGCACCGTTACCACTCGACCCGATGTCCTTCCACGTCCGCATATCGATGATGTCTTCTACAAACGGCACGGCAAATGTCGGGCTGATGGCAATGCGAGTGGCGTACTTGGATGCCGTATCCCACTCGGGCAGGCTGATGAAGTCATCGGGAAGCTGCCCGTTGCCGCAGGAGCATAGCACGGGCTCACTGGGCTCCAACGACAAAGGAGCAGAGCCAGCCTTGCGGTACTCGCAGGTCGACTTATGGTTCCACGTGCGGCTGCGTTCAGCGAGAGCAGGGAGTGCCTTTTTCCACAGAATGAGCTCATCATCATTGACGGTGATGGAGGCCATTTCTAGTGTGCGAAGGAGGAGGAGGAAAGGCTCTATCTTTTGGATCAGAGGGATGGTGAAGGGGAGGACGGCCGCATCCAGGACCACGGAACCAGCAGCAGCATCAAGTCTGATGGCGGACACGAAGAAGAGCATGTGAACGCCGCCGCGGTGGGGGTGGTTGAGACAGAAGAGACCAGTCTGACCGCCTTGAAGGCCTGAGGAAAGCATCGTCATGGTGAAGATTGACTCTTTGAAGTTGACGCGCGCCGATGACGTGATATCCTCTCGTCCATGATTGGATTGCTCACGTAGAGCCCGCTCGCGGACGGAGAATTCAAAAGACAGGAGCGTTGTAATCCAGCGAGTCTCTTCTTTCTTGGTAACGTCAATGATGGGAAGACGGTCAAGGTTGAGGTGTGGGGTATTGAGGTCCGCAGGAGTGCTGGACAAGTTAGGAGAAAGGTATGTGGGATAGAGGAAGTCAGCGAGAGGTGTTTTTGTTTCTGGGTCGGCCGACGGGGCGGCGAAGGGGGCGATGACCTCGAAGTAAGCAGATTTGCGAGCAATCCGGGTCTTGGCCCTGCTGGCATCAACCGGCGATGGGAATATGAGTGGATAAGCCTCCGTCTTGTCGAAGACGATGTTGACGACGAAAGGCGTCACTTGCTCGAGCTCGACCGGGACCTTGTCAGTGAGAAGCTTCTTGCCCTTGGCAGACAAGATGTCAAGATGACCCGTGATGGTTTCAACTCCGCCCGATTCCGTAGATATATCCGCAGTGAACACTGCATTCGTTTCTTTGTTGGTCTCAGCAGCAGACTCTGCAACATTTCCGGCTGCGTCACAGGTCGCAGGATACCTGGTCTGACCGGGCAGGTACTTGGTGATGTATACGTTGTCCTCATCTCCCAGCTTTGCTTCGAATATCTTGAGCTCGTCGCCCAAAACTTTGCTGAAAACGGCTATGCTCTGCGCTGAACTCTGGACCTCCAGACGGACGAACGATGTCTTGCGCTCCACCTGAAGCGCTGCAGCGGGGACGTAAAAGGATGCGATGAGCGGAGACTCTCCAAGCCAGGCTGCAGGATCGGCCTCCACGGTGACAGTGAACTCGTCCGACTCCCTGTTCCCGTTCGTGACAATGGTGCCGAAGACCAAATGAACCTCGTCAAAGAAGTTATGCCACTGGTGAGCGGCTTCCTTGCCGGACACGAGCGACCCTCTAACAGTGGGTGCGGCTATCTTTGCCCGGTCCGAGCCGGTGAAAACACGCGCAATGCTCTCCCGGGGGACCACGAGACTCACGGCGACCACCTCTGGAACTGAACGCCAGGAGTCGAAACCTCCAAGATCTCGATTGGGTCGCAAGTCTCTCTTGAACCAGTCCTCCGAGTATAGGCCTTGGGTGTGCATCTGTGTAGACAAGTCTTGCCTCAGATTGCCCGTAAACATGAGGCTTCTCTCTGCACAAATTTTCTCGATCAGAGTTCTGCAGGTGACATCGAAGTCGGCTACCGCTAGCCTCAACTTGAGATATCGCAGCATCGAGACGAGAGTCCCTCGGTGGAAATGGCAGTACGCCGTATTGTTTATCATCTGAGACATGGACTCTTTTGAGATAGATAGGAGCTTCATCGGATTCTCGTGCGAGAACATTTCCATGTAGAGCTTGAACATGGCTTCCGCTAGCGCTTGTGGATCGACTTTGAGAGGGCCTGTCGCAGTGACCCCAGAGAACAGCCTGCTCTGCTTCCAAGCAATCCGGTTGTGTACCTGCGTTGGGGTATCATTGTTTGACTCTATCGATTTTGTGCTGAGACCGATGAGGATCTCGTCGACGCTTGATACTGCGGTGGAGTTTGTCCAGTACTCGACCGGACTTGCTCCAAGTAGTAGAGAAACTGTAGGCCCGTGGCCGTAGAGAAGCTTGTCGAAAGCCAGCTTGGTGGTTTCTTGTCTTTTCAGCAGGGTCTCGGTGAACAGCGAGGACCACGGCTGGGGGGTGAGCAGAGGCAGCGCAGACATGAGGATGTTCAGCGTACCGAAATGATCTGAGAGATTGGATGTGTCGATGGCATCGAAGGATACAGGAGCAGCGGCATTAGCCCCGTATGCTTCCGGGTCCAACGAGAGGAGCCGAGTGTCGAATTGCCTCCGATACCATCCGGCCGATGTCTCCTTTGTGACGATGCTATGTTGAAACGTATGACACAGGGCCATGGCATCGCTGGCGACAGAGCGAATGATAAACTTCTTGGTCCGAAGCATGTCTACGCATGCCCCTACCCATTCTCTAAACTGACTTTTAGCGGCAGCCAAAGCCTTAAGTCTTTCACCACTCTGGTCGGGCCTCAGCGGAGACGCTTCGGTCAAGGGGATGAAAGCAGTGGCAAGATGAAATCCCAGGATAGGATCAGTTCCATAATGCAGAACTCGATGCTTCGACAATGGTGCGTAAAACAGGGGGTTCGGAACGCATGTGTTGCTATCCGGGCCTGCGAGGGCTGATTTCCAGAAGTGCTCAAATGCCTCAACGACTTGTGTCGTGTTCTGCAGTGCGACGGGAGCAGCTGAGCGCAGTCCCGTGAAGATCTGAGCCTCTTTTCCCAGGGCGAGTTCCTTCAGTTGCAGGGAGTGCTGCAGATTGGCCTTCAAAGTGGCTTCCTTTTCGGAATTGTCAGAAGCAGCGGCCGCTTCAAAGCTGAGCCAAACTGCTCGGACATCGTCGAGGGTAGCTTGATCGCAAATTGGGAGCGACTTGCCATAGGAACTCGCTTTCCACGACTTCAAAGTGCTCGATGCACCTAGAAGCTTTTGGACTTGAGACAACAAGATATCGAGTTCAGATTTGTCGAAGCGAAGGTTGTAGTATAGATTCCAGGCTGTGTTTCCAGGAGCGTTATCGTCCAGAAGCAGCGAGAAAAACAGGATGTTGCGTGCTGCAGTCAGTCAGCTTAACTGATCATAGGAAAAAAGGAAGAAGAGAAAGATCCCGCACCTAGTATAGCCTCATCGATGTCGTTGCAGGTGATGTCCAGCGTTCGGTTGGCTTGTAACACGTCAGTAAGGTGTGGATGGGTCCAGCACAGCAGAACAGTTAACTTACGAAGTCCAACTTCATTGTATGCAGTGTGCAGAATGTTTCTCACATCACCGCAGCCAAGCAGAAGAACGGCAGCATCAATGCCGTGGGGCAAGCCCCTGGCCAAGTTGACGGCGGGGGTATTGCCAACGGCGTAGAACCACGAGACGGAGTTGGCAACCGTGGGAGTGAGCATTTTGCCGGCGACGGAGGATAGAGTGAGTACAATCAATAAAGAGAAATAACGGCGCTAGTATACGTATTGATCAGTAGTAATTTCAATGACATGAAAGCGAGTTTCGCTTACGATGAGGAAATCATTGGAGGGCCCAGCAGCAGGAATACGTCTTGGTCCTTGGTCTCGTGTAATGAGCAAAGTCGACAATGCTAGAAATTGATAAGTTGGTCTGAAGGCATACAGACAGCCAAGCCCTCAAATCGCGCTGTTGGATGTGGCGCAAGGCGAAGTACTTCAAGACTGAGTGTGAAGCTAAACTGGCAGCCTTCCTTCGTGTTGTTGAATTGAACGTGTGGTGCGGCAGGAGCCTAAATGCAAGGGGCACCAGAACAGCTGCTGTCTTCCGGCAGCAGCTGTGAGCAGACTGGGCCTCAGCTCCTGCCACTGAAGAGCAATTACCTTAAGGCAGTACGGATACCTAACCTTACCTTAAGGTACCGCCTGAGGTTACTGTATACCGCACGCTCCAGCCACATCAGCAAAATGAAGAGTTCTGGAGAATTGACAATGCTCAGCCACATCGGCAAACCCAGCCTTTGCCTCACGATTTCGATGCTTTTCGCGACGCCCGCCGCGTTTTTGCTTGACAGCTTCAACTTCTAGCGAAACAACCAACGGCTTGCGCAAAACAAACGATTGGCGCAACAGCCAACAAGCAACCAATTTTCTGGCGTCCACGACTCGAGAAGAAGTAGTTAAAATTCATTCGTCTGCCTCTGCTTCCAAGGGCTTAACCACTTCGTCCTTGCGCAAAACCGAGCCTCTAACTTGGTTGAAGCCTTTGACGCGAAAAACATCGCCAACAGCCAGACATGGCTACCCAACCAACGCCGAGAGTTCGGCGCACATCGCAGAACACGCAATACACGTATGGATCTATTTTGTTTGTTCATATTGGGCGGATCCAGCTCACAAAAGTCAAGCTATAACCTCTCGAGACGAATTCACGATGTCAAGACCTACCCTGTTCAATCCCCCCAAGGAGCCACAATCCTCCTCTACGGCCATGACAATGGCGTCACGATAGTGTGGAAAGGTGGACGTCGATTCAAACCCACGAAAAAGCAGGCATCACCTCCAACGAAAGAGAAGGCAAACGGTGCCTCAGACGATGCCGTGATGATTATCGATTCCGACGACGATGAACCGCCAGCGAAGGCAGGCAAGACCGCGGCGGCGTTCACCGATAAGCCTGAATTCGAGGATGCCGAAGAGGAAGGGCCATACCCCGAGATTGTACAAACTCTTGATCTATCGCTAGGCACCGCCGCTCTTCATCTGGCCGTGCTCCCCATGACGCCTTGTCCCGCCGAAGACGCCGTGTGGGAGGGGGCTGATGTCCTCAAGGAGAAGATGCTTTTCACCGTTGCCTGCGCTACCAACGAGGTATACGTTGTCAGTCTTCCGTTGACACCACCAAGCCCTGAGAGTAAGGCGCGCCCCGAGCTCAGATCTAGCCTCCTGGCTGGTAGGGCTGGCTCAGGTCAATGGGGGGAGAGGGTCATCTTCCTCGGCGGCCAATACAAGCACAGCGAGGGTGTTGCCATGTCAATAATCAGGCCCAAAGCCTCCTGCGGTAGGGAGCAGACTGGTTCTTCGATCACACAGAAACCTCGAATTGTCGTAGCTGCACATACGCGTGAGGCTTGCGGCACTCTTCGTCTTTGGGATGTCCCTCTCGACGTTCAGCCGGGCGAAGCCAGCGGCCGGATTAACCCTTTCCAGACCGAGTACCTTTCCAGCCCCCTTTCCAGCATCTCCTTCAACCCCACACACCTCACTCAGCTTCTTACGGTCGCTTCTCCCCATGCCGTCCGAATTTACGACTACGCCCTGCCGTCCTTGCCGCCAGATGATCAGGCGACAGGGCCTTTCCCAAGCCAAGGATCATGGCTGCTTTCTCTGTATCACCCCTTCGTTCGCCCTACAGCCACACGGAAGCCCATTCTCGACGCAGCGTGGATCGCCCACGGCAGAGCCGTTCTCGCCCTGCTTGCCGACGGTACATGGGGGATCTGGGACGTAGACGGCGTCAGCCCACTAGGTGCTTCCATCCTGGGCAAGAACAGCTCTGGAATCAAGGGCGCTGCGCTCACGTCATTCAGTGCAACCGGACACGTCGAGGGCACCGGTCCTTTACGTTCGACCCCTGCCGGAGCAAGGTCGAACGGTAACGGTGAATTTGTTCCCATGACGCCGCATAGCCGTCGCGGTGCTGCAGCTTCTCTCAGTGCTGCTGGATCGTTGGAGCGGCTCGTTTCCGTCAAGGGTGGAATTGTGGTGACCCCCTTGCCTGGTAACGGCTCGGGCTCTGCGGATGAGAGCGTCGTGTTGTGGATCGGCGGATTGGACAACGTGTCTGTTATCCCTGCTGTTTCTCGCTTCTGGGACGCTCAGCTGCGTCGAAGCTCGGGAGGCGGCGTGAACCTCTTCAGCGGCACAACACCGACAAAGATGATCCGGCTGCACGACTTGGCCACGGGACTCTTGGGAGAGCGATGCTGCGGTGTGGGTGCCGCCGTGAACTTTGCAAGGCTGAAGGACAACGAAGGGGGGCTGCGAATTGAAGTTCTCATCATGGGGGAGAGTCGACTAGTCATTGTCCATGAGTCCGAAGATGCCCCAGGTACCAAGATTGGTACAGTTGTTTCAACACGCCGCCGTCTATTCGGACCCAAAGCAGAGCCCCCAAGCGCCATTATCGTCCATCCTCGACCCGACCAACCACGAAACGTCTCGTTCAACCTAAGCGTCAACAAGACCAGAAGCTTGCGCGACAAGTCAATTGGCCGCGACAGCATCCTCCACAATGATGATGCCACTCACGACTTCACCCTCCCTGTGGGACGATCCAACCCAGGTTTTGAGTTTTTCGATACACTCAGTGCCGCAGCAGATGTGCAGGACGATGTCACAACGCGTGATGTTGAGGTCGAGATGTTGGACATCTTGGAGATTGACCAGGCTCTCGAACATATGGAGGACGACCGGGGCAGCGGACGGAAGAAAGTCTTCTTCGAGGAGTAATTGTTTGGGTGTACTGCTAATGTTTGCTGACGAGATGCGACCTAGATGAGACCAAAATGTACGATACCCACAGGCCATCCAGGCACTCGACCCGACGTTTTTGTCATCCGTGATATGCATCAGACTCATACTGGCTGTGCACTTGTATTTCTGCTTTTCCTTTCTCCGCTTCTCTCATTCATTCCAAACAAACAGCCACTCCTCTCCCGAGGCTATGGCATCCGCACGTCATGGTGGAGCGCAAGGAGAGATTCATCCTTGAACCAAGCTCTGTATTACGAGCGGTACATCAAGAACCCGTCCTCTGGGACTCTCATCTGCAAGGCACAAGATCGCATGATGAAGTGTTGTCAGGAGAGACTTAAGACGGGGAAGCCGACGTTTCCTACATTTAGGAAAGGGATTTTTTACGGGCGGGGGCATATGGGTGGTTCGGTCTGCGAATTGACCATTTGCTCTCCCAGCCTTCCCGTGTCATCCTGCTATCTGCCTTCCATCCCGGACCCCGGCTGCTCTGCAGCTGGGGGGAGATGGGAGAGGGCGGGGGATGTCAGGGTTGGGAGGTGGTAACGTCGGTACATTTATTGATGCTGCATGTTGTTGAGTTGAAGTTTTGTCATGCCTTCAAGTGCCTCGATTTCATCCCGTCATCTGGTGACTTTTGTTTTGTTTGCCCTCCCGTCAGGCTTCCTACGACGTTGCGGCCTCTTCTCTTTAACGGACGCATACGGCTGTGTGCTATAGACTTTTGGCACCACCAAACCGACACCGCCTGTCCATCCTCGTCCATCTTTGAACATTTTGCTAGCCATGCTCGAGTCACATTGCAAACCGCTGACACAATCAGTTCCGGACGGCGAAAGTTGTCTACGAATGCCGAGTCCCATGGACACGTCTTTTAGACATGGCTGCCTCCATGCTTTGTAGAAACGCTTCGAAAGAGATGATTCAGGTTCCAAACCACACACGTCGATGCGTACAGATATCTGACACACTTCCACTTACTTCTGTTCGAAAGTATTGAGAAGGCATACACCACCAGTGAGGAGACGCCAGCATCGCGGCTGTCTCAGCCTCAGAGGCCAGCTTAGATTCGAAGAAGGGTATGCTATCCCCGCGGCCCACCAGATGGCCCAGTCGCAAATCCTCGATTCGGGACTACGCGCAGAAATCGCTGGCGCTAAGAGATAGTCATCCGTTCAATATTGTCGGTTTGCAGATAATCAAGAGGGCATCTATAAAACTTCACGCTGCGGCAAACAAATGATGGACACATGTATACTTGGAGTCACGGCTATGTGTTGGTATTTTCGGAACATGTTTTAGACCAGGAGAAAGCAGAACGACACGTCACTTCGCCCTTCAGTTTCCTAGAACAGCCTCGCTTGCCTTGAGTGCACCGACAACTGCAAAACAAATAAGAGGCGAGATGATATACGACATCTACATGTTGTGTCAGTGGATACTAACATTCTTGCTCACGGGGGAAAAGAACGAGTACGTACCGTAAGAAACTTGGCAATCAACATCTTCTGGGACTCTTCCGAGCCCTCACAGTCCGCCAACGCAGACAACTTCATCGCAGGTGGGCCAGTGGGCATCAGCATCAAACAGAACCATAAGAGCGCATCCTTGCTCAGCACACTGGTGCGGCTGGCGAGGCCGTAGATGATACCGATCGAGACAAGAGGCCAAAAGATGAACCTCACAAACGTCACAGCCAAGAACGGCACGATCGGGACCCGGCTTTCCTTGGATTCGGAGCCGTTTTTGAACTGCAGCAGCGCCTTGGAGAGCTTGACACCCACGACAATAACCTGCAGCACGGCGAAGAGGTCGCCGACGTTCTTGATGGCTGACGTGAGCCACGCGTTGAGGTAGCCGCCCTCCTCGGGCTCGCTGAAGAACAACTTGTGCAGCGCGGGCACCAGACCAACCAGGGCGCCGAGGAGGGCGCCAATGACGGGGGCGTTGACGAAGCTGTAAAGGAAGTCGAGGACTGTGCGGGTGGTGGGGGATAGGGAGGACCAGTACTTGCTGCCCTTGCTGTAGGCGCGGTACTGGGCACGTGTGCCTTTGGCCACGGCGCGGCCCGGTAGGAGGGACGTCCGCTCGTTTCTTTCCAGAGCCTCCTGTTCCTGGGACTCGAGGTCGTCTTCGCTTTCGTTTTGGCCTTCCTCTTGGTCATCCTCCGACTTGTCGGGGGCCTCCTCTTCTTGACCGTTAAGGAGTCTAGGACCGAGGGCGAAAGTCAGGGAGTTGCCGATCATGGCGTTGACTAGGAAGTAGCTCTTTGCTTTGGCTACCACGTCGGAGCTGTCGTCGATAGAGCTGAGGATACCGGTGGCGTCCAGTGATTGCACGAGCAGCAGTGGCAAACTGGTCGTGTTGTTGAAGGCAATTGCTGGCGTGACCCAGTCCGGCATGCCTAGGACCTTTGTGAGGAAAAAGCCGATGGCAATGGATACGGTGGTGTAGAAGATGGCCCAGATTACGATGGGAACGTATCGGGCTCCCTGATTCCGGGGTCAGTTATGTTTTGGGCTGGGAGGTCATAAGGGAGCTTGCTCACAGTTTCAAGATCAAGTTGAGAACCGACGTTGGTGATCAGGAGGGCCGGAAGAGCCATCCGAACGCAAAAGGTCGAGATCTTCTTGCTGCTGGCATCATCGAGAAGTCCATGCTGAGAGGCAATGACACCAGCGGCAATGGTGAGTAGAACGGACAAGGAGGCCTGGAAGGCTCCGAGGAAGGGGACGAGAATGCTCTCCGTCGTGCTCTCCGACATTGTTTTCTTTCTCTTGTTATTGGTTTTGGGTAACTAGAGAAAGCTATGTACAAGATGAGCTGGGCTTTTGGGGCGGCAACTTGGCGAGATTATAAGAAAACCTAGCAAGGGCCGATAGGGCACGAGACACTCAGCTCAACTCGTGCCTCATTGGACCTCTCTCGAACCTGCGGATGCTCAGGGACGAGACGGGACAGGTCCAGCTTGGCGTCAGGAACATGAACGTCATTGTGCACGGGCCAGGAGCCCCCTTGGCCGGGTTGATGAGTTATGATTAGAGTCTTGGCTGCTTGCGGCGCCAGTCGATGATGCTCTTTTCTTCAAGGGTTGATTCAAACTTCTGCCTCTGATTGAGGAGGTTTGAAAAGCGCCAAGTATCAACAACTGGGAGCAAGGGACTCGCTGGGTGATGAACAGGGTGAGAGTGTTTGGCCAAGCTCTGCCTGTCTTACCTCGGTGAGCTTTTGAATGGTAAGCTTTCACCGGGAAGCTGGGACGGCGGTGGTGGCAGGTGCATGGCAGCGCTTGGGTAGCTTGTAGACCTCGCAGTCTTCTACTGCATCGCATTGGTGGAAGCTTGTCAGTTCTCCACAGTTAGCCGTGCAAAACCGAATGGGAAAAACGTCATTGCATTTTCACCAATGGAGCGGAAGCTCCTATTCCTCGGCTCAACTCCCTCCAGCTTCCCCCCCTGCGGCCGATACCACACACAGCCTTTCCTCTCGATACCAGACAGAGCGTCACCTAGACGAAGCCGCATTCGTCTTATCCCCTGCCTTCGTTCAATTCCACATCAACAGCCACAATGCCTCCCCGCCTCAACCCCCTCCGTCTAGCAATCCGCATCCCGCGACGCGCGCCATCGCAGAATAGACCGGCGGCCTTCTACTCGACCTCAACGGCCGCCGACTCCAACCAGCCGCTTATAACCGTCACACTGCTTCCCGCTCCGGGCTCCGGCCACATTCGCATTCTCGAGCTCAACCGCCCCAAGGCTCGCAATGCCCTCTCCAAAGCTCTCCTCTCCCAGCTGCGCGCTGAGGTCGACGCCATCCATGCCCAGTATGACCCGGAGACGGGCGACGAGATTCCTCCCAAGCAAATCTTTGGCGGCGCCGCGGGTAAGGACGCCAAGGGCCCGACGCGGGCCCTGATTCTTGCTAGCGCCGTGGAGACGAGCTTCTGCGCCGGCGCAGACCTCAAGGAGAGACGCGGGTTCACCCAGGAAGAGTACGACTTACCTGCCATTCACGCGCAGTCGATTGGCCTGTATACTTGGAAGTTATTTGCTAACATAACCTGGTTCAGGACCGATGAGTTTCTCTCCAACCTCCGCTCGACCTTCACTTCGCTTCAAAACCTCCCTATCCCGACGATATCCGCCATCTCCTCCATCGCCCTCGGCGGCGGTCTCGAGCTCGCCCTCTCTACGCACTTCCGCGTCCTCTCTTCCAACGCTCAAGTCGGCCTGCCCGAGACCCGCCTGGGCATCATCCCCGGCGCCGGTGGCACCCACCGTCTCCCCGCCCTCATCGGTCTCTCCCGTGCCCGCGACCTCATCCTCACGGGACGCCGCGTCTCCGCTCCGGAGGCTTACTTCCTCGGCATCGCCGACCGTCTCGTCGACATCACCCATGACGAGGCCGAGAAGGCTGGCGAGGGCGACAAGGACAAGGGCGTGCTGATTGCGTCGCGTAAGGCGGTGCTCAGCGAGAGTGTGCGTTTGGCGGGGGAGATTTGCGAGGGTGGGCCGATTGCCATCCGCGCTGCGCTGCAGGCCGTCGCGTGGGCCAGGGAGGAGGTCGAGAACAAGATGTACGAGCGGGTTGTTGCCACTGAGGACCGCAACGAGGCGCTCAAGGCGTTCCAGGAGAAGAGGAAGCCCGTCTTCTACGGCCGGTAAAATGCCATAGGCTCGTGGCTGGCACTGTGTATGTATGTATTTGAACGACATTGGATGTTGGAATACGGCCACTATGTAGTCCTCCAGACGGGGCATTTCAACCTAAAAATGGGTTACTGAAAGGCTAGATTATGAAGACGACACGCAGCGGGCGGAAGCTGATTGTTGCCCCGAGTTGTATAAAAACACCATTTCTGCGTCAGCTAAAGCTCAACCGTTAACAATCTCTATGAGGGATTTCTAATGATGGAAAAGTGACAAGATGCACCATTTCACATCAGCCATGAAGAATAGATGGCTCAACTGGGTTGGTGGTGTTTTCCAGTTGATGAAGTCCCTCAAAACCATCCATGCTGGCTGTTTCTCCCCACTTCCAAAGGGGCTAGTAGCCGGAAAGCAAAAAATCAGCATCTTGGCATTTAAAGTAACCAAAACGGATCATTGTATGTTGCTCGGAGCCTCAAGATAGGCACTGGCAGGAAACCAAAAAGCTCCGCCCCGGATCCGGAGTGGGGCGGGGTAGCGGGACCAAGTCGGTGTATTAGGATTCCGGACGGGATCCGGTCGGCGCTTCAACACCGATTGGCATCGGAAACAGTTCGATTCCTGCACGTGGATGAGGCTATCTATCAGACTAGAATAAACAAGGCATTGGCAGATGGAACGGACTTGAAAAGACCGAGGTTATGCAAACAGCCCAAAAGAATTCGGTGCCATGGGCGTGGTGGTCGGTGGTGCAATGAGGGGCAGCTCCGAATGTAGCCCGAATGTAGCCATGGCGTCATTCCTTTCCAAAAACGACTGCAGGAGACCTTGTCGGTACGAGATGCGGCTGGCTCTGGCATCGAATTGCCCTGGCGGCTGGTGCAGCACCTCCTCCCGTCATCCCAATCGCGATCGATGATGATGATGTCGACGTGATACAATGTCTTAGTGGCCGGACGCTGTGGCCCGCGGACGTCATAGCGAGCTTTCAGTGGAGAAGGGCTTGGGCTTGGGCGGTGGCATGTGTCTGCAGTTACTGGGCGCGCACGCCGCAACAGCCACTTCCCTTTGTTCGGGGCACCTCACCAGGGCGAACATGCTGTGATGACATCACCGATAGCTCATAGGGAAGCAGGTACAGCAGGTAACTACCAAAGCTCAAGCTATGAGCTCTTCCCTTTCTCACTCATATTTGAGCCGTCTGCCCTCTACTCATACCTAACTCGTCCTGTTCATTTTCCAATTCCAACCAAACAAGTAAAACGAACCAAAAGCATTCGACTGCAACCTAGTCAAAAAAAAAAAAAAATACCTTTTCTCTTCGAACACCAAGAACCAACAATCACAATGTCCTTCCTCATCGAGACCACCGGCCGCCGCTTGGCCACCCTTCCCCGCGTTGTCCCCAGAGCTGTCGCCGTCGCGCCTAGACAGTTCACCACATCCACTCCCGCCCAAAAGTCCGCGACCGAGACCGTCAAGGATGGTCTGAAGACTGTCGACCGCAAGGTCAGCGACAAGCTTGTCGATGGCATCAACATGGGAGGTTAGTTTGGCCGTCCCTTCCTATTGGCCCCACGCTTCTTTTAAGAGAGACACTCGTCTGATACGTTCACAGCCAACGTCGCCAACAAGGTCAAGGACGCCACCTCCGACGTCACCGAGGGCGATGCCGCCGCCAAGGCCCAGGAGCTCAAGGGCCAGGCTTCCGGCAAGGCCTCAGAGCTGTCGGGTGAGGCCAAGGGCAAGGCGAATGAGTTGGCCGGCAAGGCCAAGGGTACCGCTGACCAGGTCAAGAAGAACCTGTAAACATGCCACTTTACCCGATGAAAAGAAAAAGAAATAGAACGACGGAGCGATGATAATTCTCAGCATGCTAACATGCCTTTTACATGACGACGGACCAACGATTGTCCACATTGTAACACTACCACCAATATCATAGCATGGAAGGGTTCTCGGGTCTACAAGGGGCGTTTTAGCTAGTTCAATCAACATTCATATTGATGATGGCACATTCAGAGCATTTTTTTGTCCCAAGGTGATGCAACTCCCCATTCTACCTTTCATTGTCTTTATTCGCATCGTGCCTGTTTCCTACCAAATGAAGAACCATCCATTACGGCACCACGTTCTGCTTGCACCGAGACCAAGAATGAGGGCCGGTATGTGTTCAATCGGAGTCGAATTCTAGGTGTCACCTAATACCAAGAGGCCATCGACAGTAAGCATTTGTTGTTAGGGGATGTTACACCGAAGTTGACTGCGTAGTAGCTAGAAGTGAACCAAGATGGAGAACCGGGCTGGACCCTTCTCTGGGGAGGCTCGGCAAGCCCAGCACAGCTTGGACTCATTCGAAAACCTGATGCACTATTGTCCTAGGGGGTTTGACCCTCCGAGCAACAATCCTCGGACTTCAATCGTCCAAGACGTGCGGAGGAGCAATTGAATACACCGCTTTCGTAGCGATCGGTTCAAGACGGACCTGGGTATAGGGATTCATATATTCATGAGATTGGCTGCCTGCAACCACAAACATGCCGGGATGTCAATCCTATCCATGATATTCTCCTTGGCAGGTTATCTTGGTAGAGGGGGTGTTGGGGTTTCCCGCGTTCGCTGTTCGCTTCTCTTACACGGGATGCTGCCGTCGACTTATTTTCACAGGGGATCAGTTTGGGTTCCCTTTTCTTTGTATTCTCGGTATCTTATTAACACTGGTATTCGACGGCTTCCACACCATCTTCTACAACGCGTCAAGCAGTTGAACAAAGGTAATGGAGTTCGTAACAGGCCGCCACGACTTCCGAGGATGGTACTATGATGATTCTGGTAGTCGTGAGTAAACCCAACCCCGCCTGCGCCAATTCCTATTATAAAATCCCACAACCTGTAACGTCCAGTCTTCTAGCTGTTCCGGTCTATTGCCCTTTAAGCCAAACATACGTCACCTCGGGAAGCTACGCAACATGCTGCGCAACGGCAACATGCGACATCGTCACAGAATGCCGGCACAATACCCTCTATTCCAGAACAGGCACCGGTCGGTACTGGTAAGTCACCCGAGTGTCTTGAATACGCCCGAAAAACTTCAGGCCGGGCGGAAGTGGTGAGCGAAGAGCACGGGGATGGAGGTCATAGGAGGAGGGATATGGGGCTCTCCTCTCGCGGGAATTCAAATAGAGAAACGGACATCTAGGAGATGAGGCTAAACAAGACCGACGGCAGCGGCACCCGGGACACCTGCGCGACCGTCTCCATTTTCCAGGCCTCACCGGCGTCGGGGCTCCCTGTCGTCTCGCAGATTCACTGCCACCTCGAAGGCCGGAGTAATACGATGTACATGCAACTACCGGCGTCCACCGCGGCGACAAGTATGTCCACACGTTACCAGCATCCTGCGGGTGACCTGCGTAGCCGATGCTGACTGGATCGTGGTTGCGTCGTAACAGGCGCAACGGCAGCGGACTCGATCATCACAGGAGCACCAACTACGTCGTTGCCAACGCTCAACAGGGCAAGCCCAACGAGCCGAACAAACACAGAGGCGAGGAATCCGATGACGGGGGGACCCGAGGCCACGAGTATTGGTTCGTCTGAAGATCAAGCGAGTCAGGCGTGGATAGCCGGCGCTGTGGTCGGGCCGTTGGCGGGAGTGGCGACGCTCGGCCTCGCTGGATTCATGTTCTGGAGACGACGCCGGCGCCGAGGGAGAATAAGCACGGACGGGAAAGAAGAGAGCCCACCGGGGATGCCGTTGCAGGAGAAGCATGGTGAGCACCTGGCTGAGGCACCTGGCAGTGCTCGGCCGGCCGAACTGGAGGGGCCGCCGGTGGTGTTTGAACTGAGCGGGGACGGTCGGGGCGAGAACGATAAGTTCTTACCCGCGAAACGGTGAAGGAAAGATTAAAGATCTCCGAAGCGGACTTCCAAAGCTATTGGAGGGCATGTGGTTTCGCCTTGTCCTGACTACCTTACATAGTGTGGGCTTGGTTTCCATGTCTGCCTTATCTTTGCTAGGAACACGGATTGGGAGAAAGGAGTAGTGATAATGGTGACTTGACAAGTAACGAACTGAATATAAACTCAATCGTTCAAGGACCTTTGTCCTGCTACTTACCACAATTTCCGGAGCCCCTGTTTAAGTCTCCGAAAAACATTGCCGGCCATCAAACTCTTATACAGAAATAGAAGGTAGTTAAGACTTAGTCCTGGCATTAATAAACTCATCAATCCTGTCACTGCCTTCTTTGAAAAAGGTGGACTGCCCGTGGCTTAGGCATATCTGTTGCCAACACTGCCTTTTATGGCGTTTGCGATAATTCATAGCACCTGCAAACGGGATCGAGGAACCTCATGCGCACTGCTTCATCAACTAGGAGCAGCAGCTGCAGCACCTTGGATAGACTGGATTCTCCTCGATAACAAAGAACGAACACGCCAACAAACCGGTCCTGGGACTGACGGAGAAAGGTCTCCAGATGCCGTCGGAATCCGTCTCTGGAGACCTGGAGATCGGGGAACATGCTCTCGTCGATGGGCATGGGTTCCGCGTGGGTGGCGCGAGGCCGCAACCGCGGGAACCTGGACATGGTCGGTCACAAGCTGGACCTCCCGGAGGCCTGGGAGGAAGTTCTGCGTCCCAATGTTCAGCGGGACAGGCAGCTCTGACGTCTCGAACCACGAGAGACCCGGCATGCCGACCCAGCTCCGGACGGTTTCTATACATCCCACGAGCTCGGCCTCGTCGGTCGTTCCGGGTCGCCGCATGGTGCGCTCGATGTTGACGGCCTCTAGCTCCGTTGTGAAATACTTTGGGTGGAAGACATCCTTCTCCGGGCAGACCCACGCGCGGAGGAGGACTTCGCCCCTGCGAAGATCGATGTCGTCGAGGACCTCAAGGTTCCGGAAGACTCTAAGAAGCATGCTTTTTGTTTTCTTGTTGATTTGCAATACTCCGAGAACTTGTCTGTGTCGCTCCTTGATCACCTTGTCCTGACCCGCGAGGATGCGGGGCAGAATTGAATTGTCGTCGCGGAAGGTCTGCCCAATCTCAAAGTGAATTGCCTCGGCGGAATCGGATAATTCTAGTATGAGCACGTCTACAGCGCATAGGAAGAGTTCGTAGGGAAAGGGGGAGGAGCTGGCCTTGGTTTGGGGTGTCTGCGAATGGAGGTCGGCCGTGATGCTGGCGTCACGGCGAGAGCTCCTGCACTTTGCAGAGACAGCTTGGAACCTGATGACCTGGTTCGAAAAGTAGAACTCCTTCTGAGACTGGGGCGTTGCTTGTTGACGTATGCGTAGCGTTTTTGATGCTTATCGCGATGTGGGATTTAGCTAAGAGTCGGACTGAGGTCTAAAGTCGGCTATGAGAGATGACGAGGGTTCCTCTTCAAAACCTTTTAATATGCGGCTCCGCAGCATCAGCATTGGGCTGTTCGTTTTGAATCCAGCCGTTCTGTACAAGGACAAAGCCCTTGGAAATTTTCTTTTCTTCCTTTCCGCAGATGGCGAAGAGTTTTTTAAGCAGTCTGGAACATAACCAAAGTATTTGTCGCATAAAGCCATGATTGAACAAAGACTCATATACTCAACACTGTTTTTGTCTTTTTCGAGCAATGACATTGTTCTGAACCGAACTCAAGGCATTGTTATCAAGTCAACCCAAAAACAATAACATGAGCCCCCAGGGAACGATCTGCTCTCCGGCCATATTCCAATACTACACCGAATCGCTCCCCTCCGGAAGGTAACAGGAACTTTATTGTAATCTTCTTTTCAGCTCCGGCGGGAGGGAGTTGTTCCACTGAAGAATCAAAGTCGGGTACTTAAAAATAGACGAGATACTAAACGGCCTTCAAAGAGGTGTCAGTTTTTGACGCGAGAAGCTGATCTCTAAACTGGCTGGCAGAGAGAAAGCGCAGTATGCTTCTAGCAGGAACCCATTCTAGCACCAGTACATGGTGTTTCGTGGCGTACTTAGTCCGAAGCCACAAATTAGGCGTGGTACAGTCATAAGCAATGCCAAGTCTTCGAACAATGCGCATATCAATAACAGGAATCTTTGCTGAACCATCGTGTTTCCACGCGTCGACTGTGTTCCTCAATCGTCGCGGAGAAGTACTTAAGGATACATAGTCCGTTGGGACCATGTCGCACTTGAAATAGGCTTCGGCCTCTGCATGTGTGAGATCCCTTTTGATGTCAAATTCTTGCCAATTGGAAACATCGAATATCTCCTCTGCTTTCGAAGAAGCGAGCACGGCTTCCATTGTCAAATATTTAAGCGAGTTATCTTTATCCGATGGATTCTCCGTCATGTCTGATCGCTGTTAATGTTCACACACTTGCAGAGGTTTGCATACATGCAGCCAAATGACGGGCTAAAGTGGCGAGAGTCGCCCACGGAATTCCAAACCAATAAGAGCATCCCTCAGACTTAGGTCCGACATCCGCATTTGAAGCTCGCATGGTTGTTCGTAGAGAACCGTCATGGGAGGGGCAGTGCGAGGTTCCCTTGCAGTGATTGACAATCCTGTAGGTCCGGCAAATCCGTGAATTTTAAATCGGCAAACGTGATGCGAACTCGTTCGGTGATATAAGTCGCTCTAGAAGATACGCAAGGTACATCGTTGCCCACAGACGCTCGTAGATTGCTTCGTCTACTTCGATTGCTCTTAGAGTTGAGACGGAGATTCGTATGATTTTCTTCCTGGGCGTCTTGTTGTCGTTGACCAAACTTTGCGTCAGCCTCTCCAGTACCGGGAGTCCCTGAAGGTATGGCATTTGTCTTGTGATCGTAGCACAAACCGAACTTCACAGTTGGTTGCATTATAATTGTTGGTATCTGCAATGGAGTAGACGGAATGCTGCTAGAGCGATTGCTTTAGTGAGACGCCTTTGAATGCGAAATGTTTCATGAGTGGTCGGGCTCACACGATTGATCCGACGTTGATGCCTTACGGCGGCTTTCTCCCCCCTCCATCAAGTATCAGGGTGGTGATTTTGATCCTTGTGGCGTTTTTGGACGAGAGAAACTTTGGAATTGGTGGGAACAACAGCAACAGCAGTCTCAACTTACGATAAGTGGATGAAGCCGGCAAATGTAAACCCCCCAATGCCATCGCGAGCGAGGACGGAGATACACGAGAGAGTACTCACAGCCTCAGACTACATCTTCAGCTTGAAATAATTTTTAGTGAAGAGGAAGCCATTGATACTACTGAGATAACTGAGGTACACTGGAAACCTTTCAATCCACAGCCGTGTCTATCCTGTCCCAGAGTCCATGTTTCGTCAGGCAGATGCAAAACAGCGTACAATCGATTGTGTGGAACAAAACCGTTTCTGTTACACAGACAACATGTTCAAGGAAAACTTGAGTAAAGTTATAGATCAGGGGTGTCTCTTGCTTATGCACCAGAGACCAATAATTTTGCCGGCTTCTGTCAGTACAAAGCTCGCTTCGGATCGAATGACCCATTCTGTAATCACTGAATGGCTTTGGGGTTCAGGACTTGGAGAAAAGAGAAGAAGATCAGGTTTGTATCTCGGGGCTTCTTACCGTCTGCGCTAATACGACTCAGCACGACGGACATACAGTCCGCCAAACCTGATCAATGTAGCGAAAAGCAACACATAGCGGCACACTTGGCAAAGCTGTGGCGGAGCTCATTAGTATATACCTACTACTAGACTCCAACGTCAAGCAGCCATTGAGGGATCTGGGCCCTCGACGCTATGGCATTGGACTGATCAGTGTCGCCTCTCTGCCTACAATCTATTAGCCTTTCTTCTACCTATGGTGTCGGACTTTTCAATCCATGGATGATGCGAGAAGTCTATGCAATAGGCCCAGATGCATCAAAATGGCTGGGATATCAAGCCCCTGAGCTCGAAGCCGGTTGCTTCGTGACCGGAAGACTTGGACTATATAAGAGGAACACAGGTTCATCCCATAAGCACTTCTTCTCCTCATCCATCGAGCATATTTCTACAACATATCGACTTTACTTTCAACTTGCTGTGTACTTTCTAAAAATCGAACCAAAGCACCAAGAAACCCTTGCCTACTTCACTACTTACCTTACTCAACCAGCACAGCCACACCATGAAGTTCTACACTCTCTGTCTGGCTGCGGGTCACATTGGCTATGCCATGTCACAGAACCTAGTTGACTGTCAGGTCGAAATCCTGAACATAAACCAAGCTGTCATGGGATCAGGCTGCGTTAGGGCGAACCCTGGGGTGTCTGATCCAGTCGGCGCTCGGCTGCCTCCAGAAAATGCCCTGGTGTTGTTCGAGATACAGGCCACCACTTCCTGCGGGCTTCGTCTTTCGCCGTCCGGCCGCCGACTTCCTGATGGATGGTCACTTCGCACAGCAGGTCGTTGCAAATCGCCTCTTCAATAAGTGATTTGGATGATGGTCTCGAATCAGACGGTCTTGGGTTCAGATGGGTGGGGGTAAGGTCTGGAAGGGGTGTTAGTTGTCTTGTAGTATGGAATATCGAGAAATGATGCGGATAGCGGAGATGTGACTTTCAAGCAATATATATACTGTCTTGACCTCCCGGCTTCTGAACGGTTTCTCCAGACAATACAGCCACAAACGTCACGGACATGCCCAGGATCCCCCTGAATACGAAACCCAATCCTAACCTCGTCATTTCGTTCCTCATATCACATGTAAAGACGACGTTGTTCATGTTTCTTCTCAACAGGTGGAGTTGGCACACTCTTAGGACGTCCTGGTTGCCGAAACTCGGAAAAACACACCCCTGGCACCCGGGCTGCCTGGCCCATTGAAACGAAACGAATCATATTCTGCATCTAAAATGCAACTTGATTACGAATAACATAACTACTTTCCGCAGCCGGGGTGTATGCCAGTGACTAAATATTGAAGCCTCTTGTCTCCTACGCGTTGGCGCCTGGAGCGTTCAGGCCAATGAGATATTTCAATAGCCTGCCCAACAACATCACCAGTATCCACCAAAGCAACCCTTAGTGTTTTTGCACGGAGATCTGGAACGGCTTCCCATCTAGGCTTTGTTAGTCGATCGCCAAACCTCCCTCATCGACCCTGATCACCCTTGCTATGGGTTGCATTGACTCACCTGTCTTGACCGGGAAGCCGCTGAGCCCTGATGTTTTCTAGGCCCCTTCCGCTTCATTCCATTGCTCTCGGCCCCGTATAATATCTGGATGTCCCTGCGGTGCCCTAGGAATGATGCTCGCGCCCTTGATGTAAAAAGTGAGCCTAACAGTAAGACTAGATATGCAGGAGCAAACCAAGCCTTCGCTTCTCATTCATCAACTAGATATTGTGAGCAGCTTGACTTGACCTTTCTCTTTCTCCAGAAATGCGACACTTAGTTACATCCTTTCTTGGGCCCAGTATCCCCGCCTTTCATCTTTACATTGTTTCCTGGTTATGTGATCGAAAAGTTTCACTGGACTACGGACATCAGATAGAATGTTGTTGTCGGTGTATCAGGTCGCGTGTGCAGTAGTTGGCAACTAGCCCACGGAATGAAACGTGCAATTCCAGAAGGATTCTCGCTTTGGGAACAAAACCGCACCAGTCCGATTGCGATTTTGTTCGAACGGATCTATCTTTCGCCATTACCTCCGTTTTCGTAGGGGGTTTGTATAGTTGTTACGTATCCTTCAGATATGGAAGTCTCGCATATAGATTCACATCCCGAGAGTGGTTTCGAGTTTCCCACTACTAAGGTCCAAAGACCAATTACTGGATCGAACAGTGGAATACTAACCAGTGCCTTATGCCGTGGGTGTAACATCATCATAAGACAAAAAGCGACAAGAATACCTGAAGCGTTGATGACCGAAGAGTCTTATGAATTCTAGAAAAGCCTCACATACGTACTAAACAATCGGAATCCGAAAGTGAACAGGCAGAAGCTGGTGCTGACATGATAGTTATTCAACAAGGGCGGTCGTTTCATAGCACTTTATTATGTTTGATTCCTACCTACAAAACATCACAAGCCAAACATGATTTCTAGGCACTTGTGGGCCTTTGTCAAGGAACGGCCAATTCTCATTGAGGCCGGAAGACTTGGAAAGGTGAAGCGCTTTTCTGCTTTAGGACGAAGGATTCAGGAGAGTCGTATCATTGAAGATGTAGGTTGCGTAAACGAACTGGATAGCGTACTTGGCTGAACAATATTACCCAGATGTTTGTGACCCCCTCGTTTTGCTCTTACATTCAAAACTCGATAATTCGAACAGCAGAGTGTCCGGTTCATTTCCAAACTCCATTCTTGTGCCACAAGTCTTACTTGCTCCTATCTTGACAATGGCCAACATCACTTCCCAGACCGAGATTGCGGAACTTGTCAGCGCTTTAGGCAACGTCACTCAAGGCTACAAAGACACTCCCGACTTGGAGGGCTACGTGTCCCGTGTTCAAATCATCGCCAAGGCCAAAGAGCTCATTCGAGCACTCGTAACGCCGGATCAGATTCCAAATCAGCATGGTCTGAATGTTGGTGGCATTGGACTTCTACCCGAGTCGCTGAGTTAATCACATTGATAATCAGATCGCCGAACTCGTAGGCATTCGGGCGTTTATGAAGCTCAAAGTCTTGGATGTAATTCCTAGAATCGGATCGATCTCTCTAGAAGAGCTCTCTCGCGCTACTGGGGCGCAAGATTCGCTGCTTGGGGAGTCTATCGACCGTCGGACGTCAGATGCTGGGACTAATGCGAGTGAAAGAACGAATGGGCCGGATATTAGGTAAGTTAAGCCAAATTTTCCAAGTATCAGATTCGTAAATTTGTAGAGACTGACGGTGTGATGAACGGAAACAGTAGCCTCAGACTTCCTGGGCCAAACACTCCCGGATGGCGGTGATTACAAGCATACCAAGCTCTCTTTAACATACCTTCTCGTCCAACCAAGTCCTGGTCATTTGTTTCTTGCCATGTGAAATTCTCCCGGCAAGCCATTGACGGAATCGATACTCAAATTGAGCAGGTACGATGAGTGGTTCAAGAACGTGCACAATTTCGACGACTATCTCGTTGCCCGCGGACAGCTCGAGCATGCCAAACGACCCCCTCAACAATCCGTATGCTTTCTACCACAACCAGAAGGGAACTCCGCTGTGGGCCATTAAGGGACAGAATCAGGAGAGAATTGACACGTTCCAGAAGGGTATGGCTGGTATTAACGTCGCTAACCCCGTAGTCGGCCACTTCGACTAGTAGCTCATCAAGAACACGCCCGAAGAGGACGAACAGGGTATTGCCGAGCTCGTCGATGTCGGCGGTGGCCATGGCGCCGTGCTCAGAAGAATCCTTGAAGCACACCCTGGACTTCCGCCAAAGAACGCGGTGCTCCAAGACCTCCCCGATGTCATTGCGCTGGCTAAAAGCAGCGGGGATCTCCCGGCTGGAATGCAGCTCCTTGAACATGACTTCAACGAAGAGCAGCCGATCAAGGGTGAGTGCACAATAGTTCAGGTGTCTGCAATGTAACGTACCTCTCATGGCTCATCATGAGTGAATGCCTTCATTTTTATTTTCAAAGTTAACTGCTAACCGAATTATTTTGCATTTCCACAGGGGCCAAGGCTTATTTTATACGTATGATAATGCACGACTATGTCGATGAAATCTGCTTTAAGATCCTCAGTCGCCTTGCGCCGCTATGTCGAACTCATCTCGCGTACTTATGTGCGAGATGGTTATAACGTTGGTCCTATACTTTTCGTTATACCCCACATTTCAGTATACTAAAACCAATAGCATCTTAAGGTAGCTAACACTTTTAGTTAATTATTTAACTACTACCTACTACTACTACTATATAGTCTTCTTTATTACTAAGGCTTTTAGACCTACTTAATTTATCTAAAGTAATTTTAACGTTACTAGCTTTTTTTTAAGCCTTCTATATAGCTCTAATATTAGTAAACTTTAAATTTAGGTTANGTCCTAACCTTCCTCCTCTTTTTAGACCTCTTNATCTTTAACCTAAGCTTTTAGTACCTTAATTATTTATTAGCTAAGAGCCCTTTTACTATCCCTCTTATTATTACACCACTACAGACCTACCTTTCACAGCAACCAACTAAATATACGTTTCTATAAGCAACCGCACCTCACTAGGGATTTCTAGCGGATCACACTAGGATTTCCGCTATATAACGCTAGGGAATTCCTAAAGAAATCCCCTAAAAATCCTAAATACCTTCTAAGGAATTTCCTTAAGATTTCCCTTAGACTTCCCTAAGCCTTTTACTAAAATAGACTAAAATTTCTCTATAATTTCCCTTAGAAATTACTAAAAAAAGGCTAAAGAAATTATAAAGAAATCTTAGGTATATTTAGTATAATTCTTAGTAATAATATATTTAAAAAGGGGATCTTAATTTATATTATATTTACTTATACTTAAGGTATTATAATTAGTAATATAACTTTTCTTATTATAAAGATTTAGTTCCTTAAGTAAAATCCTAAAAGAGTAATTAATAATAGTAATAATCCTTTTAGCTTTTAAAAGAATAGCTAATAATAACTATAACCCTTTTAGCTATTTAATTAAAGAATAATTAATAATAACTATAACCCTTTATTTAAATACCTTTTTTTTAATAGAATAGTTAATAATAGCTATAGCTTTATTAAGGAGACCTAATAGTTATAGGACTTACTTAATATAATCCTCTATATAGTAAATAGTAGACTTATATAAGTTCTTATACTATTACTACTATCNACCCTTTTATAGTCCTATATAAAGATTCTTAACCTTATTAGAGATTCCCTTTATAATTATTATATATTTTTATTATCTTTTTAAGATTTCTTAATAACTTAAATAACTTAACTATTATAATATAAATAAGCCTTTAAAGCTTAAATCTAAAAGGAACCCTTTCTTTTAGCTTATTTACTCTATTTTAAATATAAATTATCTCTTTTTATAATAGACTCTATAAGAAACGCTAAAGAAATCTTAATCTATTAAGATATTTATTTAAAAGACTAATAAAGAAGTAGCTTTATTACTACTATTACTAAACCCTTAAGGTAATAATATCTTACCTTTATAACTTTTCCTTTATTAATAAGCTAAGTATTATTTACTAAACTATTAATAGCTAATTAGTTTAGAATACTCTTTTAAACCCTATTTTTAAAGGGGGTAAAAAAAGATATACTTTTTCTTAAAGACTCCCCTTATAGATTTATCTAAAGATAATATAAAAAATAACCTTAAGCTTTAGAATATAAAAGTCTAAAGAAAGCTATATTTACTTTATTTAAACCTTATAAAGAAAACCTTTATTTAAATAAAGTAACTATAGATTCTTTACTCTATCTTAAGGTAGAGGATTTTAAATATAATAACTAAACTACTAAGAGACTAAAGTTTTAAACGCCTTTTAAAAAACCTTCTTAAAGATAGAACTAAACTTAAATATAGATTTAAACCCTATACCTATTAATCTTATAGTAATAAAAGCTATTAAAAAGTATTAATATTTACTATATTAATAATAAAAACCCTTTTTATTTAGTTTTATTAATAAAAAGTAATATTAATTTATACTTAATATAATTCTAACCTTTAGTACACTTTTAAGCTAAGTATATTAAATAGTTTAATTTATTAAAATAATTTAATAATCTTAAGGATAGTTAGATAGAAGGTATTAAAACTATTTAAATAGATATCTATTAGTTTATTAATTCTTTTAAATAATATATTTATACCTCTTTAGACTATTAAAGAATTATAACTTTAAACTTTTATCTATACTTAATAAAAATATCTTTTACTTAGTATACTAATAATCTAAATAAAACAGACTATAAGTATCTTTATAATTTAAAAAATAAGTTAAGTACTTAAAAAGAATTATTAATCTAATAGTTTAAAATACTATAAGCTATTACCTATACTAAGCTTTATAGTATAAAATATACCCTTAAGGACGTATATAACTATAAAGATATTTATTATTTTACTATAGAAGTATTATAAATAGCTTAAGTAATAAAGGAACTAAATTTATAATTCTTTATATTAGTTTATAATAAACTAAATCTAAACCTAATAATAAGATTTCTCTATTTAAACTTACTTATTAAATAAAATAAATAACTAAGATACCTTACTAAATATTAAAATAAATAGTAATAAAATATTACCTATAGAGGATAGAAGTTAATACTAAAAATAACTACCTTTAAATAATATTAAATAGCGTCCTTTATTTTAAACCCTACTAAAAACTAATTACTTATTTTTTAGTAAATAAAAAACTATTAAAATAAAGTAAATATATTAATAGAAGCCTTTATTAAACTAAAATAAGAATATATAAATATAATAGCTTTATTATTTAACTAAAAATAGTAAGGATATTAAAGAACCTTCTTAATAGAACGAACCTTTAAGCTATATATACTACTTAAAAGGGATCTAAATTATAAATTAAGAAAACTTATCTATTATTATATTAAATAAAGAGACGTTAACTCTATTAAAAAAGTAATAGATATCTAAGTATTAAATAAAGATAGAACTATAAATCTTATTATTTAGTTTAAAATAAAAGATAATAGTTATACTATAATAGATTCTTATTTCTTAGCTAATAAAAATAATTTAAAAGTTAAACTTTAATCTTTAGACTTAGAGAACTATTTAACTATATTAAATTTATATAACGTAAAAATAACCTTAAGATTAACCCTAACTAATAAATAGTAAATAAATATAAAGATATCTATTTTATATTAGCTAAATATTTAAAATATATAGAACCTATAAACCCTATAAAAGAAAAGCCTTAGGAATATNNNNAGAACTATATATTAAGATATAACTAAGGAATCTTTAGGATACTTAAAAAGCTATCCCTAAAAACTAATATACCTTAATACCTTACTATACTATTATACTTATATCTAAATAAAGGTCTTAAGAAAGCTATAAGGACTAAAATTTAAAGTATATATTAACTTTAAAGCTTTTTAATATATTATCTATAAAGACCTATTACTATTAACTATTAGATTTACTATTAATAAAAACATTATAGCTAATTTTATTAAAGTAGGAGTAGCTACTATAATTAAATAAATAACTTTTAATATATATTACTTTAGGACTATAAACGGTAAAACTATTTTAGTAGTATTATATATAGGAGTATAGGTAGTTAAGGAGCTTTAAGCTAAACTTCTTTTTAAATAGGAATTTAATCTTCTAAATAGAGTTAATATCCTTAATTCTAAAGGAAAGATATAAATTTCTTTTTATATAAACCTTAAAGTCTTAGTATATATATACTTTAAATACTTACCTAAGNATCTATACTATTTAAGCCTAATAAAATACTATACTTCCCTTAAGATTAATAATAATAATATTTATAAACGTACTAAAAGGTTTAAAATAGAGGTACTTTTATTCTAACTTAATAATAAAAGTATAATTAATACCGTTATAAGTAAAAAGTTAGTTATTATTATTTATAATTATAGCTTCTAACTAAAAAGAATAAAAAGAAATAAACGCTTAAGAATACTATAATTATTATAAAGAGAAATAACTATAGCCTTTATAAAAAAAGAGTTCTTTACTCTTATAAAATATAAAATACTACCTAATAGTAATATCTTTTAGGAATAAATAAATAAAAATATAAAACTTAGTATTAATTAAAATAAAGAAAAAAAAAGTATTATAACTAATAAAGGAGTCTATATTTATTATAAGAACTAAAAGTTTATAAATAAAATAAAGAAAATTATATTAGATTACTTAATAATATAGAAACTTAGTAGATATATAAAAGTTTAAAAATATTAAGAAATAAATATTCTATTTATTAAAAACTATTACTAAGCTAAAATTAAATAAAAACTATACCCTATTAANACTAAGATTTCTTAAATAAAACGCTTAACTAAATATATAGTCTTAACTAACTTAAATAGGTAAATACTCTTATACTGTTTAAAGTATTAATATTTATAATCTAAAGGACTATAAATAGTAAAAGAAAGGGTAGAATAGTTATAAACTTTTAAGCCTTAAATAAGGTTATTATTTTAAACGTATATTTTATACCCTTATAAATAGAAGTTATTAAGAAATTATAAAGAAAGAAGTTTATCTTAGTAGTTAATACTAAGTTATTCTTTTATTAGTTCTTAATAAAAAAAATACTAAGAATAATTTACTATTATTAGTTACTATAGCTAAAAAAAGTCTATAGTAGTACTAATAGGCTTTTATAATTCTCTTATATATACTTAACGCTTTATAGACTACCTCTTAAGGAACTATAAGTATTTTATATAAGCTTTTATTAATAATATTATTATTACTTTTAATACTATTAAAGAATATAAAGCTTATTTAAGAACTATCTTTTAACTCTTTATTAATAAAAATATTAACTTATTAGCTTCTAAATTATTTATTAGGTTCCCTTCTATTTAACTTTTAGGATTTAAAGTAAATATATTTAGTCTTTTAAATATATATAACTAAATNTAAAAGCTCTCTATTAAATATAATTTCTTATTATACTAACTATACTAAAGAAATAAATAGGTTCTATAGAATACCTATAGTATTTTATTCTATAGTACGTTAATAGAATTAGACCACTTTAGTAATATAAACCTAGTTACTAACTAAAGTAAGGTCGTAAAGAAGATACTTAGGAGCTAAAAGAAAGTACTTTTACTAAACTATATAGTTTAAACTAATAAAAAAGGAAGTAAAAAGCTTTAAAGATATAAAGAATATATTAACTAAGCCTAACGCTCTATTTTACTATAATCCCTACTAAACCTTATTTATTTAACTAAATATATCTTATAAATATAGGTTTAGTACTATTTTATTCTACCTAAAGGAAGGTACTAACTAAAATAGAAAAGGGGTAATACTATAAATATCTATTTAACTAATTATATATATTAATAAAGTCTTAAGCTATATTAAATAGAAATACTAACTAACTAAACTAAAAGTAGCTTACTTAGTTTAAGCTATTAGAAAAACTTAAATAATAGTATAATCGTTCTAAATAGAACTAATAGTAATTCTTATAAACTATACGTTAATAACTAAAGCTATATAATAAACCTCTCTCTTTATAACTAACTAAAAGAAAGTAAATCTTAGACTTATAATAGTAATAAAATACCTATTCTAATTCTAGCTTACTTATATATATATTCCTAAAAAATTAAACGTTATAATAGATATACTATCCTATCTACCTACTAAAGAATAGCTATATAAAGAAGTAAAAAGAGAGCTAAATAAGATTTAAAATAATAATGTAATATACTAATTAATAGATATAGGCCTTAACTTAGAATTTTATAAAGAAATCTAAAGTAAATATAAAGAGGAAATTTACTAAAATAAGCTCTTAAATTAACTTAAAAACCTTAAAGATAATAATAAGTTATTATTTAAACTTAACTATAAGCTAATTTACTATAAGGAATATAGAGGAAAATAAAGACTCTATATTCCCTCTAAAGTAGTATTTAAAGTTATTATAGTAGCTTATAATAAAAATTAATATTATAGTAATAAGAGAGTATAGTATAAATTATAAGATAAATTTATTATTTATAATATAATAAAATAAATTAAGATATACTAAAGATACTACCTAATCTATAGACTACTTATAAAAGACTATTAAAAACTACTTAAAATACTTAAACTAATTTTAATACTACTAATACTATTCTATACTATAGCTATAGACTTTATTACTAACTTCTTAAAGATTTCTATAAATAATACTTTATAGAAACTCTTAAACTAACTATTATATAACTTAGTCCTAATAATTAATAATAAGTTCTTAAAATTAACTTTATTAATTCTTAGATATATAATATATATAACTATAAAATAAGCTATAATCCTTTTTAAAATACTATAATTAAGTAATTAAGGAATTCTAAGAAATATTATCTCTAACTAAGACCTAAAGTTCCTCTTAGAATTATAAATAACCTTATAAAAAGAACTTAATACTAAATTAAGATTCTTAACTATATACTATTTATAAACTAACGGTCTATTAAAAAGAAGAACTAAACTATAAAAATAGCCCTTTAAGTATTCCTTTTAGAATACCTAAATAAAAAATAGTTTAATAAAATAATCCTATTTAAGTTTAACCTTAATAACATATACTTTATAACTATTAAAATATTACTAAACGAGCTTATCTATAGTACTAAGCTTAATAATATAATAAGCCTCTTAAGAGAAGATAATATTTAACTTAATTAAGAATTACTCTAAANAAAACTTTTTATTATAGTAGTATAAATATAAATAAAAGAAATATATAATAAGAAATATTACTATATTACTTTCTCCTTAAGAGACTTTATATACCTTTAACTTAGAAAAGGATATTAGCTCTTAAGAAATATACTAACTAACACTATATTAATATATATAAAACTAATTAAGGTACTAAAAAGAGTTAAGAACTTAGTATATTACCTAAATATCCTATTAATAATAAATATCTACTTAATTATTTTAGTTACTTAAGACTAACTAAGGACCTATTAATAGATCTATTCTACTATATACTAATTAAAGTTAGCCCTATTAAAAGTAACGACTCCTAAGTAAGTAAATAATAAAAACTATATAAATACTATAAAATTAAAAGAATTCTAAAAAAAATAAATAAAAAGAGAAAGGGGAAAACTAAAGCTATAGTACTTAATTAAATAGAAAGGATTTCTTAATATAAATAACGTATAAATAGAAGTAAACGTAATAGACGTTAAATAACTAATTAAGGACTTTAAAAAAGAGTACTATAAGCTTAAATAATAACGCTAATAAAGCTAAGAATAATATAATATTTAAGCTAAATAAAACCACCTATTAGAACCTAATAAAAGACTATAGCTACTATAAATAACCTAATAAGCCTAAAGGGTCCTAAGTATTATTTAACTCTATTACTAACTAAAGAAATTACTAAGAAATTATAATAAAAGGTAGGATATTAAGCCTAATAATAAAGAAAGAAATTATAGAGAAAGACTATAACGTTTAGTACGCTTAAGCTAAACTAACTAAAAAGTATAAATAATAGTAATATATAACTATACCTAATAAAATTAAAGTAAAGCTTTATATTAATATAATAACCTTATAATAAGGACTGGTATCTTTATAACTAAGTAAAACTTTTTATTACCTTACCTTTCTCTTATATTTTACTTTTATTTACT
>MPGH01000022.1:322231-572436 GCA_001937105.1 Colletotrichum chlorophyti | reverse complement strand
ATTATTAACTACTAATAAAATAATAATAAAATAGAATATCTTATTAAATAGAAAGGATATAGATATAAAGATAATATATAGGAACTAGTTATAAACCTTTAGTACTACTAAAAGCTACTTTAGTAATACTAAGACTTAGAGGCCTAATTTCTAAGAAATCTCTTATACTTAATAAGCTTTAGTTAACTATACTATTAGCACCTTAGTTAATAAGATCCCTCTTAATACTAACCTCTTATATAGTAATATAACAGTCCTCTACCTTAAGTTTATTTAAAGACTAAAGACCCTAATAAATTAACTTAGAACTATAATCTTTAAGGAAACGTTTTTACTTCCTTAAATAAAATAAATAACTTAGAGTAGTTACTAACTAAGTTTAAAAAACTTCTAAAGCTTCCTCTATATCTTACTCTTCTTTTTTTACCTTACGTTATTTAAAAAGATAATAATTTACTATATAATTATTAAAAAACTTATATATAAATAAAAGAAAGACTTATAAGTAGCTATAACGTTATTTCTATTATAATATAACTAACTAAGTTAAATATATTTACTATAGTAAGTTAAATCCTTAACTATTTTATAGACCTTATTAGATTTAAAATAATTTATATAAGGCATAACGTCTATACTATATACCTTAATGCTTATAGTAAGAGTNGTAACGTTTATAAGTCTTTTAATTTTTAGAATTAGCTTTTTATTTACNATATAACTAAATATAGTATTAGTATTATTAAAGGAAGTATAATTAATAGCCTCTTAACCTAAGGGTAGACGACCTACTTATACTACCTAAAGGGACTTAGGCCTTAAAGGGGAGACCTAATGTTATAACCTAAGATTAGCTTAGTAATGTTAGTATAGAAGAGTAAGGAAAAGTACTAAAATACTAATAAGTTAGATATAAGGGGAACGTTATTAGGGATACCTATAGAAGAACTATAAAAGTAAGTTATATAATAGATTATTTTAGATTATTATAATCTAATAGTAATCCTATACTAAGGATTACTAAACTATAAGAGCGATTTAATACTAAGGATTACTATTATAAAGAATAATCCTCTAAGTATATAAATAAGAAGGATACTTATACCCTAATAGCTTTTATAGCTCTTTAATAATTAACTTTATAATTTATCTTAAGATATCTTTTAGCTAACTCTCTATAAACTAGTTAACCTTATATTAACCTACCTTATTAACTTATATAATTAATTACTATATAAGCTTAAGCCTTTTAATTATACTAATAAGACCAGTACAGCACCCTAGTAAGACCTAGTTAGTATTAAACCTTAGCTTCTATTAACAGACCCCTTACTATTAGAAGGCTGGCTATAATATATATTAACGCCTCTAAGTCTATAAATAGTAAGGGCCTTATTAATATAAGTATAACTAGTAAGCTTCTAAGCTAAGAGTCTAAAATTACCTTAATAAGTAGAGGTAATAAAGATATAACGCTTAAAAAGACTATTTAATTTACCTTAAATAATCTAAATAATATTATTTCCTTTAGAAAGGGCTCTTTAGAATTAGTAGATAATATTAATATAAGTATTACTAACTTAAACCTTATTAATAAACTAAACCTTATAATAGAGATTACTAATAAAACGCTTAAGCTAATACTAAACTAAAAAAGTAATAACCTATTAGCCCTAATTAGACTTACTAAAGACTAAGAAATAGGTTAGACTTACTAATAAGATAGCTAGGTTAATAGCTATATATTTAGTATCTTTTTAAAGAATAGATCCNATAATAAATACTTTATATAGTATTTAATATATCTAATTAAGCTTAAATTATTATTATTAAAGAGAAAAAAGAAAAAGAGAAAATAAGAAGTAAGAGAATCCTATTAATATAAGGTCTAGATCTAAGGATACTAAGAAAAGTAGGTATAACCTAAGGGGTAAAATAAAAAAGGAAAAAAAGTAAATAAGTACTAAAAGGTAAATCTAATAGGCCTAAAAGAGTTATTTAACTCTTTAATAGTTTAAAAAAAAAGAATTACCTTTTAAGAAAACAATCTATTTATATCCTTTACCTAATTAAAAGAAGGTATTATAAAAGGAAAGAAGAAGCTAAAAATAAAGGCTAATTTACCTTACTACCTTTTTCTTTAACTAATTAATATAAAAATATTAATTACTACTACCTAACCTCTAAAAACTTTCTTTATNTTTAATAACTAATAAACCTTNTTTAACCCTAAGTAAAGCTAATAAAATACCCTACTATTTAACTTTTAATTACTTTTTTAGACCTAATTAGAGTACCCTCTCTTTAAAGAAATAATATTTCCTTACTTATTTCTTAATAGAATAAACCTTCTTTTCCTTTAGCCTTTTTAACCTTTAAAAAGCTAGAAATAGACTTCTCCTTAAGTAAGTACTTATTCTATTCTATTATTTACCTTCTACTACATTCCTTATTTAATATATCTAATTATAATAAATCTAATAGTACTTCTAATAGTAATAGCTTTATACTTATTAATCTAAGGGGCTTCTTTATTAAAGAAGCCTAAAAGAACTTCTAAGACCTTAATTATTATAGAAGTATTAATATTAACTCTATATAAAAGGGATATACTTTAAACTATAACTTTAAGCTTAATTAAAGTAAAGAATACTTAAAGTTACTTTTAAAGTTAGCTTTCCTTATAGATATATAACTTAACCCTTTAAAAAGGAATATACCTCTTTTAGTTAACTTACTAATATTACTAAAAACACTAAAAGGAACACCCCTTTTAAAAAATAAGAACCTTAAGTTAGTAGCTAACTAATACTTCTATATTAATTAGGGCTATAAAAGCCTATTTTAACGATTTTAGGAAGGTTTTAATAAAGATAGGAAGTAAGGAGACTAAGAGTAATATAGTGCCCTAAGCACCTTAGTTAGGCTATATAATATATAAGGGAATATTTAAAGATTAGAATACTTAAATACTATTAAGATTAAAAGCCTTCTTAAGTTTATCTTATAGAAGCTTAAATAGGCTAAGGCTTAAGTCTTTATAACTAACTTAATACCTTAGTAGGCTATAATCCTTAATATACCTCTTAAAAAAGAATATATTTACTATAATTTAACTTATAAAGCTTTAATTAAAGCTAACTTAGTAATCTTTTTCTATTATAATAATAATATTTAGTACTTTTATAANAACCTACTTAACTTAATTAAGTACTATAAGGTCTTTAGAGCCCCTATCCCCTTAATTAACTTAATTAAAGCTATAACTAATATTATAAATAGTATATAGTAAGAGAATAGTTAGACTTATAGTTTTAGGTTTATAAAATAGGTTTAATACTTTATATAGAAAGGATACTTAGATCTAATAAAGTTAGTTACTTAGCTTACTACTACTAAAAAGACTAAAAGTAAAGCTATTACTTCTAAGATTATCCTAAAAGGTTAGGTAACCTAAATAATAAATAAGTTTTATAAAGCGCCTTTTAATATCTTCCTCTACTATAAGCCTAAAAAGAGTTATAAGTAAGTAGTATAAGCCTATTTAATAAAGTAAAAGAAGTAGTTAAAGCCTAATTAAAATAAATTAAAGATTATAGGTACTAAAATAGCGCTTCTAAAGCCTCCTCTAAAAAAGTCCCTATCTCTTAAGGTTAGGCCTCCTCCTCCCCTACTAAAGTCTCTACTACTAGAGGTTAGACCTTTACCTCCTCTAAAGAATTCTCTATTACTTAAGCTTAATTCTCCCTTAAGACCTCCTCTTAAGTCCCCTAAACTAGCTTAACTATTTACACCTTACCTATATAACCTTAGCGCCCTTAGTACTATAGTTAGTAGTATTACTATATCTATAAAAAAGAAAAAATAAAATAATACTANTTATATAGACCTAATTAAGGCTAAAGAAGTAGTTTAAGCTAAGGGACTTTAAAAGATTATAGACTATAAGAAAGATAAATAGGTATATAGTTTTAATAATCCCTAAAATATTATAGTAGCTAATATAAAGCCTTAAGGTATATATTTACCTTCTATACATCCTCTAAGTTAGAGAGGATTTAAATAAAAGAATATAAAGACTTCTTAAAAAGAAGTAAAAACTAAAGAAAAAAAAAGTATAAAAAAGAAAAATTAAAGAAGGGACTTTATAACAACTAGTATTACCCTCTTTATAACTACTAAGGGATATAATACTTTTAGGATTTTTATTTTATTTCTTTCTTTATAATTTTTACTTAAGCTAAGCTTAATTAAGCCTAAGGAGTTAATTTAGAATAGATATACTACCTTAAAGATATATTACTTTATATATAGGGTGTTTACCTTAAAGTAATAGGAGATAATTAAAGTAAGGTAGTAGTTAGGATATAGATTTCTAACTTAATTTACTTTAGTTATTATAGTTTTTCTTTTATATCTTAGTATAAAATAGGGGTTTAAAGTATCTTTTAGTCTTAATTAAAGGAGGGGGATAAATATAATAATATAAATAAAAAATAATAACAGTATAGTTATTATTATAAACTTTAGTATATAGATATTTATAAATAAATAGAGATAAATTATTTAGATTAATTTCCCTNAGAGACCTTTCTTATAGACGCTTCTTTTAATATACTTAGTAGTAGTAATAACGCTACTACCTCCCTTAAAGTACCTTTACTACTAAGTAATAAAGTATACTAAATCTATCTAATAGCTACCTATATAATAAAAGACCTTATTTAAGCCTAATTAGGGCTAGATAAGCTCTCTTTCCTCTATTATAGTTCCCTAAGGGTAGTAGTAGGTAGTAAGTCACCCTTAAGGCGTTAGGACTAAGGGTGCACAATAGTTCTAAGATTTAAGTAGTATATGTTGTTTCCTACTCACTTACTTACTTACTTAATTCCCTACCTCGTTTTAGTAGTTAGTATTATAATAATTATAAATAGTTTACTTTAATACCTAGACTATAAATAAGTAGTACTAATAACTTAAGTGCTTTTAGCTCTTATTAATAGAACGTTAATAACTCCTTTTCTTACTAAAGAAATCTTATAGTTTAGTCTATTTAACTAATTAGCTTATATATATAGATTAATCTTACTTAAGGACCGTCTAACGCTATTAATACTATAACTAAAATATATAAGACTATAAATAACTATATTAATAACGTAATTAATAATAAATTTACTTTAGAGATAATAATAACATTTAAGTCCTAAGTACCTATAGTAGTTTAAGAGCTTATAAAAGCTTTTACTAAGCTTATTACTAATAATTAACTTACTATACCTAATAACTATATTTATTAATTTATAAATTAAAATATAAAAGGAAACTCCTTTATAACTCCTATACTTATTCTTATAACCGTCCTTATTAATAAGTAAACTTATAAGGAATAGAAAGTAACGTTTCTAAATATAAAGTACTATCTCTTCTCNTAAAAAATCCCTATAATTAAAGGGAGTTATTAACTAAGATTATATAGTTTATTAATAAACTCTTATTTAAAATTTAACTAACCACCTTAATAATATAACCTACCTTTATATCTATACTAATAATAAAATTATAAGTATATATAAAAGAGGATACTTCTTTATAGATAATAAAGTTATCTATAAGGGAGTTACTTACTTTTATAAACTTACTATAAAAAAAGACTTAACTATTACTAAGCTTAGTCTTATAGTAATCCTTACTCTTTTAAAGCTTTTAAGTATTACTATTAGTACTATAATTATAAGTATTAACTTAAAATAAGCTANTTATATATAAGCTATAGAAATAAAANNAGCTATAAAGGAGGTAGTTAGTAAGTATAACCCTTAAGAAACGGCCTTATATATAATAAGTATTATTACTTTTTATAAAGCTTATAATCTTCTTATAACTTTAGCTATATTAATTAATAAAATTAATACGTTTTTAGAGGTATAGCTTAGTAAGTATAACTTAGAAGTTCTCTTAAGATATAATAAAGAAACTTAAATAGCTTTTTAAACCTATTATAAAGTAACTACTACCTTAACTATTCTAATAATTATTTACTAAAATATATTATATCTAAGTATAAGTTAATTACTAAATAAAGGAAATAATTATACTAATATAAAAAAAAGAAGGAAATAAAAAAAAGTATAGTTAGTATATAAGGTATAAATAGTTAAGGGAAATATTAGTATATATATTAGTATATTAGATTTAATATTTATAAATAGACTATACTATAAAAGATAGGTATACTTATTAGTTTAATTCTTACTTATAATTTCTATTATACTGTTTTACTTTATTATTTATTATAATTTAGAATATATTAATTTAATATTAAGAATTTAAAAATAGAATATTATTTTTTAATATAGTAATTATTATATTACTATAGACCTACCTTTTATAATAACTAACTAAATATATATTTCTATAAGTAACTATACCTTACTAAAGATTTTTAATAGATTATACTAAGATTTCTACTATATAACGTTAGGGAATTCCTAAAGAAATCCCTTAGAAATCTTAGATACCTTTTAAGGAATTTCCCTAAGATTTCCCTTAGACTTCTTTAAGCCTTTTACTAAAATAGACTAAGATTTCCCTATAATTTCCCTTAGAAATTACTAAAAAAAGGCTAAAGAAATTATAGAGAAATCTTAGGTATATTTAGTATAATTCTTAGTAATAATATATTTAAAAAGAGGATCTTAATTTATATTATATTTACCTATACCTAAAGTATTATACTTATTTTATACCTTTTAAACCTTTTTAAAAAGTAAACGCTATATACTACTATTATCTTATAGCTTACTATATTAATTAAGTTAGTCCTTAAAATTACTAGCCTTCTTAAGAGTTAACTATATAACTTTAAATATAAGTCCTACCTACTTATTATTAGCTTTAGTACTAATAAAGCCTTTAGAGGTTAAATAACCTAACTTAGTTAGTATTAATAGCTTCTAAAGGAGTAATAAGCTTATTAGAGGCCTAGTTATTAATACTAACTATAGACCTATATATTTTTAGTTACTTTTAATATTTTAAATACTTAAGGTAGCTTAATAGGCCTTATAATAATAAATAATAAAGTTCTTTTTACTAACTATAATAAAATTATTTTAGTTTATAAAAAAGCTTAGCTCTTTTTTATAGGCTGTTTTTAGAGGGCTAAAGACTAACTAATTTAAAAACTAAAGGATATAAGAGGTATATAGAGGTAAATAAAAGAGGTATATTTAGTTTTAAAGGTATAAATATATAAATTTAGTAGTCTTATAGCTACTATAGCTATTAAGGATTAAAAGCTTTATCTTTTAGTACTCCTTTTAGCTTACTTAATAGGTCTATAAGATAAAGACTTTCTTTAGCTATTTTATAGTAGTAAGGTCTATAGTCTATTTATTCTTAGTTAATATAAACTCCTAAGAAGTAAAAGGATTAAAATCTAAAAGGAACTACTATTACTAAAATAACTTACTTTTAAATATTATAAAAGGAGGTAGTATAATACCTATAGTAAAGATATACTTAATAATTAACGTTTAGGCCTAAGAGCTAAGCTATTTCTTTTAAACTAAGGACCTCTTAAACGTCTTAAGTACTAACCTATTAAATCCCTTACCCTTAAGGATACCTATCTTATTTATATTATATTAATCTATTAGGTTAATAGCTTTAATCTCTAATAGAGCTAAGAGTCTAAACTAATACCTAATTATATTAGTTAAGGCTTTATTAATATATTAAGAATTAATAGCTTTAGTTCTTTAGACCTTAATTAATAAGTTCTCTTAAATAAAAGCTTAAACCTAGTTCCTCTTAAGTAGGTAAGTATCCCTTCTAACCTATAGTATCTACTTAGTAATTCCCTTTAGTTATTAATAGGTTAGTAGGCGGCCTCTAAGAGCCTAAATATAAATCTATTTAACTAATTAGTTCTCTTATATAGGAGGTAACCTCTATAGGTTAGAAAAGGTAATCCCTCTAGCTTAGCTGCCTTAAATCCTATACTAAAGTATTAATTATAGGATGCTTTAGACTAATATAGCCTTTTTAACTAATTAGCTACTAACTATAGCCTCTAAGGCCTAAATAACCTAATTTTTAGTATACTTACCTATTTAGCTTTAAGGGACTAATTCTTAAAAAATAGTAGTATTTAGTATAGAATTAATAAATTAAGGATAAGTTAAAAAAGAGGGAGGGAATAATAAGGAGGCTGGTGAGGTGTACCGAAATGCGGGGTATAACGAAAAGTATAGGACTAACGTTACCGCCCAGAGTAGGCGAGGCCGACTTCCCAGCGGCCGTGCTGGATCAGTGCGTCATGAACATGGGCGGCAAAGAGCGTACCGAGCAGGGGCTCCGCAAGATATTTGAGGCTGCAGGACTAGAACTTGTTAACGTTTGGAGAGTTCCTGGCGTTCCAGGAGCATGCGTCGAGGGTAGACTGAAGGCTGGCAGTGCGTGATTCTGTTCACAAGCCTGCGTTTTACCTTCAATAATTATAGCCAAATGAATCTTAACCCGTTGATCTCGTGAATGTGTATGGATGAAGCGAACACAATGCACATAAGAACTGTCTTGCGTCACGGAGCTTGGAGGTTGATTTGGATGTGATTGGGAACTCCTGTGAGGGAGATACAAAACGAATCTATGACGCTTGCAACCTCAATGAATTCTGGATTCCAGGCAAGGAGAACCGAGACGTTCACCTCTTAAGCCTCGCATTCCTTGGGCCAGGCCTTGACGCCGGCCTGGATGGCCTTGAGAAGACCGAAGTCATAGGAGTCCTCGCCCAAGCTCCAGGCGGCGACACCGCCAATACCTCTGGCCTTGACAATGTCGTTGAACTTGCGGGTGACCAGGGCGGGGGTGTCCCAGGTCCAGAAGAAAGGACCAGCGGGGTCCCAGTACCATTGTCCGCCGTTGACCTCGTCCGTCTTGCCGTTCGCCATGGCGGTCTTGAAAGAGGAAAGAGTGGAAGTGCCGTTGCAAACACCGTAGTCAGACTGGCAACCGTTTCCGCAGTGAGCCGCAGTGGAGCCGCTGGATGATCGTTAGCCTTCGCTGCTGCGTTCATCGAGATCGAGGGAGGATATTCCCTCATGGGACTAGACTTACCAGAAGCCGTACTGGCTGCAGCAGCTGCCGGTAGGGCACTTGTAGAAAGTGCCGGCACCGCAGGAGGAGTCAGTAGAGGTAGTCAGATTCTTGGGAGCCTCCTGGAAGTTGGCGGTCTCGAAGGTAACAGCGCCAGAGTTGCCGGTGTCCTGGCCCTGAGCATCCTCGAGAAGAACGGTGGGGCAGCCAAGACCCTTGCTGCAGTCGTATCCGGCGGCGGTGGTGAACCACTTGGCGTACAAGGCGAAGCCCAAGTTGACCTTAGCCGCGTCAACGCCAAGGGCAAGGTAAGTGTCAATAGCCTCGAGAGAGTGCTTGACGTCAGTGTGGTGGGCAGTAATGTTGTCACGGCGGTTCATCAGGTCGTAGGTCATAACCTGATACGGGATGGTGTCAGCCTAGCACACGCACGTATAGATACAGAAAAGAGTTGAGACCTACCGTGAAGTGGTCAACAGCAGCGTTGATCTTGGGAACGGAGTGCTTGGTGAAAGCGATCATGTCGCGCTTGAGACCGGGGGCGGTGACAGACAGCTCCATCTTGTGGTGCTTCAGCTGAGTCTTGATGGCGGATAGCAGCAGAGGAAAGGTGTTGATCTCAGAAGTCTTGTTGGCGTTGGGGATCTGCTTGTAGTCGGCGCCATTGCCGGCGGGATACTCCCAGTCGACATCTGTTTGATACAAATCAGAATCCTGTTCTTGTCTAATGCCCTCGTGAGGGAATGGCACATCTGGGGGCCACTCACCAATGCAGTCATAGCCAAGCTTCACAGCGGCATTCACAACGTTCTTGGCATACTTGTTGCGTTTCTCGTTCGTCGAGGCGCCAGCGGAAAAGCCGGCCGTATCTCCCCAGCCGCCAATCGCCATGCAGACCTTGGTTCCATTCTTGAAAAGAGACCTGATTTCGTCCAAAGGCCTGAAGGGCTTGTACTCGCCGGCGGGCTCGGAGGCGAAGAGAGAAGAGTTGGCGAAGGCCGTGATGACATGGGTTACTTCGGAAACGATAGACTTGTCAGGGATTCCACTCGGGTGGTATCTACGAGATGATTAGGCTCGGTTCAGCGTCTGTTGGCTGGGGAATCGTACTGGTCATAGTACATGACATATCTCGGAGTCGCAACCTTGTTAGCGGAGGCGATATCGACGGCCAGGGCGGCCACAGTGGCCAGGCCAACGGATCGGAACAGCATTATTAGGACAGGGTGATCAAAAGAATGTAATAGCTCAAGAGAATATTGAGACGGTCGGATGTAGTAACAAGACAAACGAATGACAGAGACACGTAGAGGGCTCTGGAGATCAAGCTAGTCTTCGGGAAGCAAGCGGGGTGGGTGCATCTTCATATAGACCCGCGCCAGCCCCCAATCTCATAGCAGGTGTGCTCCATGTTAGTGAAGGCTTCATCCTCCGCGGCTAGTGGGGCCAGAAGCATAGATGGTGCTGACGTTGCCCACAATCCGGCTAGTTGGAATCACTACAAAGTTTGGACCTTGAAGTTCTTAGTTTCATTCAGCCCATCGAAATCATCACATTGCCAAGAGAGATTGGACGGAAAGCCGTTAAGTGGATCATGAGGGGGGAGGCATGCGGCAGTGCGGCATCGCGCGGTGACGACGTGGCGGCTGAAGCGAGGATCAGGATTGATTGGTTTGTGGAATCACTTGGGCGGAGACAGGGGTCGATGATGGGAAGTCAATATACGAGAAAGTGTAAGTGGCAGATTCTTCTAAAGTCGGAAATTGCTGCTAGTTCGGCCTCCGTAGGGAAAAGCTGACTCGCCGGGATAAACCTGTGTGGAGCGAGGCAACTGATTCATGCACAATGGGCTTGGCTGCGAACCGCAGCCAAGATGAACTTCCAGATGAGAAAGCTTGATTGGAGAGCATGAGCCGCCCGGTATTCCGTCGAGGGTTCGCAGCTCGACGATGGAGATTGATCGGCAGAGCAAATGAGTTGGGCATATCATATCTGACACTCGTGTTATATTAGTTACGAGGTCATGTCGTCCCTGACCGTTTCCCGAGGAGCTCGTAATCACCGGGAGACTCTTGGAAGACTCTATGTTCTTGCACCTGGCTGCCCAACTTTGACATTAATGTCTTCATTTTTCAGCGCTTTCGCCTCCTGCTCGTGTGGATTGCCACTGGGCCTGCGGTGCCCAAATTTCGTTCAACCACCTAGGATTGGCTTTGAAGCTTCACCAACCAGACGTTCTAGCAGGCCTGGGCGTACTATTCTCGCCAAGCGCACTATGACTGAGAACAAGCCGGAAATTTTGAGTCTCGCGAACTGGTGACTATTCGGGAGCTGCTGTGTATGGGAGTGTGTTCCGCAAGTTAAGAATGTGCTGCCAAACCGAAGCTTCTATTGAACTGGGCTCCACATGAAGGCATTCAAAACACTACCCTGCGCTTTTGTCGGACAGTTTCGCCTCATTGACCAGGACGACGATTTTAATTAAGATGACGAAAAACTTGTTGTACTAAAATTAGACTGTTTCGTGACATCAACAGATCTAAGTTCCAAGCAGTGGCTTGGGTAAGGAGTTATGGACCCCCAGGTGACTGAAGTCGAACGACGGAACGGGCCGCAAGAGTACAGCCCGGCATACACGTGTTTGACCGACTAAGGTCTTGCCTTTAAAGTCGGCAAGATTCTGTAGTTTCGGCCTATGACCGATCACACATCACCAAACGAGCTTGGTAGACGTTCTAAATCGTTGGGGTCTCTTGATTACAATAGGTATCGTGCTTCAGCACCATCTCCACATCATGATTGAGGTTTTCGTTTTGTAGAATAGAAACCTGACCTCTTCACTCTATAAACACATCGACGCCTCAAAATGAGCAGTGTGGGCAAGGTTGTTGATGAAAAGCTCATCTAGATGCTGGGGACTCTGTGCCGCCCGCGCAAGGTGCAGTAGGCCGGGATTTCTCTTGAGGCTTTCAACAACAGTCGTCTGTACGTTGTCAAAGTCAAAATGCATATCAAAACCAATGGCAGCCTCCTATTGGGCATAGTTGTAACCAGGAACAACAAAAATCTATATGAGGGCGGGATAGACATGTTTGAATTTGCATGGAAGCGCTTCAGATTATCAGCTTACGCGGGTAAATATGGTGGGGAACCAGATAATAAGATCCGAGTCATATACAGCTTGCTGTACGGTCAACAGAGAGACACGAACATCACTGGTGATTGAACGCCGGTAAAACGAGGGGGGCCCTTTGTGAATGGTTCTCGGTCGGTGTTAGTTTTGAGAAATACCTAAGGCTTGAAGTAAAGCCCGAAACTTACCAGCAGTTTTGGTGGCAAGCTTTTGAGAAGACAATCTGACAATAGAGTCAGGCGGTGACACACTTCGCCCCGAAAGAAATCCAGCGACAATTGAGTTGGCCTAGGCGACTGACTTCAGAACGACCTGGGAGAAGTGAAATCAAGATGGATCGTGTCTCCGAAGCTAATTCTTTCTGCATCTTGAACCTAGCCTAGATCCTGACTCTGCCCACGTCACTCAAGGCTGAGGCGACGATTCCATACAGAGTTCTTCAAGTTGCAGACATGATTCCGGTATGTTTTGATAGACTGCAATAATTGAAATCTTCTACCTGAAATATTCTACATGCATCTAAAGTCACACTTATTGACCCTGCAGCTAAGAGAATGGCGTTATATCAGACGGATTCTGCGTTCAACGCTCTTGCAAGGCTCACCTAGTGATGCTGCTTCGAGGATGAAGATGAGGATGATCTAGGCCGGCAGCAATAAAATGGCTGTTTATGATTTAATCATGAAAGTCCTGCAACGCTTATGTTATAGCGCCCTGGAAGACGCCCTAAGTTCCTCGTGATAACGCAGCACTGTGAAATAAGGCGTGAACGCCCCTGGCTTCCTGGCTTACTCATGATAATCCGCCCCCAACATTATCATCTTCCTGATGTTTGTCGCTTGTCGTAATTCGTTCTTCGTTATATACTAATCGATAGAGTATTAAATTAAGGCTCATTTTAAGAAAGTACTTACTGCTCAAGCGTAGATAACGTATTACAGGCCAAACTTTGCATATCAATCGGCTGCAGTAACGCCATTCTCACTTGATTCCGTCTCTGTAACAATCTTTTTTTTTCTTATCCTCTTGGCGAGAAGGGCTTAGGCTGAGGCGTTGACAATTTTTGGCGATTCAGTATGGTTTAGGTGGCTGACCTGACGGTCCACGATTTGCAACTCCGGGCGATCACAACAGGATTCATGAACTCATTTGATTTTGCTCCATTGTGAGTGACTCACCAGCGGTGATAGCTGCATCCACCAACGAAAACAGACTTGGTGGCTACTGACCTTCTACCGAGTTACGGACTCACCCAATTACCGAAAAGGCTGTACTGCCAGCTTGGTATCGGGTGCTTTGACCGTACTGGTAATCCTGTTACTTGCGTTCCTTGAAAGACGAAGAAAATAAGTGGAACTGTCGCCATCAATCGCGGTGAAGAGGCGGACATGTCCATAGATCAATTTGGCAGGCACTGAAGCTAAGCAGCACTGCGTCCATGTATTGCCCAGGAGTCAGGGCCTACTGAGATCAACTAACCCCTACATTATAAACCAAAGCTTGGTAGTGATTAATAACTTAACGTATGTTGCGGTTTGGTATCCCACAATCCGGCGTAGAACGAGTCACGAAAAAGATGTCAGCCTAGATAACGCGATCTTACTTCACAACTTCAAGACGAAAGTTCATACATAAAGGGCTCACCGTTGGTCTAGTTAGTTGCAGTTATGTAGACGCCCAATGACTATTCTACAAACAGCCAGTATCTAGTAGGCGTAAAGCTTCACATTCTCGTCCTCACTCTCCCGAATCTTCTTGTTGATTCTCATCAACCATACCCGCATAGCCCACGCGCACGTAATGCTTGTAGCAGCAAACGCAATCATGCTGGAGAAACCCATCATATACTGAGGTCCATCGGAGCTAGGCCACAGATAAGCGCAGTATATGTATGCAAGATTGGCCGTGACGTTGACCAGTGAGTACGCAACCGCTTTCTTCTCAGGCGTCTGCGAGAGAGTATTGCTAACCCAGCCCAGGATGACTGATCCCACACTGTACGCTCCGGTCGCATACAGAAAGGTAGCAGTATAGCGCACGGCGTTGTTAGTAGTACCGCAAGTCATGGCAAAACCGACAATGGCCAATCCCAGGCCCGCGGTAATGTGCCAAGTCCTCTCGTTGAACTTGCCGCTGGACCAGGCAAAGGGAATGCCCAAAAGGCCAGAAACGAAGTAGGGCGGGGCGGTGAGTAGCAGGGCAGTGGTAGACCTGAAGCCCCTGAGATTGGTTTTAGCGACTGAAGCACTCACTCCCGCAGATCATATTGGTATCAACCTACATGGTGCGAACAATGGTCGGGAAGAAGTTGTTGAAAGAGCAAGCGGAAATGTGAAGGTTTTGCATAAGGCAGAAGAGCCACGTCTTCGGATCCTTGCAGGCTTGCTTAAGACCATCCAAGGTGGAGCCGCGCTCCTGCTGACCTACGGTATCGCGGCGTATGCGGTCGACTGCGAGTTTGCGCTCTTCTTCGGTGAGCCACCGAGTCTCGGACGGATCATCGGGTAGAAGGAAGAAGCCGAAGATGGCGACCAGGGCAGTGACGGAGCCTTCGATGATAAACAGCCTAGAGCTTAGTCAGCATGCCATGACTTTATGATACAAGAGGATCAGAAATTCCCACCATTGCCAGCCTGCAAGTCCCTTGACTTTATCCAAAGTAGAAAACGTCGCTGCTGCAATTAGACCGGAGCAACCGGTGCTGACCACTTGACCAGTGTAAAGGAGAGAAATTCGAGTTGCGAGTTCCTTTCGCGTGTAGAAAATCGAGAGGAGGTACAGCGCGCCAGGGTAGAAAGGCTGGGTCATGTTAGCTTCCGCCACAGTCCTTTCCCCCGCGTCCCGCCTGCGTCAACCTACAGCTTCGACAAAACCAAGAAAAAAGCGACAAGCAACTAATCCCGAGTAGTTTCTGACACTAGCAGTCGCAGCCGAGATGGCGGCCCAGCCGAGATGGCGGCCCAGCCGATCATACAGATGGACATGTACACCGAGGGCTTTGTTCGGGTCAGGAACATATTAGAAGGAACTGAAAACAGTCAATTCTCCCCCTTTTTTCTGGAATTTTGCCTTCAGGAGTGGCTTGCCTTGCATTAGCAGGTATCCCACGAAGAGAATCGAGATAGCAGTATTGTATTGAACGCCCTTCAGATTCAAGTCTTCCTCCAGAGTATTCAGTCGGGCTTGTGGCAGAGCGTTTCGGTCAAGCTTGAAGTGAGTCAGTCGGAAAGCTCAGGAGATGTAGGAAGTGTCTCGGGTATTCACGCACGTAGTTGAGGAAGTACATGGCCCATAGGATCGGCTAACTCCATATATTAGTATTCTATTACCCGAGCTATTCGAATAAAGTAGGGCAACTATGACTGACCATGATTCTCCGGTCAAGCTTGCGAACGAGAGCAATCTCGAAAGGATCTGTCTTTTCAGCTGCACCGGAGTAGTCGCCAGAAACGACAGCCTCTCCCTTGACTGACTTTTCATCATGTTCGACCTCCAAAGGACCACCGGGCTTCTGGTTGGCCATGGTCAACATTTTCATCAGAGTTTCAGCGAAGAGATAAAGCTGCTACAACTTGTACTGAGAAGGCAACTGCAAAAGGTTCTGCTTGTCTCTCAGAAGCAAACACATGGCAGTTTGGTGTCTAATATATACTCAAAAATCCCCAACCCCGGCTCGCGGGGATGACCGGACGATCTAACCCCAGGAATTCCATATTCCCCGCAAAGAGTTTATTTCTTGTCAGCGACAGACTCTGGGGTCGGGAATAAAGGGCAAAGACCGGTTCGCTGTAACTTGGCCTGTGCTATGCCGCTCCGCCACTACGCCGATACGCCGTTACTCCGTTATCCCGTCTGCTGGTTCCCATTATCGCGTTATCCCGTGCTCCACCGTGAAGTTCGGTGTAAGACCAGACCTGAGAAACCATTCAGCGGGCGGAGGGCAAAAAGGACAGAAGGGATCACCAACGCGGTAGGTCATTCATCCGAAGATCCATTCTTCTCACCTGCAGACTCCTTCAATACCACTGCAACAAGTACGAAAATAACCTGTTTGCTGCCTAAGGCGGAATCATGTAGTCCGGTTCATCATGTCTGCGGCAACTGTCTTTGACTCAGCGTCTCTTGGCAACACACTCTGCAATGAAGAGGCTCATGAGCCCTTCTCTGAGCGGTCATATGCCGTCGCCTTGATCAAGGCTGAGCGTGCGCTCGTCGAGGCCGAGGAACGGTGAGGGCATTGTTACCGCAGGGACAGCAGCTGTCTTGAGACTGTACTGTGATGTGTTCAAGATCAACTGGCAGCTTCTTGCCGCACGAACTGAGATTGTTGGATACCCTGTTCTTCCATAGGTTGAGCAGATGCCGAAAAGGGTACCTGTAAGGCGATTTACTCACATAATTCACGCCATTGCTATCCGTTTTAACACCGGACGAAAAGTACTAGGCAGCCTAATTAGGGTAGGAGAGATGGTACAGATAGGCAGAAGTTAATGATAGCTAATACTAAGGAAAATAAAGTGTGATGCGTCTCATGCTCCTCTGCTCCTTTCATCCTGCTGCTAACATTAAAATGCCTTCCTGGCCACTGTGGTTGAGTCCAGCGCTGTACCTACGGGGAAAGAAACAACCCGGCTGTCCTGACCAGGCTAAGTTAGGTATGCCGGCGCTGGCAACATTCCAATAGCTACGCCGCACAGTGACCAATTGCGTCGGTCGTAACAGAAAGATCGTTGGCTGTGAACGCGAAGAGCCTGCCAGCCTTCATCCCCCTCCCTACACGAAGACTCAGAATCAAGCTTCAAAACCCTAGGAGAAAATCTGTCTAAGCACGTGTATTGCACCTAGCTATGGCGACTGCCACGAGCAGCTTTAGATAGGGAGCAGGAGAAAATTTTCGTAACCTGGCCAGACTGAATGCTCTGGCCAGGCTTGGGAGATACGCACGGGCCTGATCAGACCTAAGTCATCCGGTTTCCTTGGCCGAGTTGTCGTTAAGGCTCTCAGACGGGCTCGGTCCGTCAGACTACTGAAAATATTAATTTCCAAGTCTGTTCGGTAGTTACGAGTTTGTGTATCTATCATCAAACTGGTATCGTCAAGTACTTACCCTACTTACCTTGCTTAACCTACTTACCTTACTTGCCTGAGATATCATCTCAATGTATTAAAAGCAGCCGGATCTGGAGGATATAAGTAAAGAAACTACACTTAGGTGATCTATTTCACAACCTTTATCGTATATGCACAAAGTGTCAAGAAGCAGCACTTAAACTTCAGAAAAAAAAATGTCAAGAGTTTATGCTATAGTAAAAGACGTTGCCGGCACGCCTTAGGGCCCTGAGATAGCCCGGGGATCTGAGCCCGTAGCAGGCGCCACTCAGTCTTGAGGTTATGCCGGCTCACACAAGAGAACTACAGAATGACAAAACTAGTCAAGTTTCGTGAAAGTTCATGTATACAAGAAGGGGGTGGAATGAATGTCAAGTATGTACTTAGAAATCGAAAGGAAAATGATGCTGTTGGCATTGAGCGGGCGCTCTCCTCAACGTCACCAAGACCCAACAAGCCGACCGCGGAAGTTTGGTAATTCCATAAGAATAAGGAGAAAAAGAAGCGACAAAAGGCATTGACGATAAGACTCACTGTCCCATTACAGACACTGGGAATACCACTGGCTTTGCGCGGTGCACGTAGAGCCTGACTGGCAACAGGTAGGTCCGTTGAATCCCGAGCCGCCGCATTGGCTCCACTTCGCAGCACACTGTAGACAGGAAAGTTAGGTCATACATCAGATATTAGGAGTCCAGAGATGATAGACTAACAGTACCGCCACCACCAGCAGGGGGGCTTGGAGGAGGAGGAGGAGGAGGAGGAGGAGGGCTTCCGCCATCTCCGCCACTGGATGAGCCGACAGTGATAGTTGCAGAACCACTGCTGAAGTATCCTTCTGTGGCAACGATCATATAGTCGTGGGTGCCGAGGTTGAGTCCAACTTGCGCCCAGGCGTTGAAGTGGTTTCCGGTCGTGACTGTTCCACCAACTCGCTTCTGCTGGCGGACGGACCAATACTGCTGAAAGGTCCTCGTGCCGTCAATAGAAGGGGCGTTGGTCCGAGTGCTGACATAAATGTCATACGTTCCGCCGTCACTGGTTACTGTTCCCTTTTTGGTCGCCCCTGTTGAGGGATTGTACGTGCCAAAAGACTCAACTATCATAAATGTAAGAGATTTGAGTCGATCATTGTGTGCTGATCAAATAGCAGCAGGACTGAAAGGAAACTCTGATTCTTTTGCGAAATGGAAGCCATTCCTAGCAAGGAAATGGAGGGAAAGGGTTGCTTGTAATCCACTCACCCACATAATACTACCTCATGATGTTAGCAACTGTTCGTGTTACCGGCCTGGAAGGTTTGATCCAACATACCTCGACCAAAGGATTGCGAGTCCAGCCATAGACGGCGAGGTAGCTGTTACCGTTGGGGTTGTAGCTTCCTGAATATGTGATGGTTCTGGATTGAAAGACAGAAGTTAGGTATTGAAATGCCCCTTACAGCTCGATGTCTCTTCATACCGAGGACCGCCAGGGTTCCAGCCTTTTCCACCAACGAAGTTCCCGCCTGATTGCCAAGTAACACTGTACTGGCCTCCAGCGCCGTTCGTGTAGGTGACTCGAGACCCGCCATCTGTCCACCAGGAGTAGAAGTAACCGTTATGGGTTCCCTGGGAACTGGGAGTTGATTGCCTTGTGATGAGCTCGGAAGGGACCGCGAGAGCCCCGAGCACACTGGAAAGAGCGAGAAGAAGGGAAGAGAACGCAACCATGGTGTCACGGCGGGGCTGAAGTTGATGAGCTTGGTGATCCAAATATTCTGGTATAAGAATTCTGGGATGATATTTATAATTGTGGAAAGTTTCTGCATCGAATTTGTAGTACCACCTTTATTGTTGACGGACTCGGGGTCTATAGTCATGTAGTCTTAGCCCGAGAACTTCGGGAACTCCGGGAACTCCGAGAACTGGAGAGCATGAGGAAGCGCATCTTGGTCCACCCGATGGGAGGCAAACAATGGTTCAGAGGCGGGGATAAATTCGAGGTCAGCGTATTTGGGTTGCAGCGATGTAACTCGACATTCATGGCGCCTCTCCCAATCCAGACATTACCGGTCTTTTGGCACATGCTCGCATAAAGACATAGTTAACGCCCATCACACTGCCATGCAGCATATCTGAGAGAGGATCTCCAATATTAGATGGCATGGTAGAACGGTTTGATTTGGAAAACTTCCAACCCGACGTTTATACCCTTATTGAAATCGTCTTTGGGCGAGCTGCTGGCTGCAAGTTCAACCACCAAGTTTATTCAGTGTTACTGGTGCTGCACCCGAAATTTCCGTAGCCAGCCAGAGCTGGGAAGCCAAAAAGAGATTCGGAAGATTTAGGCCGCATGCGTGTACCGACATCTTGATGTCTTGGTTCTGCAGCTGAACGCCACTAATATGGGAATCTTCATTTAGCCGACGGCAAAAGCTGGGGAAGGTTACACTGTAGAATTGGCCCGGGGCCCTCCAAATTCAATCTGTGCCGGCGCAAATAGCCACCCTATAACATACCACCTCATATAATATTGGAGGGGTCAAGTCGGTAGTGGTCTCAAGATTGGTCGGGTTCATGCCCAGTTCACGGAGGTCTGGGCCAGGTGCGTTTTTGGGGCTTCTTACCATCGTCCGTTAGATGGTGTGCAATATCGTATCATGGGTTCAGCGTGAAGCCTTGGTGTGCTTATTGTCGATGACACAACAATAAAGCGTGTAAGTCGGCGTAGATATTCAATGATCTCTCACCGAATGGCCCTGGAGCTACTCGCCGGGCTTGTCGTCGGCATACCGTATAATAAGTGGAGTCCTAGCCCCACTAGCGGCCCGGATTTCCAACGGGGTGTGCCGCTAGACATCCAAAGATCTCGGTTCTTCTAGCGGCCTAGAAGCTCAAATGTATTGACCCAGAGAAGACAGCCCTGACGTACGTAGAGCAGGTTGTAAACTGCTCGGGATAGTAGTAAATTGTTTGCACCGAGCGTTGTTGAGATCGACAAACCCTAGGTGAATCAAAAGTTGCCGTGGAGTAATGGATGACCGATGGTCCGCTTACTTATACAGGCACGATTTGTGTTGGGGCTACCTGTTTATTTGAACTAAGGTAGTCTATACAATCTGCATTAAAACGCGCTTTACTTTCCATGTATCTCAGGTTGGCTTGAGTTCTTGACTGCTGCGTTAGCCTCGGAGTCATCGTATTGTATGCCTGGTATTTATATAAGCCATGGAAAACCCTACTTCTTAAGTTCATGAGCATAGAGATAATCTGCCATGGTCGTTGCAGCCATTCAAGCCTGGCCACGTGCCGCCCTTGGTTGCTGAATACATCATATTGTAAGAGACTGATGTCAAGTTTGCCGAACACCCGACCCATGCATCTCTCCACAGGTCGGCGACGATGACGAGCCAGATGCTATTCAACGGAAAAGCCCTCACAACAGCGCGAACGGCTCGCTGGAAATCTCCTCGAGCAGGCTGGTCGGATATTATGACGCTTGCAACATCAGACGATCCGTAGATAATCACCAATCTGGTCCACTTCAACGCTTGTTCGTTTGGAGTGACACTGTCGATCGTGGTAGACTTAACAATCAACGAGCCTTTATCCCCGAAACTATGTCAATCTCGCCGAAATGCTCTTATAGCGAGGAAGCTGATCGATTCCAATGGCTCGTCTACAACTTGCAGATGCGAAACCAGGGCATAGCTAGGGAAGCAGGAGGTCAGATTCTCAAAGGAGTAAAAAAAGCACGAAGGTGAACTTTGATCGAGTGTTACGGAAATACTTGCTTTTCTGGGCAAAGAGCGTAAAAGCAACGCGGCGCTAAACCAACTCGACTCAGCTCCAGAGCCAGTGGAGACAGTCAAGAGTCCCGTTTCCCCAGATGAATCCCCGATCACTTACCCCGCGATTACAGGTTTTCCCCCAAGCTTCCCCAGGTAAAGACCCGCCTAGGAACCGGGTAGACAAGATTAGATCGTAAGAAGACGACTGTTACTGGCCAATGACTGTTCGAACGATGTCAGAAGCTTCTACTAAACGAGAGAGGGAATCGACGAAAATGCTGCCAAAGTGATTTTTGGTCAACCCCGCAAGAGTACCTCGCGTAGGTATCAGAATGCTCCCTGTGCCCCGAAGTCAACTCAACATGCCCTCGGCCTCTTGGTCTTGGCAACAAGGCCTCGGTCATACCTCACAAGCTTGCTCAGAGCATACTTGAGGTTGGCTTGTCTATTTAAACTTCAACGTTTACCTCCTTCGTCCAATTTTTCGTTCGAACTGTCTTGAGGTTCAGTTTGTTCTTCAAAAACGCCTCCCCAAGACAATCTGAACCACTCAATACGCTTCACCTCAGGCTGATTCAGCTCGCTTAGCACCTTCCATCATGAACTTCTCAAGCAAGGACGGCGAGACTCTGAAGCAGGGGGTCCAGCATGTTGAACACAACGATGATGTCGACGCCGCCGTTAAGGCCGTGGAACACCGTGACCTAGAACGTATCGAGGAGACGCAACCCGGTGCGTTCGTTTGGCTCTGCGCTGCGGCAACAGCCATCGGGGGCATGCTCTTTGGCTATGATACAGGTGTCATCTCCGGAGTTCTTGTTGTCATCGGCACAGACCTCGGAGGCCAGGAGCTCACGCACTCGGAAAAGGAGCTGATCACAGCCCTGACCGCAGCCGGAGCTCTCATCGGAGCTGTGATTGCCGGAATCACGGCCGATAAGTACGGACGAAAACCTGCCATCTGGTTTGCCTCAGTTCTCTTCACCATCGGCGCTCTTATCCAAGCCACATCTTACAGTGTTGCGCAAATGTCCGTCGGACGCCTTGTAATTGGGCTTGGTGTGGGTTCCGCTTCCATGGTAAGGCTTCTCCCGAGCGGCGTCCCGTGTTAGTATTAATTATTTCCATGACTGACCACCGTGATCTCATCAGATCGTGCCATTGTACATCGCGGAGATTTCTCCTGCCAGATTCCGTGGCCGCATGATCTCAGTAGACATGATCTTTCTCGGGGCCGGCTCCGTCCTCGCTTATGCCTTCGCTGCCGCCTTCTACACTACACCACACGGATGGAGATACATGGTCGGCATCGGAGGCATCCCTTCCATCGTGCTCGGAGTACTCCTGTTCTGGTGTCCCGAATCTCCCCGCCAACTCATGTTCCACGATCACAGGGACGAGTGTATTCGCGTCCTGAAACGAATCTTTCCCCGAGCTACAGAGGATGAAGTTATCGACAAAGTCGCTTCTATCGAACGCGGCGTCAACCAAGCGAAAGCTCTAAACGAGGAGATTTCTCTCCGCAAGTCTGTCACAAGTCTTTGGACCGTCCCGGCCAACCTGCGAGCCGCTATTGTGGCATGTGGCCTCATGGCCGTCCAACAATTGTGCGGTTTCAACACCCTAATGTACTATTCGAGCACGCTATTCGATATCGTTGGGTTCTCCAATCCCATAGCGGTGGGCACTGTCGTCGCCGGAACGAACTTCATATTCACGGTCCTGTCGATTTTCCTCATCGACAGAGTGGGTCGTCGACGAATCCTTCTGTGGACGATGTGGGGAATGCCGGTCTGTCTCGTCGTGGCGGCCATCGCGTTCCACTGGATTCCTCTTGACAACAACACGCTTACTCTGACTACGCAAGAAGTGGGCTGGCCTGCGATCTTGGTGCTGGTGGCCATGATCCTGTTCGTGGCCTTTTACGCTGCCGGTCTTGGCTGCGTTCCATGGCAAGCGAACGAGTTTCTTCCCATGGAGGTCCGGGCGATGGGCACGATGATGATTAACATCTTCAACTGGGGGCCCAACATCATTGTCTCTTCAACGTTCCTTTCAATGATGCGAGGCATGACGCCTTCCGGAACTTTCGGGCTTTACGCTGGGCTGTCGTTCTTGGGATGGGTGTTCGTGATCTTCTGCTACCCCGAGGCGGCGAACATGACGTTGGAAGAGATAAGGACGGTCTTCGAACACGGGTTCGGCGTGAGGTATGCCGAAGAATGGCGGAAGCAGAGAAAACTTGACATGCAGGCTCGACGGCAGGAAAGCGCAGCTTAGGAACAGCCTCGATGAGCTTCAGAACAGTAAGGTTGCGGTTCGCTCCGAATACGTCAAGATAAGCTTAGAGTTGGCTCGTAATGCTGTGTGCATCCAATTGAATTAACGAGCGATCAAAGTATAAACTCCTGTCTATACATGTACACGGGTCCTTGGCTGCGCGTTTACTCGAACCCAGTGATCTTTGTCTCGTGTTGAACTTTCTTTTGGCTTGAGAGTTCAACCTAAGCCCTATATAGAGTGGTAGGGAAGGTTTCGGTTTCAGACTTCGTCGTACATTTTCAGTGGATTGTAGATGGTTTAGCTTGAATCATCCACAGCAGAAAGAAGACCGGACCAGGAATACGTACAATGGTCGAAGCTGCACAAATCAGACAAGTGAGGCATGACAACTTGCCGAAGCAGACGTCGAACACACAGCATTGCCTCGCTATGCATGCAGTTTGCTGGTGTTTATGCTGCCCAGCTAGATTGCTCTCCAATGGTATTGGTCAGACTAAATGGTGCAAGTATCGAACCTGACTCGTGATCCAGTGCCATGATACAGGAAAGACGTTACCAAAGCCGATATCGACGAGGCGTGCTAGTGCAAACTATGAGGTTTCTGGCTAAAATTAAAGTATTGAACTTGCATCATAGGTCTTGACGACTGTGAAACCAAATTCCCCAAAGTTTCGGAAGGGCGGTCGATCCCTCTGAGACGCATGTCCTGGCAAGCCTCGTGGCCGTTTTGTGAACTGCGGAACTGGAGCTGCGAATATGTTTCAAAAGCAGGTGACTACACAACAAGATCAGTGTCGTTAACTAATAAACCTCAACACTCTCGGTTTCAATAAACTTCCTCGCTCTTAATGGCCTTCAGAAATACGTCGCGGAATTCGCTAGGCTGAATATTTGGAAGTATGTTGATGACTTAAAGAGGAGTTCCCCGCAACAGTGGCTATAACAACAAAACCCCTGGAGAACTCTTGTGCTGTTTCTATTATTGTTATTTATGTGCCTATGCCCCTCCGACACCCGTCAGCTGGCTCATCTATGACTATTATTACAATATTCTACAGTTCTTAATACAAAGGAAACAGGGTATAGTCGAGTAAAAGTTCATGCTTGTCCAGACAAGAACTTGTTCCACCGTTCAACCACCTCTTCCCTCTCTGCCGCCGTTGCACTTCTGAAATCATTAATCCCTTGTCTCAACCTAATCAGTAGCACTTCCGCTTTCAGCTTTGTGAGCCGTTGCTTTGACAACTCCTTCTCTATTCCCTTGAGGGTATATCCTGGGAGTCCAAATATTGCTACATTGGTGTTAGAATACGCGTAAATCCTGTCTGCGCCTACGACAATATCCATAATCCAACTTCAGAAGGTTTTGGAAAGAAAAGGAGGGACTTACCGGCAAATAGATTGAACGTAAAGCCCCGCCCGCTTTGGTAAATGCCTCTCCCGAAGCCCTTGATACCCTCCTTTTTGGCGCCTTTATAAGGTTTCACGACGATACCACTGAACGCCTCCCATGTTCCAAGGACGAACTCCTTTCCTGCCGTCTTGACTCCGCTACCGAACCCAGTGATTTCATCCCGGCGACGCACTTCATGGCCAGCAAAACCATAGGAGGGGAAGTTATGAAACCCGTTGGCAACGTTGTAAAAGGCCGCTACCGGAGTTTTGAGACCGGCCTTGGTCAGTTCGAAGCCGTATCGCCCCGTAGCACGCGCTACCTCTGTGGCGCGGCTTCGCTTACTGTTACCAACTTGTGCTCTGGACTTGCGCCTCTGACACCTCGTATCTAGAGCAATTTCCTTTTTGGGATCAGCGTGCTTGATGGATTTGTTCGCCATCTTCAGAGCGATGGTGTTCATCTCGACAGGAGTCATGGTGTTGGTGTGAATGATGTGTCTGAAATGGCCATTATGAGGGTCGGCCTCGGTGGTAGGCTCTGATGACCCCTCTCGCGTGGTGTTGTTTTCCTCGTTCTCTCCTTTCTCTCTTTCTGGCTGCATCTCCCTAGGGGCTTCTTCCAACTGCGCAGGTCTCTCCTCGTGGCGGTGCAGGCGTTTCGAGTAATCTGAGGTTGCGACACCAACGGAGGTGAAAAATCCGGCGACCGCGGCGACCAGGCCGATGATGGGATGCTCGGCGCCTTCGTCAACGTACCAGTGCTTATGCCGAAGCAGTTTAAAGTCGTGTGGCTTCATGCGCCCCTTGTCGACGAGGCAGGCGACCGCAAAGTTGCTCAGATGCGCACCGGTTTTCCTGTGCCGCCAATTTGCAAGTCTTTCGGGGCAGAGGTCACAGCGCATGGTGTCGATGGCGAGCCGTTCCTGAATGTCCTTGGCGGTGTCTCCAGCACCATCCTCCTCTGCAATACGCTCTGCCATCCGTTCCACGGCAGCCTGAACTTCAGGCCTCAGGGCAAAGTTGATGCTTGCCGCCAGAGTGTCCGCGGTCATCTCTTTGAACGGCACTGGGACTGGGCCCGCGCCGGCGCGGGCGATCATCTGGCCCCAGAATGGTTGGTCCCCGAAGAAAGGCACCACAACTGTCGGTCGTCCGGCCGCTATCCCGGCCGCGGACGTCCCCGCGCCCCCGTGATGGACGACGGCCGAGACGCGCTTGAACAGCCAGTCGTGGGGGCAGTTGCCGATGAGATAAACATTGTCGGGGATGTTGTCTCCTCCGCCGACACCACCCCAGCCTTTGGATACGATGGCGCGGACGCCTGCTTTTTGGACGGCGTCAAAGATGAGCTGGGTCAGGGCCTTGGGGTCGTCAACGACGATGGAGCCGAACCCGATGTAGACTGGCGGAGGCCCGCTCTCAAGAAACTGTGTCAGGTCCGGAGGAGGTTGATACTTGTCAGCCAGGGGGAGAAAGGAGAAGCCGGTGATGTTGATATGCGAGTCCCAGTCGTCGGGTTTAGGGATGAGCGACTCGGACCAGAGGAATGTGTACGGGACGCGGAGTCTGGGGAGAAGCTGGCATCCCCACAGTGGGCTTATGGGGTCGAGACCCAGTGTTTGTGTGCGGAACTTGTTGATCAGGTCCCCAAGTCTAGGCTCAGCTGCTTGTCAGCAAAAAGGTGAACACTCGAGAATGATTGTTGCAGGGCAGCTGACCCTTGCCAAGTTAGAAGCTCCATCATGATGAAAGAGAGGTAGTTCGCAGCGCTCTTATCGGCTTCGCCGTAGCTCATGGATGCCAAGGGGTGATGGAAGGCCTGCGTCGGAGACCATGGCATGGTAAACACCATGTGTAGCGGAATACCCAACTTCTCAGCGGCGTGAATGTGCGTCATGGAGGGAGGATTCGCGATGATTGCGTCGGCGACGAAGAGGTCGTCTACATCCTTCACCGTGGCCGCCGTTAGCCGTTCCCCCATGCCATCCCCTGCTTCAATGCAGCTCCGCCACGCCCCCTCGATGATTTCGGCCATCTCCTTCCTTCTCTGGCCTATGTCTCCAGCCTTGACGCTCTCACGACTCGGGAGCAAGCCCGGGTTTTTGACCATGTACGCCATGAGCGCCTCCGGGTCGCCGCCGATACTAAAGAACTCGACCCCGTTGGACTCAACAAAATCCTTGAACACGGGATGGGTGCAAATGCGGACGCGATGACTGTAGGGCGGTTTCATCAGAAGTTGAGCGATGGGTATGAAGGGTTGCACATCTCCGCGCGATCCGACAATGTGAATAGCAATGTTCAACCGGGGACTTGCTGCAGGCGGGTGCTGCTTCAAATTCTCCAACACGACACTACTCCGCCTTCTCTGCAGCCTCTCCTGCTCGGCATCCTCGTCATAGGCCCCTGGATGCGGCCTGAAGGCGACCTCAAAATCGCGAAGCCATTTCGTGAGCTTCTGCGGGTTTGCGTGGAATCGCACATTCACTCGTCCGTCGTTGCCGACGTTGCCGGATGTCGCGGTATCGGATCTGCCGCTATCGAGCTGGACGTGTCCTAGTCCCTTGGATTTGACACGGCTGAGCGCCATGTCGAAGGGTTGGCAGCCTCAGTCTAAGCGACTTGGGCAGACGAGAGTAATTGGGTATTTGGGTAAAGGATAGTCCAGATGGTATGAGTCGATAACATCGATGAAGATGAGACGAAGATGCGATATGGATGCTTGATAACTGGGCAGCAAATTCCTCTCGGGCTGACTCGGTCGCAAATCACGTGTGTGTAAACAAGCTCCCGGGGCTTCCAGTCAAACCGATAGCGAACGGCACCTCTGTTTACGACCAAAAACGTCATAGAGGGGCAGATCTGGACGTTAGCGTCCTGAAGAGATGAGAATTCCATGCAGATTTACGGCAGGGACTTTAAGTTTACGCCGCTTGCAGTTAGTGTCTTGTTGCCTTTTTTCAGTGGGCCTCTCGGTCTGGAACTCTTGCCCGTCCTGATGTGGGGGAGACGTGTGTCAGACGTCGGGCACGCCGGTCGCTTTAGTGAGAGAGAGCTCTTGAGGGAGCAGGCTGCAGTTGATGTTGCGGTTGAGGTTGAGGTTAAGTTGAGGTTAAGTTGAGTTGGTCCGGATCTCTAGCGCGTCCAAGAGTTTCAAAGCCAATCAAGGTCTCGTGTGTTTTCAATGGGAGAAAAGGCCCCCTAATTTTCATGATCGTACCAGGGAGCCTGAAATTATCAGATGAAAAGTTCTATTATTGTCGAACCCTGGCCCGATATTACGACCCCTGTTCCCTGCCCTCGGTCAGCTCATCCTGAACGATTATTGTTGTCGTCTTCCTTTCACCCATTCAGATGGCCCGATCAAGCTTCTTGACGTCCCGGACCCTCCTCGGACTTTGTATGGTCCAGCGTACGGAAAAAGAACCAAAACGGAAGCGCGGCTACGACCGTCAATCCAGCGATCACCGAATACAGGACAACCAGGGTGGGGTCTTTCGTGATGGGCGACAACGCGATGCCAATGATCGCAGCCAAGCCCGCTGTCAACTGCGTCACGGCCTGAACCACGCTCTTCATGCTTTTCGGCGCCTGCTCGTAAGCAATCTCGGAAATCGTTGCAAACCCGAGGATCTCGGCTGTCGCAAGAATGAACCACACCGGCATCTGGACCCAGACGCTGACGTCGTTCCCAACGGTGACCGTCGACGACCCTTGCATGACCACTGCGTCCGGACACCCTAGAGGATGGTCGTAGCAGGGCCCGCGCGAGTAAATCAGATGTTGAATTCCGGCTGCGTAGGCCATCGCCGCGCCCATGATGAAGCAGGCCGCGGAGATGCGGACGATGGGTCCGAAAGGCACTCCGCTCTTGCGCAGGAGGGGAAACAGACCGCGCTGTACGATGGGCCCCAGCACAATACATGCGACGGGGTTCCAAACTTGCATCGTGTCGTTGGGGATTCCGCCCAGCCTCATTTGCCCGGCCTGCGAAATGAGGTTATTCATGATTTGGATGTACGCAAGGTAAAATGGTGCGGAAAAGAGGCTGTCGATAGTAAATCAGTAACACGTCTCTACCCCTGCTTCCCTCTCTCCTGCCAGGGGAGCAAAGCAAAGGCCGGGGAGTTATTGCAAAGTTCGCGGTCAGGCCGGGAGCGCTTGAAAGCATGAACTTACAGCACTCGGCACACAGTCAAAGTCTGCTTGAGATCTCCGATGACCTTGGAGTCCCAGGGCACAGTTCTTCCATGTAGCTCCCTCTGGACGTCTGGCGAGGCGGCTTCGAGACTGAAGCGGTGTCGCACGGCGCACCAGAGAGCTTGCATAGATAGAGGTAAGACACTCCCTTGGCTATCCATATTGACTGAAGGCATCTGTCAACGCACGGGAAACGAGGATGAACATCATGTACTCACCCAGCTTGCTTTTCCAAAAGTAAACCAAGACAACTGTCACGAACAGAGATAGGAAGCCCATGAGATAGGACGCCCAGAAATCGATTTCTTTCTCGATCCAGGTCGAGGCAAGCGACGAAAGCGCTGCAAGGTTCGTCAACCTAGTATCGTTAATTTTAATAGTTTCTGGAGGCGGTTTATCAAGGCCTGGGCAGTTTGTTAACAAACCAGAAGAACATGTTCGTTATGAACTGAATCGTTAGAGCTCGATCAGCAACCAAGGTTTGAGTCCCTTTGACTTCCACAACTGATTGCTGGGGGCGGTCGTATTGATCCACTGGGCGAGCGACGGGCGTTTGCATCAGAATTGTACAGCTTTTCTCTACTTGCTTGTCACGGTCATACATACCTAGAAATGGAGGAAGAGTTGCCTTGACGCCCGCCACACCGATCGCGATCAGTACCATGGCGGTTATCAAACCAGGAAGGCCTGCACCCCTATCCAAAGCAACCGGCAAAGATGTCAATAAGAGGATGAGGCTGCCACATTGGTAGATGCTAGAGTTCAATTATTAGCACCGGGCACATGAAGCCACTCAGTACCTAACCGCAATGCACAGAAAGACTGACCCAAGACTGAACATGAGAGTTTTCTGACGCCCATATCGCATATCAGAGCAAATAGCGAAAGGAATCGGGGCGATGAACTGGAGAAGGAGGAACATATTGCTGAGGTTTGTGGCTGTCTGCTGGCCAAGCCCGAGTGCTCCTGGAACCGCGGTGCTTCCTCTTTCGTTTTGAATGTAATTCTCTGTTGGTTTTGCATCAGCATTTTCATCAACTCATGAATACCATTAGCATTCTTGGTAATAATCGATATGCTTCCCAAAGATCTTGAGGGGAGGGGTTACCCACGCAGAGGTGCGGACAAGCTGTAGTATGCAAAACGCTCTGCAGCACCGGCAACCGCAACGATCCAAACTGGCATCGGAAGCTTGTCCACGACCAAATGGCGGGCCAGGTCATTTGATGGACTCATATCTGTTGCATGGTTTCTCAGAGGTTGATTTGACGAGGAGACTGGTAACTTGGCCACCTGAGTCTCGCTTTTGACCACAGGTGTGACTTCATGTTGGCTATGGAGAAGAGTAGTCAGCTACCGGAGTAAGTAGCAAGGCTTTTGGGCCAGACCAACTTGACAGGTCCTTCGGTACTCCCAGATGCCTTCATCTTGCCAACTCTAAAGTTTCCACGAGGCGAGGTGAATGATGCTTAACCTGTGTTAGGAACCTCCAGTCTAGCTTCTCAGTGAGGCACTATGGATGATATCCTAGGGAGCGAATCTGTCGCAAGGCGAACCCTGGATCTTGGCTAAAAACAGTCACCATATTCTCCTATGCTACGGTTAGGGCCATGCTGTTCACATGACCAGGCATCTCAGATCCACACCGCTTCCCTTTCCGCGAACATCTTACGCTTAAACCGAAATACATCTTTTGCGCCATTTAGAAATAAGCCTGTGTATCTGTGACTGCCGGTTATTTGATTGTCAACGGTTGTTGTAACATTTTCTGGGCCGGCATCCACATGTCTGCACTGCGCATATTTGAGCATGTTTATCAAAGGACTCGCAATCGCCAAGCCATACCCTTGCGAGCGCGTAATGCGACGGAAGGGCCCGAACCGTCCTCACGCTGCTGCTATTGGCTAATGTTGTCCACGTTTCTTCCACTAAAACGACAAATTATGGATCGTTGGGCAGGTGCTGAATACAGAGTGTTGTTGGCATCTTGACATCGACCGACCTTCCCGACTTGTGTAACCTATGCGCGATATGTCTGGGTATGTACATTGAAGATGTCTCAAGGGAATCTGTCACGCCTATCAGATCTGGATCCGAGGCTAACCGCTAAGCTGAGCTACGCAAATATGCAGTCGCCGTTCGACCGAACAACGATATTCTCTCAAAAGGAAGGCCGACAAGCTCATGCTGCAGAATGCTTGGATGATGCGAGGCGCCGAAGGGTTACATCGTCCACACATGTATCACTAAGAGCCCCTACCACTGGGACCGAAACGATCGACTACCTTCGTTAAAATCGTCAAAGCTGTTGCCTCGGACTAAAATCAGGGTTGTGGGTTTAAGCTTACTTGGCGTTCGGTTTAGTGACCCTCTCACTCGTCGACTAGCTTGTACGTAAAGTTATCCCTCACGAATTGAACCTTCTCCAGGCAGTCCTTCCGTCCCACCCTCGAAGCTACGGTGACATACGCCACCCACCAAAGCTCAGCTGATTCCGGACCTTGGACTACGTCTCCACGCTTCTTGCAAGTATTGTAGTCCACGATGCAGTCCCGCAGCCATGGGTGGCGATCCATCATTTCCACCACCGCGTCTTCGGTTTCCATGATGCCCGAGCGCTTTGCTGGAAGAATAGTGACCCCCAGCGTGTACTGGGGTTTCCCATCCCGGAAAGGCTGAGAAAGTGCCCTGACTCTATCCTCTTCCGCCGGCCCGAGACTAAAAAGCAGTCTCATGGCGTAGTAGTCTACCCCATACGCTAGAAGCACGCCCACAGTGTTGAGATATCCAGGAGGGCGGGCATTCACCTCATGCAGATAGCACGTTGGCTCATTGGCATCCACCGTCTCATCGACATCGTGCGCCGTGGAGACATGGAGGTCTAACAGTCCATTATCTTCGCGGGCTGCAAATCGCGCTCGGGACCCTCGAACGCGAGCCTCGCAGTGGAAAACGCCAGAGGTAAATCCCTGACGGAGCACGCTCTGTTTTAGAGATTCTCTCATCAGAGACTTCTCCCGCTCGGGTAGACCAGAAGGCACGACCATTAGAGTCTCCATAAAATTCGCGCCTTCGCCTGCTCCGTCAGTATCGGCCGTATCCGCTGTGCAGGGGAAGTCATCCGTTATGTCGAAGAATAGAATGTCTCCGTTGAGTATGACGAAGTTGGCGTCAACTTCTGGCCCGTCGATGTAGGGCTCGACGACCACACCTGCGCTTCGGTTTGGGGAGTTGGCGTGTCGACTGGAGGCGCGTCGAACAGCTGCGTACAGAGAAGCTTCGTCGTGAACCTTGGCGACGCAATCCGAGTTCCAACCCGTGCAGGGCTTGACAATGAGGGGATAGGTGAGTTTTGTCTTTCTCGTCGCGAGAATGGTCTCCAACTCGTCCGGGCTGTTCACGGCAAAAGATTCTTCTGATCCGTTCGCTTCGAGCTTCCTCGTCGCGGCTTTATCAGCAGCAACGGCATATGCCGCGGATGATGATGTTGGCAGACCCAGGGTCTCACACGCTCGGGCTACACCTGCTAGGCGTACGTCGCTGATGGTTGTGATGCCATCAACAGGGTGAGGATAGCTACTCACTGCATCAGCAATGCGCTGAGCGAAGCCTTCGTCAACATCGATATTAGTCGGGATAAAAGCCTCCCGCAGATGTGCGTGAGGGCCGTGATCGTCTTCCATCCAGTGACCAGGGTGGTCGAGGATGACGAGGGTGATTCCTAAAGCCCAGGCGGCCTCGTAAGCGCGACGGCTCGACTCAAAATCCTCCCGCCCCTGGACCCAGAACACGCGTTGTCGCTTCAGGGGCTGTTGTAGGAGCCACGAGAATGACAGGCGCTTCTCTGTCTCAAGCTTCAAGTCCTCAAACAGCGCTTCCAAGTGATCATATCGGATTGTCTGAAGCAGTAGACCTCCCAGGGCCTGGGAAGCTAGGTTCAGGACAGCGGTGGTCGGCCGCTGACTAACTAGATCTTGACAAACCGCGGAAACAGAAGAGAGCGGTTTCAGAAAGGATGTGGCTGTCTCGACAATCTTGCAACCTTCGAAGCGACGCTCAATGAAGTCGCACCTTGCGACATGACCATCGTGCTTGGGGAAGAAAAGTCTGATGGCCACTCTAGCGGCAGCCTTGTCGCGGGAGTCGTCGAGAACCTTAATTCCATCCTTGAAAAGTTGGAACGAAGGGGAACGAAAGTGCTCATCTAGTAGATCGGCTGCCCCGAATCGTGCTTTCTCAACAGATTGCTCCGGAATAGGTTCCAGAACCAAATCTAGAGCCCAAAGCTGCGGCATCAGGTGGCTATCTCCAGATTGGTTGTCATTATGAATCCTCAAGGAGGCTATAATCCTGTCAGTAAACTATACATCACGTTTATAGCAAACAGAATAGCACTTTACCCAGAGATCCTTGGAATGCAACAACCAGCCCCCCTGAGCAAGACGTTTCGGGGCCCTGAAGAGATCCCATGGTTCAATGTCCGCTCGGGTAGGTTTGTGGTATAGTAAGAGAGTTGTAGTTGGCAGATAAAACAGTTTGCTTGCACTGTTCTCGGGGAGCCTCACTGTTTGGATTGAAGGAATACGGATGAAATGCCGAAATATGTGTTTGCCAAGGTGACCAAATCGGAAGAGAGTGCCAAGGCATAGAAAAGCTTCAACTCTCGATGGAATCGCCCAGACCTCAGCCGGGCATCCGATCAAGACCATCTTGCCAAGAAACACGCCAAAGACAAGGGGTTGCCAAAATGTGCTCGTATGCACTCACTTCCTGCGACTAGGGTCGGATGTACCTCGGGCGATGCAAGCGCCGGGCTCAGAAGCCTTGGCGCGACCCCTATTTAGTGAGTGATGATTTAGTGAAGCTTTCTAGTCTAGTCTCGCCGGTATCCCTTGTACGTTGCTCATAGTTTCACTCCAAGAAGTACTGGGTGTGCTTTAGCAACTGTAGAAGAAATTGCTCATCGACATGGGAGGCTCAGCAGTGTAGCATCCTATCCACCTAAGCCTTGGCGTTAAGGGCCGGACAAGAGCTGATTTACCGCCACAAATCACTCATCGTACCTAATTCGTTTCGTGACAATGGCCATGCAGACGGCATCGTACGTCGAACGGGGCTTGTTTGACATGCACGGCGAGATGGAAAGATGTCAAGGATGACCACAACACAGTCCATAGCCATGTAATACTACGCAGCCTGTGCAGAGGTGACAGCGAAGGAGGTTACGCAGCTGAATAAGACACGTGTGAGAAACGCGATGTCATAAGATACACATCGCTCTTGATTGAAATATTATCACTGTCTTGGTATCAATTTGTTCGCCATTCCCCAATTTCTTCTTCATTGACACAGCAATGAATCACTCCAACGTTTTCCGAGGACCTGATTCGGTTGTCAACTACTTCAATCCCGACAAAAATCCTCCCCTTCCACTGGTCGAAGTCCCAGAGCGTCTGAATCCTCTTCGTGGAGATGGGGTCAGAATATATGCCAAGCTTCTTACCGCGTTACCGGCCCAAAATGTCAAGTCCTTGCCAGGTACATCCGGCTCCCATGCTTTCATAGCCATCTTTTTTTCGTCGTCAAGTCAAATCCACACACTTTGATATGTGTGAACCTTCGATCTTATATGCTGACAAGCAACTTGACAGCTCTAGGCATGTTGTTGGCTGAGCCAACTGCGGCTCAAAGGTCAATCGTCGAAGCAAGCTCGGGGTCTACTGTTTTGTCACTCGGCATGATATCACGCGTTCTCTGGGGCAACGAAGATGTTACGGCCTTCGTGACGAACAAGAAGCATCCTGACTCACTGAGGTTGCTTAGGTTTTTTGGCTTAAAGGTGTAAGCACAGTGTTCATTCTATCTCATAGACCACATTCTCAACCGTAGATGTACAGATCTCTATACGGGGGACTTGCTCAGCAGGAGCCAACGGACCCTCGGGGAATCATGAGCAGACTGAGGACGAGGGCGGCTGAAGACAACCGAACATGCTACCCAGGCCAGTACGATAACGACAATGTTAGTGAAGCATCATGTTCTATGGCGTCGTTCATATGCTTTTCAAGTGCTGACAAAGTCAACCCAGAATTGGAAATCGCATGAGCGTTGGACAGGCCCTCAAATTCTGAAGCAACTACCCGAGGTCAATGTCTTCTGCACAACGGTTGGAACCGGAGGTAATTGAGAACAGCACTGGCATTAGTTCAATCAGCTGACGTACTTCTCTAGGATGCATCACCGGCACAGGTGTCTATTTGAAGTCTCAAAAGCCCTCTGTGCGCGTGGTAGGGTAAGTGATCTAAGCGATGAGTATTCACCTGACTGCGAGCTTACGAGTATCAGTGTTTTTAATGTCTTCGGCGACCCGACACCGGGCCCCCGACACTTTTATGGATTTCAGACTTGTGGGTTTCCGTGGAAGGGGACCGTCGATGCCCAGCAGGAAGTCTCTTCGACCGCGGCATATCGAATGTCTATGAAGCTTTCCCGCGAAGGTATCATCGCAGGGCCCTCCTCGGGCGAAGCACTTCAAGGCCTATTGGACTATCTACAAGAAGTCAAGCTGAACGGCAGACTCGGTTCTCTGGCCGATGAAGTGACGGGGGAGATCTCATGTGTCTTCACGTGCAGCGATCTCCCATATCAGTACCTAGACGGGTATTATCAGAAACTTGACGAACACGAGTTTCCGCCCATTGAGAACGATGTACGCAATATATCCCAAGTCCCAAAGTCTCCCTAACTTTGTGTTGAGACAACTGACTATTGGCGATACCCCTCCCAGATACTTCTTGCTTGCGATCAAGACAAGCACGATGAAAGATGGATTCTCGATTCCAGAAAGGTCGCAGACATGTTGGAGCACATGTACGCGCCTAGAAGAAAGGATGACGGCGGAAGTGAGGATTCACGTACAAGCGAAAAGTTTGTCGAAGATAAAACTGAGAGATCCAAAAGTCACAAGGGCGGGCTTGCGCGATGGGTCAAGTCTTGTTTCGGAGGAATTAGCCGTCACATGGAGACGACGCCTCGGAAACCTTCTCGACGGGATGCGGGTGCCTCCCTCATGGTGTTGGATTTCCGTAGCGCCCAGGACTTTTCCAACTGGCACGTTAGAGGGTCTCATCGGATATCGTTAAATGCCTCCGTCCCTGGGGCTGCAGCGGGCGTTGATCTTTTTGGAGATGCAACGGCCGTCCACGCCACATGGACTGCGTTGAAGGCAGTCTTTGAACAGCCGGCAGCGGCCGATCGGCTATGCCAGGCGCGACGTCAGAACATTCCAGTTTTGGTTCTTTGTTACAATGGAGAGGTTTCTCGGCTGGCCACCTCTATGTTGCGTGGCAGAGAAGTTGAGGCGTTCAGTGTCCAGGGAGGAGTGGGCGAGCTCCATCGAGTCTTGGATGGCAAGCACGTTGCATCATTAGCTTAATGGTTAGTCGTGAAAAAGATTGTCTGGTCATTGTTCAAAGCTCGTCTTCAGATTAAGCACTCGAACTACGCAAATGTAACCAGAATGTTCGGGTGCTGCAGAAAGGTTACGTTCGTCGGAGCACCCCGGTTCCTTATCCCGGCGGGCGGTGGATCGGCATGGGAACCCGGAGGAGGGGATCCAATAAGCTCGATCTCTAGTGCAACGGCACAGCGGAATATTGATAGCCTCCCATGCAAGCCAAGACGCCAAGAGAGAGGGAATGAGCAAGATACTTGTCTCGACCACTTGATTCTTCTTGAATGGTCAGTCGATGCAGCTGGGTCTGCAGTCGTCTCAGATCTACGGCCACGGACGTGAAGCCGCACGTTTGGGTTCTCGGAAGATGGACCCTGAGGAGCTAGCCAAGGGCCCGACGTGAAATACGGCGAATGCTGCAAGTTTCTATTTCTTTTTCCTCTGACAACATGGCATATTAAACTGGTTCGCTGTCCTACTGACGACCGCCCTCAGGCTGTCCTGTTTCTTCAACGCTCTACACTCAGCGCTCGGGCAGGACTCTCGATAGAAGCAGCCTGATTGTGTGTCAACACTGCTGCGATGTCGAAGAAGCATCTTTTGATCGGTATCATTGCCGGCCTGCACCCCGTTGCAGTGCTGGGTGATGGACGAGGTCTCATCGGATGGGGTAAGACCATGTACCATCCGACTTGTGCTTTCGCCTGCCGAGGCGTCATCAAGGCCTGTCCGCTCCTGTGTACTCCTACACACGGCGGCGAGGTTCACGGTATGGGCCATTCAACTACGACAACACCACCCGAATGTTTCACCAGCGACCCAGCCTTCCTTCGCACGATGGCCCTTTGTCTCGATACATACTGTCCGTTGTCCGATGACCCCCCGAGGAGTTTGCTCGAAGACTACTGGGCTGCTCATCTGGCGACAGGTACCGTAGGAAACTACAAATGGAAGCCGGCGATCTCATATGCTGAGGCACTCATGGCGGCACGCGAGGACGAGGCCCAAGTAGCCAGCGGAAACGGAACAAACGCAACAGACACGACCCAACACGGTGGACACCGACGCCTCAAAGCCAGACATGACCACGGCGGATCTGAGGACTCAGGAACCCCGACTCTTGGCACGAATAGTGTGTTGCCCACGATCAAAGCGAAGAAGCCGCTAAACGTGACAAGCTTCATTGCCGAGACGGACTGGCAGAAGCAGTACAACGGGATGATGTCCTTTGAGATCAATGAAAACGGTCACTCAACATATTCGTAAGCCTGAGTCCTCAATTATCGGAGCTATTCCTTGTGTAACTGACAGCTCTACAGGATAATTGTGATGCTAGTCGCTCTGTTTCTACCAGTCGTTTTGTCCCTCTCCCGTTTCTTTCCCCGACTTACTCGGAGCCGAACATGGTCATGGCTAAATTCAACACTCGTCCACCCGATCGTATTCGGCACCAAGCACCGCGAACCAGTAGCCGTAAAGGTTGGAGGTGGCATTGTTCCGACTCGAGGCCAAGCAATCTACATCGCCATAATCAGCTTCCTGAACATCGTCTTTCTCTTGGCTCCGTACCACATGATCCAGCCCCAAGGCACATTCGGGTCGGCCCAAGAGCAGGAGATCAGCGTCATTGGCAATCGAGCAGGCAACCTGGCACTTGGAAATATGGTCGCTATCTTCTTCTTCTCGGCGAGGAACAACCCGCTGCTCTTGCTCAGCGACTGGAGTCACGGCACATACCTGCTCTTGCATCGCTGGCTCGGCTACTGGACCATAATCCATACCGTGCTTCACTCCATCATGCTGTTGGTCTACTACAAGATGTTTGGGGACTACGCAGCAGAAGAAGCCAAACTCTATTGGATTTGGGGCATTGTCGGCACGATTGCGGCTGTCTTGATCTGGCCGGCTTCTCTCCTTGTTGTCCGACAGCGATTCTACGAACTATTTCTCTCTGTTCACCACTTGCTAGTTGCGCTGTTCTTGGTTGGTTTCTACTACCATATCTGGTACTGCTACACTTACAACTGGGGCTACGAAATCTGGGCCTTTGTCGCCATTGCTGTCTGGAGTATAGACCGTCTATGGCGGTTGGCTCGCATGGCTTTCAACGGTGTTCGCACCGCCGTCATCACTCCGGTAGAAGGTTCCGACGGCGAGTACTTCCGCATCGAGATCAACGATGTTCATGCACACGGAGTTGTGTATCTGTGCTTTCCAACTCTTAGTTGGCGGTTCTGGGAGAACCATCCTTTCTCTGTGGCCTCGTCATTCAGCGGCGGCTACGTCAAGGCTCCAACGCGCGACCAAACCCCAGCTGAAGACTCCGAGAAGTCAATCGCCGAGTCACCTCTGGAAAGTCCTCAAGTTACCAAAGAGGTCGATCGAAACCCTGACCAAAGCAACAGAGCCCTTGGACCTCGCGCGACCTTCCTTGCTCGTGGCCTCGCAGGTATGACCGCAAAGTTGGCTGCAAGGCTTGCCGCCACCGGAGGCCCTCTTCGCATCCCCGTCTTGTTAGAGGGATCGTATCATTCGAACGCGACCGCTAGTCTGTCTCATTGTACATCTCTCCTCTGCATTGCCGGCGGCGTTGGCGTCACTGCCGTTCTGCCAATCCTACGATCTTTCGAAGCACCACGCCGGTCGCGTCTCGTGTGGGGACTTCGCAATAACAGTCTCGTAAGAGGACTCGGACCCGAATTGGAGCAGTTGTCGAAACACGTCGAAGTCACTATCAGTGTGGGGGAACGCGTCAGCATCGAGACCATCCTACGAGAGGAGCTTGCTAGGGGCGGCGAGAAGGGGCCAGTGGGCATTGTTGTCTGCGGGCCTCCGAGTATGGCAGACGAGGTTCGCAGGAAGGTGTCTGAACTTGGGCGGACTGGGGCAGGGAAGGCTTTCGTCCTCATTGACGAGGCTTTTAGCTGGTAAAAAGTGCCATGCTCCCCATGTTCAGACAAAGGAAACCGTCAAATCAATCAATTAATTAATCAAAGCCATGACAGACAGACATTGCAGCCACTGTTTGGAGCCGAACAACTCTATTCATCAACTGTTCATGATTCTCCGTATCCCATTCAACGTTTTGTCATATCTGTCGTGAATGATCGAAACTGCCACGATCAAAGGGCGCCGGCCGACCTCTGCGGCACAAGCCTGATGTGTATCAGAGGTAGAAGTAGCAGAACGGCCCGGACAAGGTGTCCATGACATTCTGTATCTGGATGGAGTCGCCCGTGTATCCCATGTCGATGCTATCAGTAAGCTGGGTCTTCACGGACGCCGGGCTGTTCGCCCAAGTGATGTGGCCGTAGTCACCACCGTTGAGTTCCTGGTGTCGCGTGTCGGGGTCGATGGATTGCCTGAGTAGTCACGCGTTAATGTTAAAATCCCATGGAAATCACGCCATGAAGTAGAATAAGCTCACCAGAGAGTCCACATTCGGTCCATCATGCCGTGATGAGCATAGAAGGCGGGGTCACCCGGGCTGGTGAAAAGGTCACCACCGGGGTCGCCGCTGATGGTGTAGTGAATTCCACCATGAGGACCGACTTCGATGACGTTAGCTCGCATGACCTCGTTGTCAGATATCAAACTTAGCTTGTTATCGACTTACTCTCGACGGTGTACGGCACTCCCTCGCTTAGAAGGCGATACTCGGCAATATTGGGCTTGAGTAGGAGGTCTAGCACAGTCATGGGTCAGTGCCATGCATCACTAGCTATCCAGGCCAGGGGTGACCCACTCAGGACCGTCGTGTAGTTGGCATATCTCTGGTTCATGGCCGGGCCGACATCTCTCTTCAAGCCGCGCGGGTTGTAGCCGAGGCCGCCGTCCGGACCGGCGGCGCTGTCCGCGAGACCACCAACGGGGCCGAGGTTTACCGTCATGTTGGCAAAAGGGCCCGTGGTCACGAAGCCACCGCCCACACCGGCCGGGAGCTGGATGTTGGATCCACCGATGCCGTCAGGGGGGACGATGACGGGTCCGGTGTGAACCACGTAGTCGCCGTTGCCACCCAAGCTGTAGGGGTCGCCATTGAAAATGGGCGAATTCTGGGGGGCGTCGGCGTACTTTGGCCAGTCCCAGTACTTGAGAGCCGACTGTCAGCCATCGGATTCTTTACATGTATTTTGGGATTTTAATGCACTCACAGGCTGGTAGCCAGTGTAGCCACACTCCTCACGAAGAGCCTTCTCGTAAAGATGCACGAACCAGCGGTGCCACGGCATAAAGTTGCCCGTGTAGTGGATAGTCAGGGTCTGCTGGATGTGGGTTACAATGAAGTCGTCAAACTAATCATACGAGCCAGCAGTATTAGCACACGGTCTCTTGACCCGCAATGATGGCTCTCCGATGGGGTTTGCGGGCGGAGCATTCCGACGTGGTGGGACTGACTCGAGATTTGGCGCCCGCCGCAACGCTGGCTGGCGTGCGAGGTGGCAGCTTCTGAAGACACTTGACGGCGTTCACGTACGCAAGTCTCTCTTGTTGAGAGAGTGAGCCGCTGAGAGGCTCCAGTCAGCGATCGATCATGACATCGGCAGGAACTAGAGCTAGGACCTACTACTCCCGACGGAAGACGACATTGTCCGACGTGCAGGTGGCGTTCTGTCCACTCGCGCGCAAGGCAGCCTCGCGATCGTCCAAACGCTTGATGACCTGTGCGGTAATGTTCGCGGTGAGGTCCTTGAACTGGGCCTCATCTGCCGCAAGGCTTCGTTTCGGGCAAGCGGCCGGGGCGCTGGCTGGGGCGCCGAGGGCGGTCGAAGCCAAGAGGGCAGACGAAATGACTGAGGAGACCTTCATCCTAGCAAAACTGCGAGAGAACGAGGGGTCTTGCGGGCCAACAGAGGTAGAAGGTTCGTCTCCCTTCGCAGCAAAGTTTGGAGGGAAATCAAGGGCAGAGGGTCAGTGCCAGACGGTCTGAGATAAATACATGGAGATCGATCACGGCCGGGCTCTCGGGATATGCCGATATATTGCCAATATTACGCATCGAGCGATATCTTCTAGCGGGAGTCGATTCTGCGAGGCGATTGGCACAGAGCTCGAAAACAAGAACTAATGTGCAAAAGACCGCGGACGGAGGAGGACGCCGAAGGAGCAACCGGCAAAACGAAGTGGCGGAGAACCAACCAGATGTTAGACAAGGACGATGTTGGTTCTCGAGCCCTGCTAGGCGAGCAGGGTCCATACTGTCGCTGCGCGGGAGAAGATCCCTAAAGGGAAGCTCAACGCTCGGCTGGCCCGCCGCTCGGTTGAGAGATTTAGGAAGACCCTCGGAAAGGATTGGATAGTCACGCCACTGCCGCACGGCAGTCGTTGAAGAACATAACGAACCAATGGCAAAACAACAGTGGAACGTCGTCAGCACTACCTCCATCGCATCCTGGTCTCTAGGCCCCGCAAATTCGGCGTTTGGGTGACGGGTCTCGATGCTGGCAAGCTCCGCTGGGGCTACGGGTTGTCGCCGGGTGTTGTGCCTGATATTGCCAATCACAGCTCTGGACCAAGAGGAAACTTCTCATGAAATCGTCTTGTCCGGCGATTGCATAATTCTTCAATTTCGTGAAATATCATAACGCTTCTACTGGTTATGACTGGAAAATGAGAAGTCCAGCATGTAGCTATGTTAGGGGGAATGAAGGATAAGAACATAGACAACGTGGCGGCAATATGGGCTGGGGACGATTGCCTTATCGTAAAAGAAATCTCGACCGTTCTGTTGCATCTGGGTAGTCCGTGTACTGATAAGTTAATCAATGACGTGGATCTCGTGCAGTTGTTTTCCCATCATATTCCATGTCCATTCATCTATTTCCGAGTCAGTTTCAAGTTGCGATATTCATTCACACTGAACATAAACCAATCGGCAAACGGCCCCCCCTAGCAAGTCCCGCAGTAGAGTTACTATGCCTGTCGCCTGGAGATCAGAACATCCATACCCTCTCCTTTGAACGGTAACATCCGGTTTGCCTTAGTAATTTCGGCCATGTGGGAGGTAATTCTGGTACGCGCCTCATCAGTCACCTTACCTGAGAGTACCTGAACTATGTCTCTAAAATTCCCGGATCCCCTTTTAGGGGGAATGCCCGTACAGAAGAGGTTCATGATTCATTCGCAGATTCCCGTGGAAAATCTTGCTGGGAATGTTATGATGAGGCCGGTAATAAAGACGTGAGGGTGCCTGTGTCAAGGTTGACCCTGACGTTCGTCCACATCTGTCGTTACTGTCGCTTTTTTCTCCAGATCGCCATGGCAGACAATCTGGCTGCTCCACCAGATCTCAACAGAGGTCCCGAAATCCTCACAATATGCGGGACGCTTGTAGGCATCGCGGTGGCGATTGTCGCTCTCAGGATGTGGGTGAGAGCCAGAATAGTCCGACAGGTTGGCTGGGATGATTATTGCATCGTAGCTGCTACCGTAAGTCTTGAAGACCAGTTTTGCTGCTTAGAATTCCTGCAAACTGAGCCTCCGTGATGGCTAACCTGGCCACCATTAGATTGTCATATTTGCCGAGATGATGGTCATTATCCCCGAGGTTGAATATGGAGCGGGGCGCCACGTTCAATACATCGAGCCGAAGTCAAACATTTCAAAGGGACTGCATCTCAACTTTGTCACTCAGCCGCTGTGTCTGGTCGCCTTGTGCTTGACAAAAGTGAGCGTGGGCATGTTTCTTTTGAGGGTGACACCATCTGCAAAATTTCGCAACTTTATTTGGGGAACTATCGTCTTCACCGTGCTCTCCGCCACCGGCAACTTCTGTAAGATGCAGTTCATACCAGTTGCTAAAGACTGCGAGATCGCTAATGTGACTAGTGACCGTCTTCTTCCAGTGCAGCCCACTAGCTTTCACTTGGGACCCGACGATTGAGGGTGGCAAATGCATCCCGCAGGCCGATCTTAAGTTTGCCGCGTTCTTCAACTCCAGTAAGCACCGGAACTACTCGTCATTCTTTGTCGAAATTGGCTGACAGGCGTCTCAAGGTGTGTCCGTCTTCACCGACTTGATGTTCGCGCTTCTACCGATTCCCATGTTGTGGACAGTCCAACTCAACTGGAAGGTCAAGTCTGCAGTTGTCGGAATCTTGTCCCTGGGCATCTTGTAAGTTGGTTTCCTCATGGTCCGCCTGGTCAACTGACGCTCAGAAACCTAGTGCTACGGTGGCGGCTGTCGTCAAGATCACTTTCTTGTCAAACTACGGAAAGCATGGAGACTTCCTATTCGACAGCTCGGACCTTACGATATGGTTGGTACAATTGAATATCCCACAATGTTAAATCAGTTACTGATCGGGTCATTTCACTATTTAGGACCACCGTCGAGATCTGCACTGCAATCGTGGCAGCATCAATCCCATGCCTGAAACCTCTCTTCAAAGCCATCCTCGCCGGTTCCTCAGCAGGCAACTATGGTTCGAACTACAATCACAGCGGCTATATCCGTAACAATGGCACTCGCCGCACCACGGAGGGAGGTGATACCGGAAGCAATATCGAAATGTTCGGGCGGGGACGGCATGTCGCAGCTATTCGCACCGGGTTTCGTTCAGAAAAGATGGAATCGGAAGAGAGCATTATCCCTGACCTGCCCGAACGCAGCCTTCGCTCCGAAGGCATTACAAAAACCACCCAAGTCTCGGTGTCAGTGGACGAAGACCAGCAGAAGAACCCCAAGGATCTTGTATGAACATTTCTAATGCTTAATAATAAATACTGGCAGCAAATCCCTTAGCAGCACGTGTTTTCTCTGGCGGTGAATGTCGAACAACCGTTAACAGCCTTGTCGGAAGAACGGTGCGCAGAAGCGCGTGCGGCTGCCCCGTGACGAAGGATCAGGTTGCAAAAATGTCTGCCATTGATGTGGGCCCCCTATAAAGCATGCCCAACTGATGAGAGTAAGTGCGATGAGTGATTACTGACGAAATCTGATGTGCGAAAGACCATTAGCGGCCACTGCTCAGCGGAACTTGCGGGCGAAAATTGAAATCATCTCGTCGGGCTGCAGAAGGCTCGGCAGATGAAAACGTCACCATGACCTCCACATGAAAGCACCCACTTATGGATATAAACTGCCGTTAAAAGCTGTCCTAAACATCTAAGAACAAACCGGAAAGAAAAAGGTAAGAAGCTTCGCGTGTTGTATTCATTATCATACTGAACCCAAAGACCCGCTAGCTTGAATCCAGTGGAATTTCGCCGCGAAAATGCCACCAAAAGTTGTTCCGTTTACAACAGTAAGTGAGAAGACGTCACCCCAAACAGACCATGAGAGAAGCGCGCGGTAACTTGAAGATGATCATTAGATTGGCATGGTGGGGGCCGGCAGCATGGGAGGAGCCATGTGCCTCCTCTTTGCGGAACACGGCTATCGCATGTTCTTTTACGACCCGAGTAGGCAAAGCCCCCCTGTAGCAACACAGGCATAGTACTGAGTGAGTCCCAGGCCAGGAGAATGTAGACAAGCTGCGCCAAGATGCCATGAACATTGGTCTTGATGACAAAATTACTGGAAGGAATAGCTACGAGGATTTGTGTCAGACGGTGAAGGAAGACAGCAAGCCAGGGGTATTCGTCTTCAGCACCCCACATGGCTCAGTCGGGGACAAAGCAATCGATGGCCTTTTGGCAGGCGGACTAGAGGAGGGAGACATCATTATCGACTGCGCAAACGAAAAGTGGAACGTCACGGAGAGACGCCAACGGGACCTTGGTCCGAAAGGAATCCACTACGTTGGATGTGGTGTGTCGGGAGGCTACCAAAGTGCCAGAGCCGGGCCTTCCTTCTCTCCCGGTGGCGAGCCCGATGCCATCAACCAGATTCTACCCTTCCTCGAGCCGCTCGCCGCCAAAGGCCGAAACGGCAAGCCATGTGTTGGAAACGTCGGGACAGGCGGTTCGGGACACTACGTCAAGATGGTCCATAATGGCATTGAGCAGGGGATGATGTCAGTCCTTGCCGAGGCCTGGTCCATTATGGTGAACGGCCTCGGAATGAGCTATGCCGACATCGGCAGGGTCTTCAAAGAATGGAACGATGCCGGGCCACTACACGACTGTTTCCTCATTGGCATCGGAATCGACATCTCGAATGCGAAAGACAGCAGCGGGGAAAACCCTCTTGGTCACATTCGAGACAAAGTCGTCCAGGACACGGACGAGACCGAGGGTACTGGGAACTGGACTTGCGAGGCGGCGATCAGTCAACACCAACCCGCCGCAACGATTGTCAGCGCACATCTGTTCCGATATGCCTCTGCCTTTGCTGGACAGCGCAAGCACAACCGAGAGTCCACTGAAGGAGGCATCAGCGCCAAGCGATTGGATATCGATTCAAAGGACGAGTTCATATCGGCCATACAGTCTGCCATTTACTTTGGCTTTCTGACATGTTTCGCCCAGGGTATGGACCTCATCCAGAGCAAGGACGCGGAAAAGGGGTGGAACCTCAACTACCACAACATCCTCCAACTCTGGCGAGGCGGGTGCATCATCCAAGTGGACCACATTGTTGACATTCTCGACAAGATATACAGCCGACAAGATGGCAGCAAGGTGAACGACGTACTGTCCAACCACGAGGTTGCAAAGGAATTGTTCGACAACTTCTCGTCCACCAAGAAGGTCATCCTCAAAGCTGTCGAAGCGGACCTCTGTGTTCCTGCGTTAAGCCAGAGCTTGGAGTACTTTAAGTATCAGACCTCGACAGAACTTCCCACTCAGTTCATGGAGGGTGAATTGGACTACTTTGGTAAGCACATGTTTGAGACAAAGGAAGATCCTCCTCGGGATCCAACGACGGGGCCTCATCATTATGAGTGGAAGCCCGCCAAGGGGGAAAAGGATACATGAGGGAAGACGTGCATAGGCGCAGTAGAAGGATTTTCAGGGAACAGCATGTCAGTAACCATCGATGAAGTTCGGCATGATACTTTATCAACTTGTGCTTTTTCTTTTCTCATGAATTAGCAGTCGCAGTAAAATTCTCTGTAATCATAGCCGGCTAAAATGATAAATCATTGGGTATTTGCTCGTACCTTAGGTGTGTAGGAGTTGTGATAAGACTTTGCAGCATGTTCACTCAATTGGATTATGTACGGCAGGCCACGCTTTACGAGATCTTGAAATACATCAATGGAGTTCAACGTTAACCCCTCCTCAATCCGTTTCATCGCCGGTAGCAAACTCCCCGTTCTTGATCTTGTCACTGAGAGATTTGTTCTCCTTGATGTACTGCGCGAGGTCTGCCCTCTTCTCAAGAAGAAGGTCCGCGACCATTCGACCAAAAACAACCTCACCCGCCGGGTTCAAGTGCGTGGCATCGCCCGAGGCGAGGTTGTACTTCTTCCCGTTCTCGTTTCCGATGGCGTTCACATAGTTGGTGCTGGCCGTGTTGAGGTCGAGGTAAGTCGCGCCGACGGCCTCGGCGGCGGCGATGGCTCGAAGGCGCTCGGTCTCCAGGTTCTGGATCACCTTTCCACCGCTGAAAGTACGGCGAGTAAGAGACGTAATTAAAATCTTTGGCGACTGTTAGACACGATGCATAGTACTAGACAAGGCCCAGCTCGAAGACACTTACAGGAGTTCCGCCGGCGGCCGTGACTTCGTTTGCTAACGTTTCGAGGTTGGCCTGAAACTGATCAGGCGAAATGTTTGCCGCCGCCTTTTGGTCATTATGGCCAAATTGAATGGTCACAATCGGGCTGAAGGCGTCCCTGTTGGCCTCGACTTCCCCGATCACGGTGTCCCAGATGCCCTCGGCTCTGAAGGAAGCAGTCGTAGCTCCGCTCTTGCCGTAATTCTTCCCGTCAGCGGGAGACTCAACAAAGGAGAGAAACCCGTTGCCCCAGCCGCCGTTGATGGCCACGGTAGAATCGCCCGTGAGGAGGAAGTATGGAGGCTTGGCTTCGTCGCGGGCATCGAGCTCGCTCAGGGGAGCAGCGGACACGCAAGTGAGCGCTGTCGCCAGGGCGGCCGCGATGGTTGGAGCTCTCATGTTTGTGTTATTGCGGGTTTCTTCACTTTGGTGGAATGAATCAAGGACAACATATAAAGAGTCCGGTTCGGTTTACGAAACTTTTTGCATTTCTGGCAATATTCTGTCTCCAAAAACCCGATCGTCTTATTTATCTGTTTAAGCAAAACGAGCCTAAATCTATCGTCACCCCCCTAGTACTGGCTTAAAGTGACATCGTCGCATCAACTCGGCAGAGACTACACCGAAAGAAGCGATCACGGCAACCGAGGTAGCAATGCCGCGATGACCCCACGCCGTTCCCACCAATGATTCATTTATTCACGGACCATTAGGGTTCCCAGCTGTCATGCAATTGCCAAATACGCGGTGTGCTTACCGCGACTACGAGATCCCTCCGCCGGCGATCTTGCCAAAAACCCCAAAGCGTCGCTCCCAGGGCTAAACGATCTCGGACCACGGGAACCTTGGCGTGACGGAATGCGGGGGAAACGCGGAGTATCACTCGGCCTGTCCCGTTGCATCATTCGGCCGAAATGCGCGTGTCCAGACTCTCGCAGACAACACGTTGTCACAACCGTGGCCCGGAGTTGCCGCCTGCAACCACCTCCTTTCGGTCCAGATGTCTGGTGATGTAGCATCAGAGCTTGCGCGTGACATGACATTGCTCAGTGTGCTGATTATGCGCGACCCGGTGTATGCACAGAGCGCCATCCTCATATTCGTAAACAGCACTGAAGAACACAATGACCTGGTCCGAAGCTCTCACGGGCCGATGTTGATCCAATCTGAATATTGGATTGTAGGTCAAGGTAATGGATATAGTAAATCAGGGTACATGAATCCGAAGGCCTAAACTTTGCCAAGACATGAGCGAATGTTTTCGACAGCTTAATTGTGAGAACTTACAGATGATCGCACAAAAGCCCATAACAACTATCTCATGATGAGAATACATTGAGCTGCAAGCAAAATCTCACCGGTGATCAAGTCTTTCGACAGAAGCATGGGTAAGCGTTGTCAAGAACTGAGAGTTTCTTTGGACGGCAGATGCCACAGCAGTCATGAATAATCACAAAGAATTCATTCCTCCGCTGAAAACATATGTTTCGTCCTTGGTAGCTCCAAGTGATGAGTGCGAGTGTGAAATCCAACATTCTGCTCCAAACTCACAATTCCTTTGTTATGCCGTGATCTTGTCTGGAGGTGCCGGGCGAGTTCCGTAAGGGTCTCATATCGATGATCCATTACTATAAATCATGCCTTCTTTTCTTTGCAGATGAAATGATCAGTAGCAAATCTGGGACACCAACCTTTGCAGTGGGCCCAAGCCGACACTTGCCAACATCACCCAGTTCGGTTTCCGCCAGAAAGGCTTGGAAGCTCCAACAGTATAGGTTTTGAAACTTGCGTCCTAGCTCCTCTGGTACCAGTTCACGGCCAAGGTACGTGCCACAGTTTGTTTCCTTCTCCGCATGGCGCGTCAGTAAGATCAAGTTACGCGACTCACTAGAGAACAAGATCGCTCTACGAATTTTGCAAGCTGAGGCCTGGCCGAAACTAGAATTAACTCGCTGCAAACTATGGAGGGAAAAATTGCTTCGTAACTTTGGTCAAATTGCACATATTGTTATAATGTCCGTTGGTTGAGGCCTATAAGCCCCATTGATTGTTTCGCTACTGATAACCGGTGAAGCGCGCTTGTCCATATCTTTAGTAGCATGATGCCTGCTTAACGCATCTAATAAACACTAAGCACTCGTTTTGGTCGATCTGTGTGAGACAGGCACCAACTCAGTTTCGGCACGTACGGCCCGACCCCGGCCCTCGAGCTACGATGTCGGTGGGTTTTTTCGAACTGCCAATGTGCTTCTAGGCGACCTCGAGAAAAGCAGCCATATATGGGGCTCTCTTGTTGTTCATTGTCTATAAGTAGACCCTTTAATGGTCCAAATTCCGGAACACGCAAGTAGTTGCGGGCATACTACATCTTCCTACATATCGATCTCGATACTCTGGGCCAGAAGCCCACCCGTCAGCTGGACAGGAGGCGGAGAGGCCGGCATCTAGCGGACTATTTTGAGCGAGATGTTAGCCGTGATCTGACAAAAAAAAAACCATCCGTCGGGTTCCTTCGCGATTCTGGTGCTTGATTCATGTCTACGGCCCACGGGTTCAGGGATGGCAGCGCCGTAGATAGTTGTCACGAGCAAAGGGCATATTTCATATCGGCCGCAACGCGAGTTATTACTTTTGAGTTAGAGATACGTTACACTATAAGTAAAGTCAGCTTTTGAGTGCAGTAGGGATCCCTTTTCCATGAGCTGTCTCATCGCTGACTCGCATCTATGCCATGCCCTGTCACAACAAGCTTTACTGTTTTCATGATGCCAAAAAGCTCCTGGAACTGTTTCTCAATAACGTTATACTCTGGCATTTGACGTCAAATTCATCCGTTTCTTCGTAAGGTTTCTTCAGCCCGTGAAGCCGCAACTGACAAAAAGCCCGCAGCCTCCCGGGCTTGAATGTTTCAATATTTCAATTTGTCAGCGAAGCTTGTCCATTATTTTCAACTATTAAGAGAGCTTGGAACTTCTTGTTTCGCATATCGTTCCGGTTGACCTCTCAAATCCAACGCGCCCAGTACACGAAATATCACATCCAACTATGGCTATCGCTACTGATACTGTCCCCAAGGGATCAACAATCCTGGTGACCGGCGTCAATGGCTTCATTGGTTCGCATGTTGCCGACCAACTCCTCGAGCGTGGATACAAAGTTCGCGGTGCGGTTCGTGATATTAACAAGAATAAATGGCTCAGCGACCTGTTTGAGAAGAAATACGGCAAAGAAAGGTTCGAGTTCGTAGCGGTGCCAGACATGTGTGTCGATGGGGCCTACAGCGAGGCCGTGAAAGGCATGTTCTTATGGGACTCATTCGCGAAATGCTGCGTCTTGGCTCAGCGCTGACCATTGTGCACAGGCGCGTCTGCCTTCGTCCATGTTGCTGCCGTCGTCGCGAAAAGTCCCGACCCGAACCAGGTCATTCCGGTTTCAGTGGCGGGAGCGCTGAACGCCCTGAAAGCCTCGTACTCGGAGCCCACAGTCAAACGTTTCGTCATGACCTCGTCCTCGTCGGCCGCACTGCCCGCAGATTATGAGACATTCAAGCAGCCTCACGTCGTCACTCAGGATTCCTGGAGCGAAGACGCCTCTAAACTAGCCTGGGCACCTCCGCCGTATACTCCAGAGCGCGCTTTCCAAGTCTATTTCGCGAGCAAGGCTGAGTCGGAACAGGCGATCTGGAAGTATCATAAGGAGAACCGCCACAGACGTCCTGACTTGGTCGTCAATTCGGGTTTGTTTGATCTCCCTTGCGCATCCGTAACATCAAAACTAATCTTTTCAGTTCTTCCGAACATGAACTTTGGCAGACCGCTAGATGTGGTCAACCAAGGGTTTCCGTCCAGCTCAAACTTGATCTCCATTCTTTGGCAAGGGGGCCAGATCCCTTTCAGACTACCACGTATGTATCAAACACTGATAGGTGCCCTTGCTTTTAACTGACACTTTGTTAGAATGCTTTGTAGACGTTGAAGACTCGGCAGCGCTCCACATCGCCGCAACTCTTCTGCCAGACGTTCAAGACGAGCGCATCTTTGCGTTTGCGGAGCCGTTCAACTGGGACAGGGTATTGGCTATCCTCCGCCAGCAGAATCCCGGTCACAAGTTTTCCGATGATTTCGCAGGGATTGAATACCCGCATGATATCAAACCCAGAGGCAGAGCAGAGGAGTTGCTGAAGCGGGTTGGTCGGCCGGGGTGGACTCCGTTGGAGGAGAGTCTTTTGCGTAATACGGAACAGTTACGTCAGTCTAAGATCTAGAGAAAGGCTGGCGGGGCGGGAGAGTAGATTGTTGTATCAATTCTGGAAAGGCTGAAGCAGCCGCAGCAATGCATGATATGCAAATGGAATTGCACGAATGATCATACTCAACGATGAGGAACCTCGAAAAACTGTTTACTAAAACTGTTTGCTTCCTGAGTAGTTTCTGACCGTTCGTCAGTTGAGAGACCTGATCAGACTTTCTACTAGCTATGCATCAGACGATGCGACTTCGAATCTTTCTTTCCAGCGTCATCTGAGTGTCCAGTATATTCCAGAAAGCAAGCTCCGAAGTTGACTGCTTTACCGCTTTTCTGACGTCCTTCTGTACGCATCCCTTACTTTAACCAATCTCGGATGATCTCTAGCCACCTACTGGGCGGGCTCACCGTTTTCTTGTCGGCGGAAAAGCTCGAGGCTGTCCTTCCTTATCGTCAAGCCTGAGTGACCATCTGGTAGCGGCAGGGCCATAAATGCGGCGTGCTTGTCCTCGTCCAATACCCACTGTAGGCCTCTTTCCTGGAGACACCGCAACTCGTCGCCGACGATGCCGCCACGGCCAATCATATACGCTTCGCCGCGAGAGAGCACCGGGGCGTCCTCGGCCTCAACCAAGCGAACGAAAGTAGACCCTCGGAGTCCCAGTGGCTCGATAATATCGGCGTCGTCAAGCCAGTGGAAAAGCAAACTCCCCGAGCCGGAGTGAGCGCCCCAGGGGGTGACCTCGATGACCCGGACGTCAAAGCCTGGCTTTCCGACCCCTGCGTATATGTCCCAAGCGCAGCTCTGGAACTCCAGGTGTGGGGAAATACTTGACCAGAGGTCGCAACTCTGCCTCACTAGGGACTGTAGCGCTTCGTCTGCGATGCCGGGATCATTTGGTTGGTACAATCTGCTCGGCTGATGGCGACGACGGAATTCCTTCTTCTGACGTAGCATCGCCACTCGCTCAAACGGTCCAGGTCGGCATGGTAAGGGAAGAAGTACAGCTGGTTGTCGGCGGCGTCTTCCTCATTATCTGTGTATCGATGATGGAGGTTCAGAAGAGCTTGCACCGTTCGCTTCGACGCGACGATCTTGACGAGGGCCTGGTGCATGTTGAACACTGGCTGGGGGCTCCCTTGGTCCGCGTCTTTCGGGCTGCAGTGGCTCATACGGATGAGATAGCCATCCGAAGCTCCTTCCGTGAATTCTTCGGAGCTTGAAAGCCTCGCTTCGGTGGTGTTTGCCAAGATGCGAAGCTGCTGGTTACCCTCGGCCTTGGAGGGGTTGTAGTCAACCTCTGCGGCGACTTCGAGAAGGGTGCGAACCTCCGTCTTCGAGAACGCGTAAACTGAAACCGGCATGCTGAGCATGTGCTTTTGTATCTGCGGTTTGAGCCACCGACCCATGTTGAACGGCGCGATTTGCTGCTCCCGTCTGTACAAGTACATCGGCTTCAGGTATCCCGTCTCTTCGAGCCATGGCGCCAGCGGATGGTGGTTGTATGAGTTGAGTCGTTCGGATGGCGAGGTGTTCAACGGACGGCGCTGGATGATGATTTTTGGCGGCTGAGAAGCTATAAGCGACATCCTATTCCGATTTGAAAAGAGATTTTGTAACCACTAATCAAGAAGGTGTCTGCTGGCTTGCGCCCGTTTTAAATGTTACACTTCGCGACCAAGGTAAGGTGTGGCTGAAGGATCGTGAGGCTGTAGGCGTGGCCCTCATTCTTCGCAATCCCGTTTGGGGGCCAATTTCCGGTCTTGAATCACCAAACGCGGACTTGATATTGATTTGGACTATAATAAGCCTGATGATAGTTGCCTTGTAATTTTAGTTTTGATTGCCCGGACTGCTTACGTTTGTGTCCAGCTCCCGCCTGATGGCCACCCCTCTAGTTGGTCTTAAACCTGGTGCCAAAGGAAACACAAAGTGCAAACTTCAATTTTCTGTTTCTTCCGAAAGTACTCGGTATTTTTTGAAGCTCCATTGTTTTTACATTCCTTTGTGTGTATCCTACATGCATGCAGCCCATTTCCCCCTTCCCTTGCATATTCTTGCGCGTAATCTAAGAGGTTGAGGTCCAAGGATAAGAACGCCATGTATTTGTACAAGATCTTGTGTAAGGTATGTGAGCTCAAGCAGTATCCATGGTCTGCTGTGCAGCCTGGCAGTAATGTTAGCACCCATTCAAAGTCATCTAATGTGCTTAATCATCAGACAATACCTTGAAAGCCGCCTTACGCTCCCTCTGGGAGACCTTCCTGAACCGCTTCGTAGCGCGCTTCCCCTCCTGGGCTTCATTTCTTCCAGTCTCATCAATAATTGTGATCACATACGCCTTTGGCGTGGACTGGTCTTCGGCTTCGTTCTCGGAAGATGACTTCGTCTGGTCGGCGGATGACTCCATACTGGCTTCATCAGTTGCAGGTTCTTTGTCGCCTTCATTCATACCCCGAATGATCGTGTTCTCGTTGCACAGAGCAGTAGTACGGCTTAGATCGGTCTTCACATGAACCATTTTCCAGGCATCAAAGCCCGATGACTCTTCCTCCTGTCCAGACTCCATTGTACTTTCTTCCGGCAGCTTGTTACCGTGAATTGCGGGAGGGCTCGTCGGTTTCACGTCTTCATCGGTGCGAAGGTCGCCCATGTTGCTACTGTTGCGGCTGTTGTGACTCTCTTGACTGTTGCAGGCTTTATGGGGGTTGTGATTCTTCCAAGCATGACTGGAGTCATCTTGCCCGTTGAAGTCACTAAAAGACTGCTCGAAAAGCCGGATTGCTTGGTTAATGGTTGGCCGGTTTCCCTCATCCTGCCAAGAGCTTTCGTTCTTATTCCAGGTGTTGCCGTGAGTAGCAGAATGATTTTTGAGCTGGGATCCCTTCCTCTTGTTGACTTGCTGTCTCGCCTGGGTACTGTCGGCGGCTGCCTGTTTGGATTCGGCTTGAAGCTTGGTTTGCGCGGCCTTACTGGGCTTTGGTCTAGGGCCAGTCTTGGCGCGCAACTTACGCTGATAGGACTCCTATTCCTTGCAGCCTTGCTTCGTATTGCCAGATGTGGGAGTGCACATTTTGTTATTGGCCTTGTCCTTGTTGTTGGCTTCAACAGGCGCAGCATGCTGCTTCGATATTGGCTTGGGCTCTTCTTTGCACTGAGTGTCGCTGACGGCAGGATTGCGGCTTGGATGCTTGCGCTGTTGCGAATGGGGTTTGCTGACATTACTAGTGCTCAATGGATTCTGCATATCAACAGGTTGGCGGTTGATTATCTCGCACGGTCGGTTGATCTGAATGGAAAAGTACTAACCTGGTTAGAAGTGGTCTGATTGCCTTTCTTTTTGGCGATTTTTTCGGTGCTGTCGACGCTCTCTGGGGCACGAGTCACTAGACTTGCTTTGAAGCTCTCGTAAGAGCCACCATGCTGCCGCATCAAGTGAACGATTGTGTGAGAAAACGGGTCGAAGGAACGGTCGGTTTCCTCCAGGTCGTAAGGCGAGGGTACGTGGTCGATTGGGTGGCCCCTCCTCCCCTCCTTGGCCTTGAAAACCTCCCAGAACGCCTGGAAACCTTGTCTGCGGGCGGTGGTTTTCGTCAGATCGGTCAGCCTGAAGTACTCCACGACGGCTTGAATGTGGCTAGGCTCAATCTGAGCGCCGCTACTGTGCATGATGTGAAAGCTGGACGTGTAGTTGAGCTTGAAGACGCGCCAGTGGTGCTCAGGACCAGCGGGGTTATATTGTATTTCGAGGAAGAGCAGTTCACTGAAGATTTTGAGAAAGACTTCGTGGTCCGGATGTCTGTGTTTGCCAACAGTGCGACCCCTGCGGATCGGAATCGCTTGCCTCACATACCATCGCAGGCCGAGGTGGAACATCCTGCCAGCGGGGCGAGGTTCGAAAACTTCGTGACGGTACACGACCATGACCTTTTCCATCTGCCTGGTGACGCCAACAGCTTGCAGCCATTTATCGTCCAGGTCATTGATTTTGAGGGCGGGTATGAGGCTGCCGGCGGGGTGGTATCGCTCGATGTCGCTGATGGCTGGGTTGGAGCTGTTCATGGTCATGGCATCGATGGCATTTCTGATGTCGCGCAAGGAAACGTCGCGAGGGGACTTGAAGGCGCCGTCGCTCTCGATGTCGTAGGCCCATAGAATGATAGGTCCAATGAGGGCGCTGACGTGGCCGGGCTTAGCCATGCTCAGGAGGCAGTTGTTAAGGTGACGGGCGCCCATTTGATCTCCAGGGTTGAAGAGTATGAGGTCCAGGCCGTGGGCGATGTGCCTGCTCCGAATGGGGTTAATATTGTTGATATTGGCGAGCACGATCCTGGTCTCCCTGAACTCTCCTTGGAACTTGGCCAAATCGTAACGATCGGATCCAAAACAAACCAACCGGTCGGTGTTGTTGACGGTGATATTCAACCAGAGAGCCTCTGGATTCTTCCGGTGAGCACCACAAGGGAAAAGGACTGCGCGTACATGGTGTTCAGTTGGGCGAGACTCATTTGCGTCAGGAAAGGCGCCACATATGCGACTGTGGAAGCTCTCATCTGCTTTTCGGCAAGCTTCAGAGCAATATTTAGGCTGTTTACAGCCAAAGGTACTATCGCACCGATGCCTGCGAGACCCCGTGTTTTCGCACATGACACAGAGCTCAGGGCGGTTCTCTTTGCCAATAACGACACTGTAGTACGACGCCTTGTGAAGAAACCTGCAATCCTTGACCTCTCCGCAATTTCGGCCTTCATCATCTGGGAACAAGGGCGAAGAGAATGAAAAAGCCTCCGACATTTTGGGGAGACCTGAGAAGCCAGGCAGCGACAGAACTTGATGAAGGGAGTTTGATGTGTACTCTCAAGTGTGTGCTGTAACTGAGCTATGAGCGAGGTATTGGAAGCTGGTGATGCCAAAGGCTTGAGGAGGATGAATGTATAAAAAGAAAGCAACAGACCAGTTGCTCAAGCATGGAGTTGAAGGAAGAAGGCTGGCGCTGGTAAGAATGAATGGAATGAATGAAGCCGAGTGAGAAGCCAAGGTTGAGTGAGAAAGTCAAGGTGCAGGTGAGCAGAGTGAGGTGTTGGTGAGAAAGTTGTGCAGGTATGCAGGTGGGTTGAGGAAGTGGATTGTGCAAAGGCATTTAGGTGAGAAAACTAAAACAGGCAACTGCAAAGAAACAGGAAAGAGCGATAGCACAGTAGCTCGTTCTCTATCAAGTTCCTCTATGCGAAACTGTGTCACCACTGAGCAATCAAAGATTCATATTACTTACACAAACGTCTCGCAGCTTGCTAACCCAATTCTTCTGATAACTTTCATGATGAGCCAAACGTGCCCTTCCCTGTGTGTTTATATCCTGATATTGAGAGGGGAACACGAAACGGATTTTGAGACGAGCTAATGAAATTCCAGAGACGCGTGAGGACAACAACCCTTGACACGGACACGTCTTTAATCATTTTTAATCATTTCTTATTTAGTTCGTCGCTTTGATCATGAAACTTGACTCTAAATCCTGTACACCAGCTTTTCAGCACTCACACCTCCCTTGGCCTGCAACTCAAAGCCCTTGTTGATATCGTCCAGCCCGCCAAACTCCTTCTGAGGGTTTGGCTTGATATATCCCTCCTCGAGCCACTTGGGCAACAGACCCAAGTACTTCTCCCAAATCTCGCGATCCTTCGGTCTCTCACCATCCGTGTTGTCAAACGCCTTGTAGATCACATCTCTTCCAAAAACGGTATACACGAGCGTGCTCTCAACCTTGATTCCCTCGGGCGAACCAATCTCCTCGGCCTTGCGCGGAAGGATGCAGACAATGTGGCCGCCCTGGGGCGATACGGCCTTTGCGACGGCTTTGACGGTGTCGACCTCGGAAATGGTGTCGAACACGTGCCGCAAGTTTCCATTGGACGCCTTCTTGACTTGCTCAGTCCAGTCCGCATCCCGATAATCCACCGTCACGTCGGCGCCCAAGCTCTTCAACAGATCGTGGTTCTTCTTGCCTCCGGTCGCGATGACGAAAAGGCCAGCCTGCTTGGCCAGCTGGATCGCGTACAAGCCGACGCTGCCGGTACCACCGTTGATCAGCACGGGATGGGGCTCCTTGGCGGGGCTCGTTGGCTCCGGGAGGCCAAGACGCTGGAACAGAGCCTGCACGGCAGTCGCGAAGGGCAAGGGGACGACGGCGGCCTGAGAGTCGGTCACGGATTCTGGGATCGGGAAGACGAGACTGCTCTCAACGACAAGGTACTCAGCAAAGGCGCCGCGAAGCGGTTCGGTGCCGGTGCCCATGACGAAGCCTGCGACGCGTTGGCCCTGCTCGAGGGAGGAGCCGTTGGGATTGGCGACGGTGCCGGCGAAGTCGCAGCCGACGGTGCGGCCGACCGGTGAGGCGGACGTGGCCTTCCAGTCGGTAGGGTTCTGAGCGACGGCGCTTACTTTGACGAGGATCTCACCAGCGTCAGGTTGAGGGACGGAGACCTGAGAAGCTGTCAGCGACGAGAGGGAAGACGAATGTGTTTTATAAGATGAGGCGCGGGTACCTCTTGAACCTTGGCCGTCTTGTCACCTTGTGTGACGAGTGCTCTCATGGTGCCGGTCATGATGTTTGCGGATGAGTGAGGGAGTCAGAGACGTGTTGAAAGAGTTTGAGTGAAGAGAAAATGAGAACTTGACGAAGTTGGAATTGGTTCATCCAACTAGCAACGGCGGCGGCGGTGTTGATATACTTCGCGCCAGCAACGGATGTCTCATTAGTCACTGAGAATATTAGAAATCAGTGACGTGTAGTAGACAATACTTCCTAGAGAAAAGAAGCAAAGATGGGGATCAGAAAAACGGCTTTTGGCTTAGAAATCGCGTTGTAGGTGGGAACAAACTGACACTCAACTCCACAGGCCCCATTGGATGCTCGGGGAATGTCGCTTTTTATCGTGGGAAAGGTCCCTGTTACGTTTGTACGACGGGCCGTATACCTCTGACCATCCAGCATTCGCTTTCGTGTGCGATAAAGAAATGCGGGGTTCGGTCCGTCTGATGCTTATTGTCGCCGACGAGATTCATGAGACGACCGGGCGGGATTCGCATCTTTCATACAGCTCCCGCGTCCCAACAGCTGAGCGGAGTATCACGATGTCAACCGGCTTCTAGAGGACAATATGCCATTTTGTAACATCATATGATGTTCGATCCAGTGCAAGACTATCAAATGAGCAGACGGCTATCTGCTAACACCTATGATCACGATCCTTCACTTGCATCTGCCCGAGAGGTCCAAGACCGTTGCACATCAGCTAAGCAGCTTTTGTTCGCATCACGTACCAGCAATTGATGGAAATGAGATGTATGCGCTTGATTGCCTGCTTTCTCATTGGCCTTCATGCATCGATCCAACGGGCACTTGATTACAGAGACCGCTTACAAACCACCAGCGCTAGCTTCCCGCCGCCTTAGCGCAGCGAACCCCTCCTGTTGTGCAGCCATGTCTTATCGTCGTGCATTCCCCGAGTTGCTTGTGAGCAAGGGTTGAAAGTCCCCATAGAACCTCTCACGCAATGCCGACTATGGATGAGAAATACGTCCCGCGTCCCTCGTTACCGCGGCTTGGCGGTTTTCAGACCGCCTTTCCAGTTCAAACACATTCTTCTCCCAAGACACTTTTATTGGCTTCTGTTCTGAAGCGTAACATGCCGCAGAGATGAAGAGTCTCGGGAAAGCCGCCACCCTCATCTGCTCCCTGGCAGTCTCATCTGCCTGGGCTGCAGACTACACCGAATCGCTCCTCAGCCTGCACAAGACGCTCATCGAAGCCGACTCCACCACGACGGCCGAGGCCCTCGGAACACAAGCTCTTGTGTTGTACCTATCGGAGAAGTTCACCGTTGAGACTCAGGTCGTCGAGGGAGATCCGAGTCGCCAGAATGTCTACGCCTACCGCGGTACCTCCCGCAAGACCCGTGTCCTCCTGACCTCGCACATTGACACCGTGCCGCCTTACATCCCCTACTCCCGCGTCGGCGACGAGATCTGGGGCCGCGGCGCCTCAGACGCCAAGGGCAGCGTCGCCGCGCAGGTCACGACTCTTGAGTCCCTCCTCGACAGCGGCGAGGTCGCCGAGGGCGACGTGTCGCTGTTGTTCGTCGTCGGCGAGGAGTCGAGCGGCAACGGGATGAGGGCCGCCAACAGTCTCAACCTTACATGGGATGCCGTCATTTTCGGCGAGCCGACGGAGAATAAGCTCGTGCGAGCGCACAAGGGCGTTTTAGGGTTCAACATCTCGGCCAGCGGCGTGGCGGGGCACTCTGGGTATCCCGAGCTGGGCCGCAGCGCTATTGATCTGCTCGTCCTCGCCTTGGACGCGATACACGAGTCTCCGCTCCCTTGGACCGAGGAGTTTGGTAACACGACGCTGAACGTGGGCGTCATAGAGGGCGGAATCGCCAGCAACGTTATCCCAGAGAGCGCGTCTGGCCGGGCATCCGTCCGGGCTGCGACGGCGGACCTGGAGGGCATCAAGGACATTCTCAACAAGGCAGTCAAGAGAGTCACGCCGGAGTATGTGGAACTTTCGTTCGGCGCTTCTGGATATCCGGTAAGCTTGGATTACGACATTGAAGGTGAGCTTCCTCTCCGCTGCGACGAGACCCAGACAGTTACTCACAGCTCTAGGCTTCAACACGACTGTGGCAAACTACTACACCGACGTTCCTCACTTGAACGGCACCCATAAGCGCTATCTGTACGGACCTGGGACGATTCTTGTTGCCCACTCGGCCGAGGAGCGCATTAAAGTGTCCGACCTGGAGGAAGCGGTAGAAGGTTACAAGAGGCTGGTGCTGGAATCGCTGAAGCGATGAGGCGTGCGTTCAACATGTTTTTGGTGATTGTGTAATCCTAAACAATGACCCAGTTCCGGAACAAACGATTAATGAGCGCAGCTGGGAAGATGAAGATCAACATTTCTCATCTTGCTTTTCCGCACTTCTGTCAAGTTTATAAGAAACTCATACATGTCATCTTACTCGTCAACAGCAGTCTCATAACTAGGCTCCGCCATTGTGCGTAACACGGTGAAATGAGGGAGCTGGGATGAGTGAGCTTGGTATCTACGTTATGTCGTGCCTTGAAGTGTTGGGCGGAGAGTACGTACTCTGATTGTGGCTTGCACACTTACCCCCCCCTGTTAACGTCATTCCGCTTGGCAATTGCGACCCCGCCGCGCAATCCCGGACCATCTCACGNGACGCAGGACCCCTCATCTCAGCTCCCGGGCCCCGCCCGGGCTGCCTCACCACATCGGCGGGGCGGGATCACCCGCCTGCAGCTCCCAGCTGGTCTCCTAACTAAGGTAGTCGCACCTTTACAACACGCGTTTTCGAGTGTCGTTCTGACTTGCTTTCACCCACTTAGACCAAACTCCTTCACCACTTCACCGCCACTCTTTTCACGCAACCGCGACGATGACTTCCCGCCTCCCGGACGTGCTCGCGCAGAAAGTCGACGAGTACGTTGACTCTCTTGCGCCCCAGATCCAGCCTCGCATCGCCGATGAGATTGAAACGTTCCAGCGGAAGACCATCGACAGCTTGGAGGACCAGATCGTCGACGCCTTCCGCTCACTCTTCAACAAAGACAAGAACTTCTCCGGGGACGGCTCAAGGGGCCTGAACGACTCACCCCCGGACGCCTACGGAGGCCAATCCCTGCCCTTCGCTGATGAGATCGCTAAGCTCACGCGTAGCTTCACCAAGATCACCGATGAGGCCGGCGACGACCTGCGCGACATCTTCGACCTCACCGAGGGCCGTGGTGGCGGTGCCCCTGAGACCCAGTCACGGGGAGTGAGCAGCAACGACCTCTTCTCCCAAGGTGCCAAGGGCTTCTTCTCCACCGCCATCAACGCCGTCCAGGACCACCTGGATAAGAACCAGGGGCCGGGTGGCCAAAGGTTCGAGCTCGACGGGCTGCTCGGCGTCCTCAGCAACACCGTCAAGGACGCCGCGCGCAACCCCGAGGAGAAAGCTCGTCTCATCACCCCCGAGATCAAGGAGAAGGTCGGCGAGAAGCTGAGATCGCAGCACGCTCCTATCGCTGAGCAATTCACGCGCATTGCGTTGGACCACATCAAGCGATGGCTTCGCGGTAACACCTCCACGCGGGACGTAGGTGACGGCGTCAAGGGCGAAATCGAGGACCAGGTAAAGGACCTGGTCAAGGGTCTCGGTGGCTTGTTCGGGAACAAGAAATCATCGCAGGAGGGCACCTCGAGAGGCTTTGGGGACCGTGACGGAGAAGAGGGCGGGAGCGGCGGAAGCGGGTTCTCAAGGGTCATCAGTGACAAACTCAGCACGGGTCTTGCCAAGGTCCACAGGGAGGTCCGGCTCGAGTTCCGCAAGGTGCTGGGCGTCATCGAGAAACAGCTGTTCGAGCTTCTGCCCGACCAGTTCCAGCGTCCTCTGGAGAAGATCCTCGGAGGAAACCCCTTCGACTCGCAGCTCGATCGCGACGCGGGCGGGCAGGCTGACCGCGGATTCGGCGACGACATCAAGTTCAAGCTGCTCAGCAAGATCCGTGGTCTGGTTCGGAAGGTCCAGGAGACTCTCCGCGAGAGCATCTTGGGTGTTGTCAACGGCGGACACCGCAAGTTTGAGCGTGAGAGCTGGGTCTTTGTGCAGAACATTGTGGAGGGCAAGGTGCAGAAGTACCTTCCCAAGGTGAAGATCACCGTGCCGGATGACATTGGCAATGAGAACGTCAGCGTCGGAGCGCCGACAGCGGCGTCTCAACTCGGCGGTGGGCCTCAAGGGCCATCCTCCCAGGGAAGTTATCCTCCTCCGCCTTCGCATGACCAACACGGCGGACAGCCGTCACACCAACAATCCTACAACCCTCCGCACTACCAGCAACCTCAGGAGTACCGACCTGATCAGCACCAACAGCAGCAAGGGTATCAGTCCCAACAGCACCAACAGCATCAGGAGTACCGGCCTGATCAGTACCAGCCATCTCAGCACTACCAGCCCGACCAGTACCAAAACCAGCACCAGAGTTACGGTCAGCATCAGGGCCAAGGAGGAAACCAGGGATATGGCCAGGGCCAGGGCTACGGAGATGGCCACAACTACGGAAACAACCAAGGATATGGGCACAACCAGGGATACGGCGATAATCCCAGGTACTGAGTTTGCCTCCAGTGCGCTGCCCCCAAGAATGGGCAGCACAAGCGTAGCGTCGTGCCGTTCATGGGTAATCTTTGTCAAAGAATGAGCTCCCTGGGGATTTGAACGTCGTAAAAAGGGTCATCAGCTAGCATAAGCTTAATGAATTATGATACATGAGCAGGTTATATGGTTCACACTCTGGCTCAGACTACTGAACACCCGCCTTCTCCAGTGCCACCTCCATCTTTTTTTCAAGTTGAATACCCACCAGCACATCAAGCAGCGTCACAAGCTTACTGCGATCACCCCCAATCTTATCCGCCAGCTCCTCCGCCCCTTCTCCCTCCTCAATCAACCCAAACCGCACGGCTGCCTCGACAGCTTTCTGATCCGCGTACGGAAAAACCTCCTCCCACTCGCCCTGCACCCTCCTCAGAAAGATCGCGGCTCCCATCGGCCCGATGCCTTTGATCCCTCGCGTCAACACCTCGGTGACCTTGTCCTGTGCCTCCCTCACGGCCAAGCCCTTGAGCTGATCCCGCAATCCCGCCATCTCCTCGGCGCCGTCGCCGTATTCGCCGCAGATCGCCTTCACGCTGTCGACGAGGTCTCCCAGCTGCGCAGCCGTCTTCTCCTTGTGCTGCGTCCGCGCCTCCCACATCACCTTCCTCCGCCCCTCGAAGCCCGCCTCGTCGATGTCGCGCGGCGTCCGCAGGCCGAAGGGCGGGTTGAGGAGGGTGTTGATCGTCCGGAGGCACAGACGATGGGAGATGGGTTTGCTGAGGAGCAGCGCGGCGACGAGGTCCTGGAAGGGAGTGAGACGCGAGTCCGGGTACGTCAGGCGGGGGACATCCTCGTCGCCGGCCTCGTGTTCCTTCTTCTTTCCGGCGTCCTTGGGAGGGGGCGTCTTGCGGTGCTGGCCGTCGTCCCAGTCGACCTCGCCGTGGCCCGGCGGGAGGGCGGGGAAGGCGAGCTCGAAGGCCTCGTTGGTCAGCAGCCAGTCGATGGGGCTGGGCCGCGACGTCTTTGGCTTCTTGGGGCTGGGCTCCTCCTCTTTGGGCTTGTCTGCCCCGGGGACTCTGTCGACCTTGCGCTTGGAGCCTGCTTCAAGGGCTTCGTCGTCGGATCCAGAGTTTTGTATATGCTTGCCAGGTGCCATTGCGCAACGGATGGACAGCGTAAGTTGAAGGTTGATGTCTTGCTGCAAATGAGGAAACTAAGGGTCGCAAAGGAAGTGTGACCGGGCAAGAAGACTGAAGAATCTCAATTATAGCACAGGACTCACATACAGCGGCTCTTTTGAATAGTGTGTCGGAGTTCACATGCGTCAAATACGCTAGAAATTTGAAAAAATAAAAAAAATATTGTACATAACAATGAAACTGGCATGTGGTTGAGGGCATATGCGGTCGCGCGAACACCAGCATGATGTCATGACTTGGGCCAGGGACTGTGCAACTGAACTGTGCGTCCACAGCGCAACAAAGGTCTCGCATGGATGCATTGAATATGGATGAATACAACACAATTTCTCACAGTCCTCAGTAAAACGATAATCAGAGTCCGCCAAAATATCGCGTTTGTATTTAGTCAGTAGACTGAGCCGAGCTCAATAAATGACCAATTTAAGAAGACCAAGAGTCCAAAGAGAATACCCAGCTTCGTCGGGCGTAGCTGCCAAGTCCCTCCAAAACCGAAATGTGAAATTCCCATCTCCAAACGACGTCCTTAGATCTGTCCGTCAAGAATGGTAGCAGCAGCGGCTTCCTCCTCTCCCTGAGAGGCGCTTCTGTTCTGCTCCTCGTCGACCGCAGTCTTGGTCTTGGCCTTGCCCTTCGCGGTGCGAGCGCGCTTCTTGGAAGGAGTGCCTTCCTCCTCCTGATCTCCTCCCTCCTTGTCCTCGACGAGCTTCTTCCTGCGATTGCCTGTGGTGGGCGTCTTCTTGGCGCCGGAGGTCTGGTGCTCGTCGGCCCCTGCGGCGGTGAACCAATCGTGCTTGATCGCGGCGCGGCGAACGAGGTGGCGGGCGCTGTCGCCGCTGGCGAAGCCCGCGTCCTCGGCGACCTTTTCGTATACGGCGCCGGACGGGCGGGGCATGTGCTTGAGCAAGGCGAGCATCATCTTGACCTCGCTGTCTGTGCAGCCGTGGGTGGCGGTAGCGTTCTTAGGAGGCATCGTGATGGTTTGCTTATGAGGCTTGAGTCAGTTTGGAGAGTTGGTGAGCGGGAAGAGGCAGGTTCCAGATGGGACTTACTGTGAGAGCCGATGAAATGTTATCGGAGTTCCAAGAGGCTGGGTCAGACGACGTGTGACTCTTCTTGGGAGGTTATTGGAAGGCAGAAGCTGAATGCTAGGTTTTATGCGAACAGCGTGGAGGCGAAAAGGTTTGGGCAAGGCAAGGAAGAAAGAGGATTCCTTTTCTAGAACCTGGGAAGGTGCGTTGTCTTGGAACGTGCCGGAAGGAACTATCGTGAAAGAACGGTCGTAGAACCTCCTAATGATGAGCAATAGAGCACAGAGGGTGGTTCGGTTTTGGTTTACCTCGGTGCCATTCAGTTTAATTAGGCATTATCACTGTTGAGATGGCTCAAGATTCAGGTAACGTATCGTCAGTCTTAGACGGGTTCCAGTTCATTAGCTGCGGATTGTTCAATGACTTCAACCGGACTCTACCACGTGTTGTGAGAAGAGTCGACGTCAATAAGGTTGTTTGTTTGATTACTCGCATTCACAATATATGGATTGGGGCGCACAGAGGGCCAAGTTTGCGAAGCGAGAGAAGCGAGAAAACATTAAGTCAATATTACTTGAGTGGGAGTTAGTTCGCTTGAGTATAGTGACAGATGGGTGATGGCATACTTGTTAAGTGAGGGAGACATTTACAAAACCTTCATGTTGGACCATAAATAGGGTGTGAAGAAGCAAGAGAATGCAATATTAAGTGGCACCATTATGAGAGGCCTAATATGTGCGCCCGTCTACCTAACTTAGAGCGCAAATCTCGTCTAGAAAGCTCCTTCTACCTCGAACGAAAATCATCGCGTCTTTAAACTCCGTATCTCCCCTGAAATGGTTTCATAACTGCACCGAAAATCCATAAGTGCTGATGTGTGTTGGTTGAACGACAGAAACGTCAGATTCTGAAGGAGTCCTTCTCCACCTTTGTAGTCTTCAGCATAGCCTTCATAGCATCCTCTGCAGCCTGATTGATATCGCCTCGGATCGCTTCACCACCCTCGGTGGCGGTGCCGATCTTGACATCCTCGACACCCAAGTCGCTCCTGTGTTCGGCTGTGACATTCTTGGCGCGCTTCGTGGGGGGGGCAGCGTCCTCCGGCTCAGCATCAGTCTGGTCGACGGCGCGCTTCTTCTTGTTGCCTTTGTTGAAAGCGGGTCGTCCGAACCAGCCGTGTTTCTTTATGGCGTTGCTGACGGCCGAGCGGGCGCTGTTGGTATTTGCGTAACCAGTCTCGGGAAGGAGGCGCTCGTAGACAGCGGCATCAGGACGATTCATGACCTTGAGAAGACCGACGGCGAGCCGCAGCTCTCCCTCAGTGTAGGCCTCCAACACGGCGCGGATCTCAGCACGGCCAGACATTTTCTGGGGTTGACTTGCGTAAAGTTAGTTTGAATCACCAGTGGAAGGAGCTTGGGATAAATCATACTCTTGGAAGATATGTACCTTCTGGTGCGAGAATTTTAGATGGGAGGGTGTGGTTTTGTGTAGTGTATGTCTCTAGTAAATAGATGTTGATATGAATATGAGGCAACTAGCAAGCTGTTCTTCTTGATTGGTGATAATGAAAAAGGGAAGAAGTTTATTCTAGACAAGAGATTCAGGTTGAAGTTACTTACAGGCTAGTAGAAGCTGCTTGTGGTGTTAAGTGTGTTGTCAAGGTGGAAGTTCAGCTGAGGTGGGAGCTAGGGATAGACGAGAGGACGAGAGCTCAAGAGAGGAAAGAGAGACCTGTTGACAAGTTCAGGAGGGAAGATGGGGTCCTAGTGAAGTGGGTGGCTTAAGCAGGTGTGACTGTCCTTGACTGGAAAAGAACTCAGAGAGAAAGGAAAGGTCTCCTATTTTGACCGGGCGGCTTTGGATATGACTTATAGAACGTATCTGGATTCGGCAGCCTCCAAGTCAGAGCGTTGTTGCTAGGGCTAGAGGTGAACGTAGCCTCGAAGTGAGAGTTCATGATTTGTATTTCTATTGTTAGAGTTTAAAGAGATGAAAGATTTTACAAGGCGATCGAGGCTTGGAGTAGTACGTATTATTCTAAAGCAAACGTGAGGCAGTCAGTGTTGACGGCTAGAAACTGATACGATGCTTGGACTAGATAAATAGCGTAAGGTAAAGATTATTACCTATATCACAGTTTAAAGGACATCGTCGTGGATTGTTGTCGTTCGAAATTCAACTAATACGGATGTAAGTTGAGGAAGGAAGCAGTCTGTTTCCAACGCTATGCCGGGCCCTCAAGTGCAACAAAGTATCGACCGAAGATGAAGAGACGAGGATGCAACCTAGAACAAAGAAGCCTTGAGAGCATCTGGGTATGAACTGAAATCACCTCGTTAACCTACGGCTGAATTTGAGCTCGACCGACTTTGTTTGAGTTAAGGGACAAGGATACGTGATTCCTGTCAAGTGAAAAAGGTTTAGAAGATAATCTTAAGTTCTTGTCAACTTATAGCTTTTACTTTCGACCTGCTGTTCGCAAGTAGAAGTTCAAAATAGTTTGAAAAGCCTTCGAATTACCCTTCAGACAGCATGCAGGGGACTCAATAATGGCAAGATCTTAGTTGACATTGCTGCTATATGTCATATACCTCCCCTGAATTGGAGGTAACATCTAGTCATCCAGGGGTCCACCATTCCCAGGCGTATAACAGGTCAAGCCTCTCGAAGAGCTTCAGTTTGGGCAAGCCCTAGATTCAAATATACTTAACGAACAGACAGCCTTGTCTTTTGGGCCAGGCCGGAAATCACAGCAAATCGAAATTTCAAAAATAGAAAGGTTCTTGGTGATATTAAAACTCATAGAATCAAAACCCACTATTCAAGCCAAGCACATACTACCTCGGCAACCCTTACAAACCAACGGCAGAGCGGATGGCGTTGAGAAGGATGCTGTTGTAGTCACCGCCAGCCTCCCACAGAGCAAACCCTGCCAGCTTCGAAGACGTGATGTAGTTGCCCTTAGCAGTAAGGGACTGAACATTGTCATAAGAAACCCAGATCTGAGCAGTCTCATTGTAAAGGTAAGGCTGTGTTGAAAGATTGTTAGCCGCTGTCATGCCACATCGCATCTGATGAGCGAGGAAAACTCACTGTCTGGCTGCAGTTGTCGTAGCCGTAGGCAATGCCCTCGCGGGGCTTGCCAGTCTCGTCGAGGAACTTGCCCTCCTTGATCAAGCTCCAGAAAGTGTAGGTGCCGCTGGGGGGGCTGGCGTTGCCGCACTCGTCGATTCGTGGGTCGTCGTCCCAGCTGCTGCCCTGGAAGCGGTTGCTGCTGTTCTGGGGAGGGAACGCGTTCAGGACGCCGGGGGCGGTGAATGCGCTGGTGGAGTTGACCGAGAATCCGTGGCCGTAGGCGCCGACGGCAAGGACGAGCTTATCGGCGGGGATTCCTGAGTTGATCCACTTGTCGACTCCCTCCTTGATGCCGCCCTGGTTGTTACGGGGGTCGCAGGTGAAGGCCAAGGGTGCGTTGGGACCTCCGGTGGCGGCCCAGGCGCCATAGATATCGTAGCCCATGATCATGACGTAGTCGAGGACATCGGAGAAGCCGCCGAGGGTGCCGTTGACGGCGCTGACGCCGGCAGCGTTGTACCAGGGGAAGAGACTGCCGGCAGCGGTCAGGTAGAGCGGCTTGGGCTGCTTCTGTCTCAGCTCCTGCAGGAAGGACAAGAAATTGGCCGTGTCGGCGGTGTTGATGGTGTTGCAGCCCAGACCTTGACGGTTGGGGTACTCCCAGTCGAAGTCCACACCGTCGAGATCATAAGTTGCCACCAAGTCCAGAACTGTCTTGACAAAGGCAGTACGGTTCGCGGGACTGCCGATGGAGCTGCTGAAGAAGCGGCTACCGGTCCATCCACCAATGGAAACGAGGGCCTTGACGTTCTGGAAAGCTGTGAGTATAATGCGCTACTCGCTGTGAACATGTAGATACTTACGTTGGCATGAGCAGCCTTGACGAAGACGGGCAGCTGATCGGGCGCAGCCTTGGTCAAGTTGAGGCTGCCGTCTTCCGCCGTTTCGGCAAAGGCGTACTTGGCATCTGTGTACTTATCCCACGGGATGGAGTCCACGGGAGCACCGCGGTGAGCGTGGTAGCCGGCGAAGTAAGTCGACGCCACAAGGCCGGTAGAGTTGGAAACGGGCCGGGCAAGAGTCAAGGCGGACGCGCCGGACGCCAACAAGGCCGCGAGGGCGACCTTGGAGATAGAAGCGAACGACATTACTGAGACAAGCGGATGGTCAGTAAGACAAAAGAATGTGAGTAGTTGAGTTGCAGTGTTCAGCTCGAAGCTAACGAAGAAGCTGACGTCTTGTGAACGAGAGACGGCCGGAGCGGTTAAATATATCTTGGTGTCGTACGACCTCCCAAGGTTGCCTGAATAGAGTTCACCAAAGCCCCATGTTGACGAAGCAAACTAATTGCTTTTCTGGGGCCAGGGGGCAAACGTCGAAGTGCGTGCTTCCATGTTGGTTGGTTCATGACTCGGCGCCCAAGGGGCTGACGACCAATGCCGGCAGGGGTAGCCCAGGTCTTGGGCCCGAAAGTTTGGTCTGATGTTGCCGTTTTGTCCAACTTTCAATGACGATGGGCATTGCCCATCAACCGATTCGACATTCGATGGACCAAATGGAACCCTGCGCCAGGAGGGGGTTGCAGCAAATAGGACTCGATGCTGGCGGACCCTGGCACGCAGATGGCCCCCTATTCCTGGATGTAATCAATTCGTTATTACGCCTTCGCCGGGCCGCCCGGGACAAGCTAGACTGGCAACGGGAGATCGGACTGGGCGGGAGGAGTGCCATATTGCGGTTTTGCTTGGCCTCGGACGGAAGAGACCAAGGCGCAGTAGGCGACATAGGGTTTTTTTGGGTGCCGCGCAACCGCAGTCTTCAATGCCGCACCTGCAGTGCCGCCGTGCATGGAAACGGCGGCGGATTGGTCGAGGAGGTTATGCGACGGAACCCTGAAGAGCTGATGGGATTGCTCAGGGTGTTTTCGCAATCGCGTGCCCGAAAGCTTGCCGAGCCTGGGAACACCTTGAACAAGCTCTCTGTTTACCCAGACATGGCGTGTTCCCCCTTCGTCAAACTTTGTGCAGCTAAGCCACGTCCAGACAAAGTCGACGACTGGTCGAGTACGCAAGCGAGATCGATTTCCTCAAACCCTCCCCCCAGTGGAAGCATCTCACGGGTTTTCGTAGTGCCTCTCGACACAAACCCGCCACGTCCTTCATCCGATCTTTTGGCGCTGAGCTTCCAATAATAGCTAGAAAAGGCGAGACTAACTTTGCGAGCGCAGAAGCTGAATTCGTAAGCAAAAAAAAAAAAAAAAAGAAAAAAAAAAAAGCCGGCTTGCTTTTCAGGAGCATGAACCCCAAGTCCCCCGGCCGGCGGTCGGAAGCCGCGAAAAGCCGTCGACGTCCCGGGAACGCCGCATTTCCACTATTTTGCCCCTCTCTCGCCCCTGAAAGCGGCCTTATGTTTAAAGCGCTTCGTCGCTGCGCGCGGCGGCCAAGAGCTCACGCCCTCTGCACCCCTTAGAAAGCCATCGAGGATGAACTACATCTTCTTGGTGAGCATTTGATCGCGGGGCTGGCTATGCAGACACCGGTATGCAATTTCAAGCAGTATTGATTACGATTATTAAGGATAGTTGGGTCACAACTTCGTATAAGCATGAAAGTATAGAACCAGCACAGACGTACATATGAGTATCATTACCGTCCTCGCGTAACAGTGCATGCCCTAGTTGAGGATAGAGTTGTTACTGACTGAATCTTATTGAATGAACAGATAAAATAGGCTCTCGTATCCATTGAATACAGCGTACACGACAGGATATGCTAAATCGTGGTCCGTCAAGGCCTCTGCATACATAGGCCTTACATGTGTCGACATATCCTTCAATTTGGGAACGTGTTTGTGAGCCGTAAGCCCTCAGAAGCGGTCGCCGTGTCGCAAATAGTTTGGGGAGTTATCATTACTTGAATCGAGGGACTAGGTTGTATTACTACTTTGATCATCAGCACCATTATGACGGAGCAAAAAACCGAAAAGAGGAAACAAGGAAAACAGAAAAAATAGGAAAAGATAATTGAAAAGAAAACAAAGTTTGAAGAATGAAAACCGCAGGCATATCCTAATAATCTTTCCTCTATAATAGGCCGATTGTTGCCATTTGTCACAAAAACCCACCAAGGCCCGAACAAAGTTCTGGTATATAAACCCTATTTGTACTCATGACCACGCCGGCTGTTCTTGTCTCGGTAAGAGACATCAGATTGATAGAGACCAAATCGATCTGGCAGTCCCGAACCGTTCATGAACCAGCTTCTAGTCTCGCCTCGGGTGTCAGCAACGCTATGAGCCTGGCTACTTATATGTTACTATTTGGCACTGGCGCGTCTACTTGACAAAATTCGTTTTCTAGTCGAGGAAGTGGCTCTCCATCTGACCATCCTGCAGGCCTGCAAACTGTAATTGCCGCACTTAGCTGCCATGCATTCAACTTATGCGCCCATGTATCCAATCAGACCAGATGCCTTGACCATGCCTTGTCTTTTATGCGCAGCGCGGTATTATCCTCCGAGCTAGTCCTCCACTAGCGAAGCCCTCTCGCCAGAGGTCTGGTTATTTACCGGTCTTAAAAGCTTCTAAGCATCTTCACGGCCGTCTATCTCACCGAACTTGTTGTCTTGGGGTTTTCAACCTGTGGCTGCTGAGTATATCTGCCTCAACCTTACATGTACGTACATCCCGGGCAACATGAAGCCAGCGGGAGAGCTGCCAAGACCGCAACGTAGACCCTCTAACAATCTTTGGTGCAACTGGCAAAATCATAAGACGATTGTCCATGTATGCCGATCTTCTGAGGTTTAAAAGGGACTAGGAGCTCAAGGCGCGTGGCATCTGGGCTCGCATGACAACGACCCTGCTGCTTAACTCTTTCCCCGATTTGCGATAGCACAGAAGCACGCCAGCCAAGGGGTCGTGCAGTTCAAAATTCGACGTCAGACAAGTATGACTTGAGCCATTGGTCTATGGCTGGATGACTTGAACGAAATTCTCGATTTGGACACCATCTGCGGCTGGCAAAATAAGCTTACTGCCAAGCATGAGGTATGCCTAGACGAGAAAAACAGCGAAACGTACGAAGACTAGAAGTTTTGTTTTCTGTCGTGTGTATTTTCAATTTTTTGTTCCTATAACTCTTATCGTCTCACTATTCGTCTTCATCGCTCGTTGCTCAGCACTACACACTTGAGAAGCTTCGGCCATAAACACGTCGTGACGATCATCCGAGGCACCCTTCCGGCCCAAGGAAGAAAAAGTTTGACAGGTCGAAACGAAGCCAGCTTGAATTGTCGCTCGGCCTAACAGAACCGCCGACCTCAAGGTCTCCGTGCCGGCTCCGGGTCTGATGCCGGTGGACCCTGACATACAAGTCGACGCATGCGTATTGTGCCGCAGCCCAGTCACCTCCCGCAGAGCCAAAGTCCAACTGAAATAGGCCAAACCAGTTCTATCTCGCTATCACGTCTCTTTGCATTATGGGTTTGGCGGTTACCCTGGACGCCACCACCTTGGCTGTAGCCATCCCGGTGGGCTCTGCGCTAGGCGACAGCTTAATGCCCACCAAACTCTCACTGAAGATAGCGGCTGACAGGGTCATCACAATTCGACTGTGTGGAACAACTCTCGAGGCATTGTGGCCAGCATCTCGTTTATGCTAGGCGGCGTCGTGGCGCAACCGATTGACACCGTCGCATCAGACGTACTCAGACGAAGAGTCGCCGTTTACGCAGCGTGCACTATTTTTACTCATACTTCGTCTTTGCCGTGGCTCAGTCGATCCCAATCGCAATTCTCGGGTGCGTCATACAAGGCCTTGGATATGGCGGTCTCGGCGTGTTGACGGAGGTCGTCACCAACATCACAACCCTGAAGGAGCGTCCTCTCTGGATCGGCATGCTGAGCATCCCGATGGCTACCAGGACCCTCTTGGGGCCAATCTTTGGCGCTCTTGTTGGTGAACACTCGGACTGAAGATGGATTGAGGGATGAATATGCCCATCATCACTGTTGCTGCGGTCCTAACCTTTTTCTTCCTCAACCTGAAGTCAATGGAGGATTCTCTGAGATCCAGATTGAGGGGGCTAGAATCATTGGCATGGTTGTGTCCGCAATGGGCTGCTGCACCTTTTCCTGCTTGCCTCTGAGTTGGGCCGGTGCTATGTATCCCTAGTCTTCCTGTCGCGCGATTCTTCCATTGGTCATCGGGGCCGTCTTCACCGTGGCCTTCGGGATTTGGGAAACTAAGCCGGCCGAGCCTTTCTTTCCCTGTCGGATCATTTAATCACGAACCGCTCAGGTGAAGTGAATCTAATCGATGCCTTCATCCACAGGTTGATCATGTAAGCCCTCCTACTTTACATCCCTCTGTAGCTCCAGGCATTTCTACTCCAGTCACCCCTCGAGCCAACCGTCACTTTCCTCCTCGATTGCGGCATGGTCGTCGCTTTCAGTGGTCTTTCAGCAGTCAGTGTCGAATATAACAGGCAATATACCTGGGAAATCTGGGTCGGTTGGTTCACCATCAGTCTTGGTGTCGGCCTCCTGGCACTACAGAGCCCCGAGATCACCACAGGTCAGCTCGTCGGTTTTCAGATCATCAGCGGCATCGGGCTGGGTACGGTCTTCAGCCTCCCCGCAATCCCCATTTAAGCCACGATGACGAGTGCCGAGAACCTCGGCCTTGTGGTCGGCATCACGATCTCGTTCCGACTCTTCGGTGCGCTTGTTGACCTGTCCATAGGCTCCACGACCTTCACCAGCATCTTCGAGAGGGAAGTTGTTTTGTTGTTACCTATCCCTGGTGCCATGACAGTAACTACTGGGGAAGGCAAGTGAGGCACAGGACTTCAATCCCTATCCTAAACACGCTGCAGTGCCAGATGAGTTCAAGTACGCCATACGGTAGACTTACAACGAATCGTTTCGTTCTATGTGATACGTCTTCACTGCATTTGGTGGTATTGGGCTCACCACGTCTTCTCCCATGAAGGGGTTGACAATTGAAACGGAAGAGCTCGGGAGGCAGCACTTCGAGACTGGTGACCAGAACAGCGAGACCACAGGGGGGAAAGGAGAGTTGTGGTAGAATAGTTCTAAGGGGTATTTTTACTCTAGCGGGAAAATCGCTTTGCTCTTGTGTTCGTTTAATACCTGGGAGGCATTAACTGACATGATGGGACCGTTAACTCCGGCGGTCAGAATACTGGCATCATTCTAGTCCTCTAAATTTTGTATGCAAATTCATACGTAATATGGCCAAGGTTCTTTTCGGACTGGGCCACGTTCGTATCACTGGAGTCTCTGCGGTCTAAGAATGCAGCGGCTTTGTTGAAAGATCCCTGGTGCAGGAGAATCTTTTGCCGCCCGGAGAAGATGAGTACGAAGCCATTGCAAGCGTGACGCGAAGCCGCTGGTTGCAGGTTTGTAATTGCGGCTTATATTCCCGCAAAGCCCAACCCTCAGGCCTGCGCGTCTGCGAGGTGAGAGAATAGAGCTAGTAGTATCTGACTACCCAACTAGGAAGGTATCATTCGTTGCCGGAACAATATCATCGTCTATCTGCGAGAGAACTCGGCCGAACCACAGTGAACACTCGGGACAGTGCCTAGTGAAACGATGCCGTGCGTGCAAGGATAGGTATGCTGCCGTAATTTTCAGCGGCCGCTTGCTAATGCTGCGTTTATGGTTCCGCGGATCCTGCTGACCATGCCCATGCAGGCGCCAAGTGGTAAGGAATTAGATGGTTGCGCCCTGATTAGTGCTGCTTGGCGGCGCATCTTATCACCGGGTGCCAGTTGTCCATGTTGCATTCCGCCGCAGCAACATCCTGCGGCTCATCTTGGCGGAAGGCAAGCTTTATTGCCAAACCATGAAACTACTGCCCATCCGAACTATACCAAGCCACTAAAAGCCATGCAAATCGTTGAGCCTCAAAAGAGCCAAGTCGTCAATCGGCAAGGTTTTCAACTACCAATCTGATTCTGAGTCTTCAAGACCTCAACACCACATCTTGCTTTCAGAAGCAGCCATACGACAAGCACCTCAGTTTACCTTGCAATGTAAACCAGCTAGTTGCGGGCTAAGGATGTGCGTCGGACATACTTAACTGCTCGCACTGACGAGTGGCCGCAAGCCGGCCTTGCGAAACACCGCGGACAAGGTTGACTAGTGCTCTTGTTCTCGCTCTCGCTTACGCCCCTCATCGCAGCCCACTTCCATGAGTCGACAAAAAAGCGGTCCAGTGTGACGGGCAAACCTGGCAATCTGGAGAACCGATGAACATATTTTAGCATATGAGTAAGAGACGGTGGCGTGGAATTCGGGAACGCATCGGCGTGAACACAACGCTCACCATTCAACGATACACTCTCCGGAGATCAAAACAGTCCGAAGCAGTGCGTCATTAACGAGTAGCGACTCGTGCCATGAAATCTATGTTCTTTGGCACCTCGAGACGAGACGGCGGATATCGACAAGCACCCGCGAGAATCGATCCACACTTTGATTTGGTCTGATCTGAGGAGGGAGCGTTTTGACGTATAGCCTTACGCTCGGCGATTGGAATTATGATATTTGTCATGGTTTCATTTCTTGCGTGAGGTAATCAGAAAGATTGGTCTACGCACCAGTTTACACAAGCACCTCAGAGTACAAGGCATGGTTGAGTGGCAGCACCTATTTCTACATCAAAGGAAGTTACACATTTTGGTTCAATAATACCCAAGTGCTTCTAAAGTAAACACCAGAGCTCAAGTCGATAGATTGATTGAAACCGTCTCTACATACGAGAGCTTTTCCATCTGCATGTTTTCAGTAAGGGCTGGGGCTGCGGCAATGGACCCGTTGTGCAAGATCCGTTTGTAGTTCCCGGCATGCCTGTATGCTGCATACAGAATGCTAGGTAACATCGGTTGCCGATAGCCGATGAGACTCTGATAAACGTCGTACGTCCAACTGGCTCGGATATTCCCTCAAGGAGCCATCGCGCTGAAGCATGAACGGTTGCCAGGGTGGGTGAGGGGTCAATATAAACAGGTAAGCTAGACAAACGATCCGGGGTCTCCCCCTTTTGCCCCAAAGTATTCGGCCGAACTCCACGCCTCCACAGCTTCCTCCACGGGGACTACGGAAGGCGTTGTGTACCTCCGCATCCACCCACACATGGCACTCTGATGAAGACATCCATGTGCCAGGGCAGCAGCAGATTGCAAGGTCCAAGGGGCTAAAAAGCCGTCGCTTCTCCTTCATCCCATGGGAAGAAGGCGAGATTTGAAGCCACTCCTCTACTTCCTTTCTCCCACGCTTCTACCTGGTCCTTTTCTGAGTCGCGATATGCTATGGGAGCCATGGGTTCCAAAAAGTACTTTGGCCTTACGGGCAACGCCCTCAACAACCTGAGAGTCGCCCTCATCATAGCCCCAAGTTTCATTCTCTATGGCTACAACATCGGTGTCGTCGGCGGCCTGTTGACGGAAGCGGATTGGGTCAAGACCTTTCCCGAAATCGACACTGTCAGCTCGGTGGGTGACGAAAAGTCTCGGAAATCTACGCTTCAGGGATTTATTGTTGCTACCTTTACCATCGGCGCCACCATCGGGTCACTGTCTTGCTCTTGGACCGGCGATATCTTCGGACGACGCAACATCATCTTCTTTTCGGCAATCCTGACTCTGGTCGGCGAGGTTCTCATGGCTGCATCCTTCGGTCTGCCACAATTCGTCGTCGGCCGCGTGATCACCGGTCTCGGCATCGGGCAACTCAGCTCCATCGTCCCGGTATGGCAGTCGGAGACATCTGCCGCTGCAAACCGCGGACGACAGGTTGTCGTCTCGGGACTCTTCATGTGTGTGGGATATATGCTCGAATCCTGGATCGACCTGGGTTTCTATCAGTTCCACTCTGGGCCAATCACCTGGCGCCCGCCTCTGGCTGTTGCGGTCTTCTTCTCGCTTGTTCTCATGGCCTCTATTTATTTTTTCCCCGAGTCGCCGCGCTGGCTCGTGATGAAGGGCCGATCAGAGCAGGCGCGAGCAGTGATATCGGTGTTGAAATCACTCCCTCCCGACTTTTTGGAAGTCCAGGCTGAATTGTCGGGAATCGAGTATTCTCTCGAGGAAACCAAGGGCAGCCAGGCGTCTTTGAAGGACATGCTCAAGATGGGCGAAGACAAGCTTCTCTACCGCTTCACGCTTTGCATGGCACTTCAGTTCTTCCAGCAGATGGCGTAAGTTGGCTCCTCACTTTCTGTTAAAGCACATATCTCTTGGTACCCACGGCTAACACGCAGTTCCTGACAGCGGCTCCAACCTCGTCAGCGTGTATGCACCAATCCTCTTTCAACAAGGACTCGGGCTGTCGAGCCAGAACTCGCGTATTCTGAGCGGCGGCACATTGACCTGGAAGTTCCTCGCTTCCTTCATCGCCTTCTTCACGATCGACCGTTTCGGTCGTCGCGCCGCTTTCATCGTGAGCGGCACAGGAATGTCCCTCTGCATGATCGCTCTCGCAATCGCCACCTCGTTTGGTACGGACAACTATCCGGCTCAGATCGCCGCCGCCTTCTTCATTTTCCTCTACAACACCTGGATCCCCATCGGCCTCATGGGCGCCAACTACCTTTACTGCACCGAAGTCGCGCCCCTGCGCCTCCGCATGGCCATGTCCTCCATCTCGACCGCCAACCACTGGCTCTTCAACTTTCTGGTCATCATGGTCACTCCAGTGGCACTGAACACGATCGGCTGGCGCTATTACATTGTCTATGCGGTTATCGCGGCCGCCATGCCAGTGGCTGTGTACTTCTTTTTCCCCGAGACCACGGGCCGGAACCTTGAGGAGATTGACCTGCTGTTCCGCGAGTCGCCGTCTGTTTTGGCAACGGTCAGGTACGCCAAGACCAGGCCGATTGCTATGCCACAGGAGTTCAACTCGGAGAAGGATGAAAAGGCGGCGCATGTGGAAGGCGCATAATGTCTTGCTTAAGGTACCAAATAAGCGGTGCATCTGTGTTGAAGTAAAGCGGGGTGTCCTTCAGAAAAAGCGACGTTATATAGGATAAAATCGATGCAAGGAAATATATACAAGGGTTTAGGCAATTGGGTGTATGTTGTAGAAGACTTATGCTCCGTGGGACGGTTGTGCCTTATCCGCCGCTGCACATACATCATTGAACACTAGAAAAGCCTGAAACGAATCACTTAAAGCATGAAATTACAACCGCTTATCAGATTAATGATTTCACCTTCTATCATTTTAGAGCTTGGTTGAGAAGAAAATCATGACTTTATTGGGTTGCCTGGTCACCCGAGAAACCAGAAGGCCGCTCCTGGAAGGTGTAGAGCAAATAATTTATTGACCAATCATCTTTGAACTCTCCTCGTCAACTTCAGGCGAGCATACATTTAGACTTTGTAAATTTGAAGGAAGAAACAAGTTTACTTTACGCAGAGACATAGAGCTCTTAACTATGAGTGATTCACTCTGTTTTACCTCACTACCTCACTGACAAAGCGTTTTGTGTTCCATTAGTTTGAAACTACTGGGTATCCATAGCTTTTACAACAGTCATCCTATTCTTTGCTTCCTTCTTACCCATACCTCTTTATCGGCGCTTTCTGGACCTCCATCGGCTTCCCTTACTGATGTTGCAGCATCCGCTCCCACTACATCTCTCAGCTGCACTTCCCATACACCAAGCTTGTACCTCGCTCTATCAGCCATGCCGGAGTGAAGATCGAATGACCATCCATGCTTTGGGCATGTTAGCCCCGCGCTCAGAACAATGCCAAAGTCCTCAATGTCGAAAGGGGTGCCATGCGACAGAGGGTACGATGAATGCGGGCATTTCTGAATAGTCCGCAAAAGTTAACTTCAGAATGATCCATGACCATCGTGGATGACTTTTAGCAACTCACATGATCCACGGCATGAAATTTGCCCTTGTATTTGAAAACCATCACCTGATCCTTCAAGTCACCAACGAGCTCGGAATGTTGCAGAGTATCGGGCGCCATCAGCACTTCCGTGCTCTGGGTGATGTCCGCCTTTGGTGCATTGAAGACTTTGCAGCCCGGCTTCAGGTCCGTGTCGCAGAATCGGAGCTCTGAGACGTTGCCCTCATCGGATCCAAGGTCAGGAAACGATGAGGTAAGACCAGCAGAAAACCATCCGGCTTCTGCCCGGCTTTGCGACCTGAACGTGTTCATCTCCAGAAGTTTTCTGGAAGAGCGGAGTTGACCCAGGTCGCTGGCGGGATGGTAGTGCTGGAAATGTTCGTCAAGACCTTGACAACATCGTCGTGCTGAAATTGAGGTCCTCTCACGGATCTCCGATCACATGACTGATCACGTGAGCTGTAGAGACTCCCGAACTGCATCCTCTATGTCTGTCAAAAACAAATTCTGTTAACTCAGCAGGTAATTTTATTGAGTAATTTTACGCAAGTATACTTTATGTGATTTGGTTCTCTCGGTATTTTATCGCTAAGTCCATGTCTTCGCAGCTTCAACTACGCATTGTCCCGGGTATTACACCCACGTCAAACATGACAGTTACGAGGTTTTTTTTTTCTCTAACTATTCGTGAAACCAAGCTCCTGAAGTATCGTATACATGAATTAAGAATAGTCTTCAATCGGTCTTACATTGCCTTGTTGCGGAGAGCACAATGCTTTAAGACATGAAAGTACGAAGGACATGTGCTGATGTAAATGAACCCGTCCTCCTCATCTTGACCTTTCTTTTTGGCGACTTACACGAGTTTTGACGCCTCCTATGATATGAAAGAGCATCTAATCAGTGTGCACCCCAAGTAGAAATAAGTTGAGGGGTGATGTCAACGCAACCGCACTGGCATGTTTTCATCCATTCGAATGTGTTGGCGCACCCTTGCCTGTCCAATGTCTTACCATTTTGAACTTCGGCCGCAACCTTAGAGCAATCAATTGCCAAAATATGGGTATTTGAGAAAGACACTTCCAGAAAAGTTTAATCGGCCCAGTTGAGACTGTAGCTTTCATGCCGCCTTCAAGTCGTGGCCGGACGCCACTGGCTCAGAACGGCCTCACTTGGCCCAGCTCTTACTAAATAGAGTAGTTGAACAGTGCACAAGTCATGAAACACAACCAATGTCCTTCCGACCGGCCTCAAGCGTCAAAGAAAACAATTAGAGACCGAAGGCTTGACTGCGTGGTCCAACTTGCTGCACATTCTCACATAGCTATCGGTAATCAAGGACCTCCAGGTGTTCATGTAACAGAAAACACCAAGAAACATTTAGGAAAGTTGTGGCTGGGTGACTGCCTATAAATTTGGAGAGATCCTTTCCCTTTCTCAGTTGTTTTCGTCTTGGAATTTTTTGGTAGCGTAGATGGGAAGATTCAAGACTTGGGTGCTTCCGAGCAGAGCAGTGTAGTTGGGCCTTACGTCGCGACATGCTGATTGGCTAGATGAACCCGGAGGTCGTCCCGGGAATGCAATCCAGCATTCCGCATCATTGCTTAACGGTCAAGATTCCAGACCTGCGCCACTAGCACTTGATCCCCTTTCATCATGGAACTTTCCACGAGGTGTGGCTCGCGAAATGACATGCTCGTGTTGCATCGATCTAGAATGCCGGGACTCTCGGCGCCAATGTAATCAGCTCGATGAACAATAGTCGTGTGTCTAGAATGCTTGCTGGTTGGTGGCCTGGTGCTCTGACGTTCACATGTTCCTCCACGGCTTCGCCTAGCGCCTAGCGAGCGTATCCAACTCTCTCGGACGAGACTGCTGATTCGTCACTTTTATAATCGAGAGTCCGAGACTAGCCCAATGCAACTGAGACTTGACCATGTACCGGATTCTCGGGAAGATCTATCGGCCTGGCCGTTCAGCCACGGATTGCAGATGCCATCAGAGCCACATGGCACCGAAGTCGTAACGCTACGTCGTCGGCGAGGGTCGGCGAGGGTTAGCGAGATCGCCAGAGTCCGAACACGGTTTAGGCTACGGCCGGGTAATGGATATGGGATCCCGTCATTCCAAACAGGGCAACAAGGTAAAAAACTGTGCACAACAGAAAAACGTCCTCATTTTTCCGCATACGCAGTATCTTGAGAATCAAGCTAGAACACAATCCAGATACTAGGCTCTGAGCCATCTCTTGAATGCTGCGATGCTCAACGAATACTGTTGTTCTGAGTTAGTTCGGTCACACCATGGAGACATTGCCAAATTCTTCGATTTTAGCCATCGCCTTGCAAGTATTACGGCCGACTGTCTCTCGGTTGGTCGATCACAGCTGAAAGCGGACTGCCCCTTTAGAGTCATCAAGTGGATGGTCCCTTCATAAGCCCCATCCGCCCTCCTAATCTCAACGTCTTGTGTTTGGCGTCGATAATCTGAATTTCCTAAAGCCAACCCATCATCGCCTTCAGCATTCCATTCACGGTCAACCGGTCCGCAATGTCATCGACTCAGCTTCCGAACGGATACAAGTCCTTCGGCCCGAAGGCCAACTGCACTCTGGAAGTGTGTCCCTTGGAAGCCAGTCTCTTACAATACCAACCGTCCATCCCGGTCAATGGAACATTTATTGCCCTCTTTTCGGTGGCCATGATCATCCATGCCTTCCAAGGCTTTCGATCAAAACACTGGGGTTTCATGGCCAGCATGATCGGTGGCTGTCTTCTAGAGATAATTGGCTATGTGGGGAGGCTCATCCTATACGAGAACCCGTTCTCATTCGGAGGATTCCTGTTGCAAATCAGTCAGTTAATTGGACTTCGACTTCATATTCTACTCGTTCGTCTTATTCTAACCTCTTCCACAGTTTGTATCACTGTGGCACCAGTTTTCTTCTGTGCTGCCATTTACGTTACGCTATCCGAAGTGTGAGTGCACCTTGTTCCTCAACCTCCCAACCATGGCTAACACCTGGTCCACCAGTGTCAACGCCGTCGACCGCTCGATATCCCGCTTCGAACCTCGGTTGTTCTACTACATGTTCATCCCGTGCGATATGGCATCCTTGATTCTTCAAGCAACGGGCGGAGCACTGTCGACTGTTGGAAACGACAAGGCAAAGGTGCAAGTCGGGGTCAATGTTTCTTTGGCGGGCCTTATCTTCCAAGTCGTATGCTTGGTGGGCTTCTGTTTCGTTTTCGCAGACTACCTAATCGCTTGCACAAGGTCGGATGCCCGGCAACAGATAACTAGAAGGATGAAGACCTTTCTCGCGTTTCTTTTTGTCGCAACTCTTCTCATTCTCGTACGATGCTCTTACCGTATCGAGGAGCTGAAGGAAGGGTACTTTAGCCCCATGTTTCGAAACGAGCCCTTGTTTATAGGGCTTGAATCTTCGTAAGTTAATGCTCAGCCGCTGCGCGCAAATTGTACGAACTAATGTATCTGAAGGGTAATGGTTGCTGCGGTATTCTCTCTGGTCATTGGCAATCCTGCCATTGGTTTCAACGGAATGAATACGAGGAAAAGCAGCACTACGACCGAAATACTTGAAGGTCCTTCTCGCGTAGTGACTGGTGCTTCAAACACTACTGAGAGAAAACAGTCACTGGTTTATCAAAGTCCATGAATTATGTGGCGAAAGAGTTCGAGTTTTCTTATATGTAGACTAGTTATTTCTCAAAGCCAAAATACCACGAGAGACAAAGTATCGAATGGGGTAATAAAGATGACGTTGGATCATATGCAAACATGATGATCTAAACTTACAAGAACCAATCCCAGGGAGGAATTCGGTTCTCATGCTCTTCCTGTTACACCAAAGCTCAAGCTTTACTTGAGCCATGGGTTACGCCAAAGGTCATGCCGATTTGCCCCGGTGCTATGATTATACTGACGGAAGCACGCTGTTTGCATGCCATCGCAAGCTCATGAGCTGGGTAGGTCCTGTGTAGCCCAGCAGTTCCACCATTCAGCCGCGGACTGGCAGGTTAGTGGACGTTCTCCGTCACCCTTGGGACCTTCCACAATATGATACAGCATGTAATTTAGCCAGTGTTCTACCACAAATGGCATGCTGGTAGCCCAAATTCCACCACCTACGCCAGCCGGAAGTGAGCTTTGTCCTATCATGGACCGAATGCACTCAAGTTCGAATGCGGACCACATATATTCGAAGTATTTGGAGGTTGCCACATACACGAACATTGACTTAAGAGTTTACTGATCATACTTTCTCGACAGCCATGCGGAAACAACTGTGTCATCCGAACCAAAGCAGTGGCTTTGCTACTCAGGCCAACCAGAATGAGTGATCGGCCTACTTGTTGTAATTGAAGCGATGGTTTGCCAGTCAGTAAATGGAGAGAATCTGATTCAAGAACGACGGCTTCCTAGAGCGGCGAAAGATTACGTTGCGGGGAATACCAGCTTACAATTGAAGAACATTGTTTTCAGCGATGTTGAGCGAATCTTTTGTTCTTAAATCGAATCATTTTCTTTCAAACAATACAAGTATGGTTCCTCATATCTAGCACTAATCAGAAATCCAAGCTCTATAGCTTTGATGAACGTCAGCAAAGGGCCCCCTTACCTTCCATAGATCTCAAGCATAATGCTACACCGCGGTCCGATTTCCGATCACCCAAGATGTCGACTTACCACGTCACTAGCAGAACTGGATTCCTAGGCCTTTATGTAGTCAAGCTGCTTCTCGAACATGGCCACCACGTCAATATAATTGTATGCAACCTGAAGAATACGGCCAGGTGCAAGCCATTATTGGACCTTCAGGCCCATTTCATGGGTCAGCTTGCTCTGTTCGAGGCCGATCTCGTCAAACCGATGAGCGGATGCCAGGTGGTCTACCACGTCGCCTCGCCGTTCTTGCTTCCAGTGCAGATCAAGGACTGGTTTAAAAACTTGCGTTGAACCAGCCCTTGAAGGAACGAAGAACGTTCTCGCATCTGTCAACCAGACCGCCAGTGTCACACGCATAGTATTGAAATCATCCAGTAACTACTGCTAGGCTCAAAGTACGATGCTTGAGATATGTATCGAAATCAACAGCGTGCTGGTCTCTCTACGGCGATAGCGAAGACGTCCTATCGATGAAGAACGAAACACTTTCCGAGTCTTACTGAAACGAGTCTAGCAGCGTCACTCAATACCCCTACATCTACTCAAAGATGGTTGCGGAGCGCGAGGCCTGGAAGTTCCACGACGCGCAAAACCGCTGGTCTCTGGTCGTCATAAATCCGGGCCTGGTCATCGGCCCCCCTCTGACCCCGGAGTCTGCTTCTGGCAGTCTGTAGATGCTCGAAACCCTGTGCAGCGGAGAAAGCAGAATGGGATCTCCTGATCTGCCGTATCCGATCGTGGACGTCAGGGAGGTGGTGGAGGCCCACGTGAAGGTCGGCGAGAATACGGCCGCGAAGGGTCGATACATCATCTCAGGCGACCGCACGGTAAGTGTGCTTGGCATGGCCAATCTCGTCAGACCAATCCATCAGAACCCCAAGGTTCTGCCATGCTGAAATACGACAAAGCTAATGATCTACCTTGCCGGACCATTCACTGCTATCAGTAAGAAATAGGCTGATGGTAACATCGAATTTGGGTTCAATATCGATAACACTAGGGGTATTAAGGATTTAAGTATGTCTTATTTTCCTGCAGAAGAAGTGCTAGAGACGCATTATCGTTCATGGCTTCAAGAGCAGCCCAGTAAGTGATCGAGTGTTTTTAGTAAAGGGATATGGGTTCTTTTGAATATTCATAGACGCTCTGCTAGAACGGTATTGTCTTAACCCTCAGAGTTTAGTAACTCATGTTATTAGTCCTTAGATGTAGTTTTTCTCTCATTTCTTTACTGAGTATTGAATAATGACAAACTCCCGGAGCACTCAACAACAATGTTGTTGTGCATCATGTAATTCCCCCATCTCAGAATAACAGTCTCAAGCACGGGCTGGTCGGGCCCGACACGTTTGCCCACCGTAAAAGTTCTTGGGTCCATTGTTAATAAATCATGAAACGCGAGAATTGTCGTCACATCTTCAATGTCAATGCATCTTCTGTGGAAGCACGTTGTGTTAGATAATGTAACTAAGATTATCTACCGGTCCGACAAGAATGTGTGCGTGCATTGTAGATATCAAGGCTGCTGACACTGCGACACCTAACAGTACCGAGCACTTACATTTCGCCAGAGCATAAGAGTAACGACAAGCTGTTCGATTGTATACTAATGCAAACATGACATAGTGAGGACATCGACGTACGCTGAGGCATCAAAATAGCAAAAAATATAACTCGAGGATATCAGTTTAGCGACAAAGTGATTCAATAGGCCGTTTTTGTAAAACCATAAGCGGCAAGCAGGTGGTTCCAGTTGAACGGGACTGAACAGAACACCAGCGGTGCTCATCAGTCCGCGTATTCCATCCTCACCTGAACGCCATCCTTCGGCTCCATGGTAAAGTGAAGCTCTTTCCTCGGCTCTCCCTGCGGCCCCAGCCATTCGATGCTCTTGAACTTCTGCACCAAGCGCACGGTAAGGTATGCCGCTTCAGTGAGGGCGAATTGTTCTGGCAAAGTTAGCATCATCCACATTGTTCTTTGCTTTAAAAATTTAACAATAAAAAAAAGAAAAAAGAAGAAGAAGAGAAAACGCAAAGAGAGAAAAAACTTACGCCCCAAGCAGATACGCGGTCCGCCACTGAAAGGGATGTAGTTCCAATCCAATCTCATCCCCTCCCACCGCTCCGGCTTGAACTCGAGCACGTCCTCACCCCAGATATCTTCCCGTCGATGAAGGACGTATGGCGAGAAGTTGACCGTCTGACCCTTTGCAACCACGATCGGAGACTGGCCGTCGGGCCCGCCGCCCCGCGGAAGAACAGTGTCCCTCGAAGCCTTGCGGAAGTTGATCGGGACGGCGTTGTACACACGCAGCGTCTCCCGCAGCACGAACTGCAAGTACTTGGACCCCTTGAGCGTCGCAAAGTCAATGCCCTCCGCCGTCTCCGTGAACGGCCCAAAGTCCTGCAGCACTGACTCGCGGAGAGTCTGGAAGACGGCGGGGTGCTGGGCCAGCAGCAGGAACATCCACGACAGCAGCGAGGCCGTTGTGTCTCGCCCCGCCAGCAGGAGACCCAGGATCTGGTCCCGCAACTCGTCCTTGTCCCGCGTCTGCTCCACGAGCGTGTCGAGGAGGCTGTACTTCTCCGTTGAGGGCTTGGCCGAGCGCAGGGCCAACTGGACGTAGTAGTCGACGTATTTCCGCATGTAATCCGCCGCCTTCTTGCCCGTCTTGCTCGGTGCCAGCCAGTACAGACCCTGGAAGAACACGCGTGTCACGATCCAGATCTGAGCCTCACCGAAGGCGGACGCGAAGGAGATGTCGCTGTCGTTGAAGTCCGCGGCCATGGCCGTCGCCGCGCTGGTGTTGGACGTCTTACCCGTTGCGGCGGCCATCTGGGACTCGACGCTCTCGCCGAAGAGGAAGCCCGTCGCGGTGTCCAGGGTGAAGCGGAAGAGCATGGGCATGATGTCGACGGTGATGCTGCCGTTGTCTTGCTTCCCGACCAGGGGCAGCGCTTTGAAGAACTCCTTCACGGCTTTCTCCGTTTTCTCGAGGTCGTTGATCTGGTCCCGCGAGAACTGCGGCCTGAAGAGGGCGCGCGAGTGTTCCCAGAACGGGCCGTCCGCCGTGAAGATGCTGTTCCCCAGCAAGGGGCGGAACTGCTCGATCCTCCGCGATCCGAGGTCGAAGTCCTGGAACTTGGTCGCCAAGATGGCCTGGATGTTGGCCGAATCGACGGTGTGGATCTCGGCCGGGCCGAAGAAACCCGGCATGGAAAAGGTGGTGCCGTTTCTGGCATAGTTGTCCGCGAAGACCTCCTCGAGGATGTCGCCTTCTTTGCGGGCGGTGTTAACGAGACGCCAGACGAAGTCTATGCCGAAGGGGAGTCCGCTCCTGACATGTTTGGGAAAAGTTGCGCCGTTGGCTCTAGCGAATCGCTGGAGGCGTTGGTGGTTGAGGTACGAGGAGACGACGTAGTAAGCGACGAGCACCGGAAGGGCATAAAGTAACGCCGTGAAAGAAATCAACGCCATGGTGTCCTGCTCGTGGGGCTGGTTGTCACCGCGTTTGGACTCAGATTCGGCATAGAGAGAAGCGGTGCTTTATATTGGCTTAGAACCGATCGACCGGGGTTTGAGGGCACTCGACGAGGTGTGGGTAGTCCCCCCGTCGCCGTTTGCATTAGCGTGCGCGCCACGATCAACGCCAGTCTCAGTGTCCACCTGCTGAAACTCATGAACTTCAACAAATGATAATGGGCGCATGTGTAAGCACACTTGCAGATCCCGGCCTGAATCGTGCGGTTCGAAAGTCACTACATCTCTTTTTTCACCGGCTCTAGAAAGGGTATTCGAGATGCGCCGTAGGGCGTGAACAAGCAAGACGGACGCCGCCGGGTCCGTCGGGCCCGTCTACCGACTGCTGGCAAGCTTGTTTCAACTCACTATGTACGAGGCATAGAAAAAGCTGAGCTCTGAAATTAGACTTCGCCCCCGCGCGCTTTTGCTCTTCGCCAGAGCCTATGTTGAGAATTTAGACTTGGCCGAGGCGTTCCTCCCAGTGACAGTACTATTAGGTTCTTGCACGGGTCCGCTTTTCATGCGGGTTACTCCATTTACATGGTACTTTCCCTTCTTCGTCTAGAGGCCCGATGGAGCAGGGGGCGGGAAAGAAGCAGAACAAGCGGGCATCAAGCCTTAAAGGGTAAGATGAGCATAGACACGTGAAAAAGGATGATTGCTCAGTAACACACGAGCAACGGCTCAATTCTAGTGGCTTACATAGTAGTGCTTTTCCGTAAAGAGCGTGCAACGTGCAGCTGTGGCTCTGCATAGCAACCCTAAGCATGCACAGCTTCATGGTGGCCCCTGGATCTAAGTATTGATATCTCCGCTATGTGGGCGGAACCTGGGATTCCGATCAACAACGGTCGACGACTCGAGCACTCCACAAGAAGTCAAAAACATGACTCGTGGGGCGGTGCTGCAACCCTAAGAATGTAGCGTTAGGTCAGTCAACTAACAACCTGGTTATCCATCGACTACGTTTTCGTATTTGAGAGCTGTAATAGAAGTTTAACCAGCTTTTGAAACATACTAGTCTCTTTCTACTCGTAGAAGTGAAAGAATTAAATGCGTAGGCTTTCGTCTTATCTTTAACGCCGTTCTAGCCCTGTAAGGCCGGACTAAAGTTGCTTCTCGAAGCGTTGGGAGCGATTCAGGGAACCGGATGATCTGCTCTTTGACCTTGGTCATTTTTGTGGAGTTTCACTCTGTGGTATTCTCACATCGCAATTGTGTATTAGTCAACAACTCTCTGTACTTAAGAGTCTGATATGCCGTAATGGTTGGCTACTGAGCCTCGAGAATCGCCGCTGTTTCTCCAAATAAAACTCACTGTTCCGCCAGTCTTGGCGTATACAACGCACTTCAAACTTGGCCGGATGTCCGTTCTGAGCTCAGCCAAGGACGAGGAGAATACGGGGCTATTAAGCCGAAGACACGGTTGCAACGGGGCATAGCGTTTTTCCTTGGTCATCGAGAAGTGGTTGGCTGTGGCCGGAGCTAGGTGCAATGACTGACGTACCAGCAACGATGGAAGCATTCAACCGGCGATATACTATATCCATCTTACAGCAGCTCTATGTTGAACTTGACTAAAATAGCTGGCAATTGATGCCAGTCTATGAGGCAAGCAGCTCGCATGACGCTTTGAAGCGTCCTTTCCCTTAGGTAGCATCTTCCTAGGCCGCATTACGCTCTTGACCGATGGCCTTTGCACACGTGTGTCTGTCGACTAAGTGAGTCGATTTTGTCTGCGTCTTTGTCGGGCGTCGATGCGTTGTTTGCCGCGTGTGTAGGACCGGCTCAACTGCTGTACTTCATTGGTTGTCAAGGAAAGAAAAAAAAAACGCACTTCAAATCTTTGGGGAGGAGTTTTAGGGCGAGAATGCGTTGGCCATCTGTGTTCTTCATGTCAATGTGAGCCGCGACTTCACATGTGCCGTAACTGTCTATATCGACATCGTTATTCAAGCTGTAGCTGATGCTACCTGCCAAGATTGTTCACCACGCTCCCAACCATGACAGCAACTTCTCTCTCCCAATTGCCCTCTCCCCTGCCGCCCTTGCCCTTGAGAGCGCTCGGCATCTGACAACCCTTAACGACACATTCCTTCACCGCCTCGCCGACGCTCGCTCTGTTCGTCCTGAGCGTCCGCGCGGAAACGCCGCCCCGGTTGACAATCTCCTGCACGCGAGTGCCCAGGTTACCCGCCATCGTGCGCCAGAAGTAACTCGGCAGACTGCCAGTCTCGAGGTGTGCGAGCAAGGGCTGCAGCATGTTGGTCTGCTTCTGCGGCGCCGACACCAGTGGGTGCGTCGGCAACTTGGTGGACTCCAGGACCAGCTCCAGGGCGACAATATTCTGGCACCGCGCGGAGATTTCGGCAAGGGTGCGGTCAAGACTCGGCAGCTGGCTCAGGGAGCGGGACAACGATGCGACTGAGCTCTGGAGCGCCGAGCGGAAATAGACCTCGAGCGCTTGGAGGAGCAGGGTCGGCGTCCACTTGTCCGACTTTTGGCTGTGTGCGGGCGAGAGCAGGAAGAGGGTGACCATGGCGGACACGGTGCGAGCCTTGGTCTCTTCACCCTGCGCAAAGGTTGCCGAGTTCGGAATCGAAAAGTCGCGAATGATCTTCTCGGCCGTCTCTTTCACGGACCGTTCGACCGGGGAGATGATGGTATCTCGCAATGTGCGGATGGCGTCGACCCTCCCAAGCCCGTGCCCCTCCTCCCCGGGCGCCGTGCTATCCAAGACCTCACGCAGCGAGAGGATGGTGTGCGAGCACCGCACCAGTGCGCGATGGTCCTCCTTCTTTCCGGCGGCGGCGGCGGCGGCGCTGACGCTCGACCCCGCGATTTCGGCGTGCTGGACCTCAAGCTGTCTACCCAACTGCAGACACCGCCCGACGGAGCGGCCTAGTTTCAGGGTCTCCCATAGGCGCGTAGCGACCTGGCGCACCTCCTCGGCCTCGGCATGTTTGTCAATGACCTCCTTTTCGAGCTGTTTGTAGCTGTCGTTGAGGCTCTTGATCTGAGCGTCGAGCTCGGAGATGATGCGCTTGCTCGAGGCAGTCTGCTCACTCGTGTACTGCAGCAGAGGGGCGGCGGACCTGGTGGTGAGGTGGTCGATGTGGGAGTCGATCTCCTGGGTGTCGAAGAGAACCCGAGAGAGAGGGGTTGAGAGATCGAGGGGCACGTCGTTGGGGTTGTTGGTCGCGAGGACGAGGGTGTTTGCGAAGGACGAGGGGCTGAATTCGGGGTCGAGAAAGGCCTCGTAATCGATGTAGGATGGCTCCTCCTCTTCGTGTGTCGTCATGACGGGCGGGTTCGATCCATTGGCCAGGGGATGTCGGCGTATTAGGTGTCGTGCGTGTGATGCTGAGCTTGAAGCTGGAGCTTGGTGAGCCTACATCGGCGGAGAAGACAAGCTCCAACTGTCCTGTGTCAGCGGTACAATCGAAGGAACGGATGGTACGTACCGAGATTAGGTAAGTTGGGTGGTCTGGACGTTGGGATCGTGCCTTTGTGCACGGCCCGAGAGCGCCAGAGGCGCAAGCCACACTTCAGGATAGAGACCTCTGTATAGTGTCTTTGCGGTCAGCTTCGACATGTTGCCAACAGCAAAAGTGATACAACTGATCAGAAAAGCATAAAATTAATGTCTCAATGCTACTACGCCGAAGTATGAAGTTCTCAACCACAACATGACGGTTGCGAGCCTACCTTTGCTGTTACAAGTCTGCGGGATATCTTTCTCCATAGCATCCACTGCCCAATCAGAACTCGTAAAAATAATGGATTCATGTGGCTTTAGCCTCCCCGCATTTTGTTTCTGCCAGCCACATGTTGCAGACCCACCTATGACGCCTAGCAGTAGCACCCGGGCGGCCAACCCTGCAAGTGACCGACCGATCACCGAAACTCTCTGCTAGGCTTGGTCGGCGCTGCAGGTTGCTCGCCGCCTGCGCGCGATAAAAACAATCCCCCCATCTGCCGTCCCCTCCACCACGGCATGTTTCCCAACTCGTCTCCTCGTTCAATGTTTCCAGTCAACTTGTTTTTGATGCAGCCCGGAACTTCGGAGTCCCCACTCTTCTAAGAGACACCGAAGAACCCGCCCGTCCATTCCGCATCATTGCCCCCCACAGTCCATCTCGAATCGCGTCGGGGTCTGTCATCAATGATCAGCCCAACGATTTAGCGTCCAAAAGGCGGAAACATTTGGGGTGGGAAAAAAGGGCTGACTACGAGCCGGCGCTACTCTTGCACTAACAAATCCCACCACCCCATGTCCGCTCTTCCGAACCTTCCACCCATCTTGCAATAATCATAATTTCGCCGTCACCTTCAACCTTTTTCTTCTTCACCCTCCACCGCCACCACCCTCTTCCTCCCTTTCCGACACCCTACTCCCCTCCCCTCCCCAACAGGCATTCGACAATGTCCTAGACGCTCTTGCCGTCGATTCTCGTCATCTCGCGAGTTCCCCCCCATCAATCGACAAGCAGCGCATAACGGAGACCATTGGACGAATAGCACAATCGTCCGAAAACTCCGAACGACCCGGGGCGCCATACGACCGCGACCGCAGCAGCAGCAACAACACCCTCAAACTTCTAAACTCACACGGGCTCCCCGTCTCACCCGCCTCATTCCCCTGACTTGAAAAAGCCTCGCCGCAATGCCGCTCGTCAACATCCGCGACCTCCTCGCCTTCCCCCCCGGCGCAAACGACACGGACACGATCCTCGGCGGCGTCCACTTCAACCGCACCGTCCTCGATTTCTGGAACTATACCCTCTACACCAACGGCACGATCTCCAACGGCTCGAACTGCTTCGTCACCGAACAGCCTCACACCCCCGTCTACCTCTTCCCGAACGGCACGTTTGTCAACTCAACGTGGTGTTATGACCCAATCAACCACATCGGGCCCCGCGCCGGTGTCGGCGTCGGTTTCGGCGTCGTCTACGCCTTCGCCCTCATGCTCGTCCTCGCCAATCTCAAGAAGCACGGGAAACAGCACCTCCCGACCGTAAAACGCTTCTACCCCATCGGCCGACGGTGGCAGTGGTACTTTGCTATCCTCGTCTGCGCCGCCGCCTTCATCAGCCTCTTCACCAATATTGACGTCGACCGATTCTATGTCATCGGCCTGCCCATCATCATCAACAGCTTCTTCTGGTACCTGATGCAGCAGTTCACCATGGCCCTCGTATGGGAAGCCGTGCGGCATTGGGGCAGCTGGAGCGAGAGGCAGTTCATAGATCCGGACCCCTTCTCGCTGCGGGAGGGCGATCGCAGGAGCAAGTTCGAGTTCTGGTTACCGCTATGGTTCTACTTCTGGCTTTGGCTCGTACGTCTCAAGACCCCTCCGTTTTTTTTTTTTTTTTTCCGTCTCACGACTTCAGACTAACAAGATTCTTCTGCAGAACTTCTTCCTCATCATCCCTCGCAATTGGGGTGAGATTGAGAAGCAGCGCTCCCCCGATCAGACCGCCGCCCGCGCCGCCCCGAACGCAACCGATGCCCGCTTCAAGGCTGCCACCTTCTGCCTCGTCGTCTGCTGGCTTTCAATCGTCGTCTCCCTCCGCCACTCCATACTACATTACTACCCGCGCAACCGCGGCATCATCAACAAGGCCCGCGGGTTCATCCGCTATACACCCTGGCGCTTCATCTTCATCCTCCCCCTCGCCGCCTGTCTCGTCGCGTACCAAGGCATCGTCGCCTGGAACTTCAACTACTCCGTGCTCAACGCGAAGGCCTCCCTAGCCGCCGTCTACGCCGGCGGTTACGGGCCCGCCCTCCTGATCCTCTACATCCAGATTGTGTACGGCTTCATGTCCCCGAACGAGGACAAGGAGCTCATCCGCCAGCGCCGTCAGCGAGGCGCAGAGCTCGACCAAACGATGGGCTACGTGCCCAAGCCCGCGTGGTGGAAGCGCGTCAAGAATGACAACCACCTCCTTGGCCGTATGAACATGCGCGACCGCATCGCCCGGAACGTCGCCGAGGTCGGCGGCGGCGGCCCGACGTCTCGCGGCGTGCACCAAAACATCGAGACGCAGGCCAACGAGCGGGAGCAGGCCGACCGCGACATCGAGATGGCGAGCATGCGCAGCGGCAGGCCGGAGTCGACGTCGACGCCGGTGCGGCCGGGCTTCGACGCCGCCAAGGGGTCGACGTTTTCGACGTACAGCGGTAAGTCGGACCGCCGCCGGAACGAGCGTGCCATGAATGCGGCGGCGCAGCTCCTGTTCCCCAACGCCGAGGTCAGCCGGGTGGACCGCACCGCCGAGCTGATGCAGGACGGCCCGCCGCCGTCGTATTCCGATGCCGCGCCCGGTCCCGGTCGGGGCAGGAGACCCGACAGCCTTTCCGCGCCCCACGGCCAGGGAGAGCGGAGCAACAGCACGAGCACGTCCGTGTCCATCACCGGACCTCCCCAGCAAGTGAAGAGCATGTTGGACATCTAGCACATTGTAACCCGGTTAATGGGTACACGCATATATATAACTATAAAACGCTCATGAGGCATGACACGAAACAAGGGAGTATTGATACTAAAGTAATGTTTCAATGGCGTTCGGGGAGCCTCGTGGTTCATTTGTGCAGGGTCTATTTAGAGCCTACACTTCCAAATATAATACTTAGAAACGACTTCTCCTTTATCCTGTTCTCATTTAGAGGGTTTCCGCCTCGAGTTATGGAGGGGCTGCTCCTACCGCAACTTCGGCTTCTTCATAATGGACGATGGTGCTCGAATCTACTTGGAATCTGAGAGGAACGTCTACGTGACGCAGAGGCGTCTTTCCCTGTCCAGTCACCGTATGACGAGCAAGCTCACCATAAACAACCCATCACATGGGCGGACCAGTCTTCGTGGTACGGAGGGTTGTCTGCGAATCACGTTCAAGCCGGGCTTGCATACCAATAGCATTCAAAGCTATCGGTGTGGTCGTCCTGGTTGCGTCGGGGACAAGCCTCGGCGGGCGTGCCGTGCCGGGCGCACCATGCGGTGCCTCCCCACGTCCCTGCGTTCCTTCGCTCGCTTCTTGCTGAACCGCATCTGCAGACGTGAAGCACGCGAGGCCAGCGGGAACTCGTATGGGGGCTTACCTCGAAGCTCGCACCCCGTAGTAGGAACGGGTCGCGGTTCATCCACCCGCCGTATCCCACACATCGTGATACCCGGGCATCGCATGGGCGTCCTGGCCGCGTATCCGGCGTCCTTGGGAGATTCACGAACCGAAGGATGCGGTGCCATGTCCACGACCTGCGGTGACGCTCGAGGGGGGACCGGGTTGAGCGGGGCGCCGGGAAGACGGGTCTGGGTTGACGTGTCGTGAAAGACAGGCACTTTGCATGATTCGCTCTAGAGTTGCTCACACAGCCTTCCCGGAGTTAGGAACAGCCCAAAAATGGTTCAAAGTCCCCGTTCTGCCTCGTCAACGTTAACTTAGCACAGAAAGACTACAATGCCTTCACAACTTTTGCCCGGGAAAAGACTAAACTAAACATACAGCCAACACAGAAACTCAACTGACTAAACGACTAGTGTAAAAAACTACTAAAATAATATTCCTTGTAGCAGTAAATCTTAACCTTTTCCAAAAAAAAAAAGATTTCAATGAAACCATAAACTTTTTTCCTGACAAAGGACGTGATCCNNGGGGGGGGGGGGGGGCCCGTTTCCGCGAAGACTCCGAGGGGCCAATGGCACGTTGGGTTGAACAACAAGAAGCCCTGACTCGTCTGACTGCCGTCCCATCAAGCCGTCCCAAATCTTAAAAAGAAACTGGCAGGCACGCAAGAGTCGCAGGCAAAACGGATGAGGGATGGGACATGTCGTTCATCCAATGGCGCAACGCAAGTAGTTTCAGGGACGGACCTGCGGAGATGATGAGGGAGAAAAAGAAGGGCAACTCAAAAGCAGAGGAGTGGCCTCGTACAATCCAGAAGCCTCGGTGATAGCGAGAGAGACAGGAAAGAAGGGAGGAGATGAAAGCGACTGCGATACCATGGTAGCAATGTGTACGTGAGGGGCGAGGAGTCCAGCATCGGGCCACATGTTGACGACGCACGTCGTTCCGTACCTGAGTGAGGAGCTAGCTAGCAAGGGCAAGGGCGTCCGTCATTTTCTCTCCGTACGGATAAGATGCGGATCAGTTGATCTCGATCTGGACCTGGACCTGGACCTGGACCTCGCATACGGTGCCGTCGCCGCTCCGCTAAGGGTGCACCGGAGGTTTAAATTCTCGCATAGTCGTGACATGGACTGTCGGCAGAAAGGATCGTTGCATGACACGCTGGCTCAGAGGAGACGCCGGGCGAAGGTCGCTCGGCCACGGCGCGGATCATGGATGACTGTGGCATTGGCATGTGTCTTTAGAAACGAAACACTAGGCGGGTATGGGAGCTGGTGCAGCCACAGGCACACCGTTGTGCGTTGCGTTGGCTGCATGCCACGGCATGGAGGGATAATGGTTGCTGGTCGGAGCTCATCGACTTAAAGGCTTGTTATCCCTTTGAGCCATAGTTCATGGATGAAAGCCAACACCAACACTTGTTCGTCTTCTACGGACGGCTCCTGTTTCGCTGCTGCAGAGGGGTAATAGACACGAGAACATGAGATGGACAGCTGGCCTACTATTGCATCTACCATCCTCGGATGCGAGCTCCATGCACGTCCGCAGTATGTTGTGCACCCGCTCTGAGAACAGCTCGCAGCTACCGTTTGCCCATGCATGGCGCTATTCATGCGTCTTCCTGCAGCTCCCTTCCGTGTCCGTCTGTCTGTCCCCCCCCCGCTCAGTTCAACAGCAAATCCCCGGCTAGCCGTTCTGACCATGACGCGGAAAGAACTCGGCACCCCGTCATCCGTGGGTATGGCAAATGGCACACAGCCCGATACAGGAGACAGACACCAGAATGGGCTCGAGGCTTCATTCTTTGCTGTGGGACGTGGAGGAGATATGGATTGACACCGAGGTAGAGCCTGGTAGGAAAGAGCGGTGAAGATGTCACTGCTTCTACAGTATGACTAGAGACAGTTTAGTTCGAACGGGGTAAAAAAGTCTCAGGGATGGGCCCAGCTTTGAGCGATCGGGCCAAGTCAAACAGAGCGAAGCAGCTCTTTTTTTTAGACCTCGACGACAAGGCGGGGACCGAGGTCGACTTCTTTTTTTTTTTCTCCTTCTCTCGGTGTCTGGGGCCGCGTGGAGCATTGTCTCTAGTCCGGGATGACTTGTCGTCCGCCCTAACAGCTAACGGCCTACATTCAACGGACGTGCGGGTGTGGGTTTAAAGTGTCTCTTCTTGAGCACAGCACATACCAGCCTTCGATAACCGCGTGAGGACATCATCCCTCCAGCGGATTGGCACCTTTTAGTGTCGTGCTCAGTTAGAGTCGCGCCGTTGACTTCAGCGTGCCAGTCGATATGCATGGCGCTGACCGTCGTCGCGAGTCTCTCGGCAAAGATGCAAGGGCCACGCAGTGTCCTGTCCCGTTTACATGGACTGCCTAGCCACGGAGTGTAGCTGGAGTGAATGTTCATCAACCTGAGAAATTTCATCTACAGGACAGAAAGAGGAGATTCTTGCGTTTCGAGCCCAGCTACTCTGGGCCCAAAGTCAGACTTGCCCACAAGTGATATCGGTTTGCACCGTCCCTTGCATGTTGCAGGTTTTTGTTGATGAGATCCGAAAGATCTGATATTGGACTCAGCCAGGGGCCCCCTAGACCTGCCAACATCTGGCGTTATCATGGCGAGACCTCGTGTGTAGCTTCACACAGCCATGCGACGTCTGGGGCCACCCTTGCTCGATCGGATGTTCAGGATTGCGGGTTGAGCGGTTCTCGACAAATGATGACATTCGTCTTCTCCGGTAAAAAAAGAAAGCCGCTTCCGAAACTGGTTTGTTGTTTCTATCGCCTCCATCAGGCGCGACGCTGATATCCGTCATGCTATCATAGAAGCGCCCAAGGAGTGCAGATGTGTCGTAAGAATTACATTGTACAATGGCTTCCTCTCGCACGGGGGCTGCCCCGAGATCGGCCTGGCCAATCTTGTCTCAGTTTTGACTTGTGTTACTCTGACTTCCAGACTTCGATCTCGGGGTCTTCAAAACACGGGCGGGCGTGGCTGTCCCAGTCTCACAGTGGCGGAAGTCACCCCTGAGCCACCAGCCGCATCCAGAGGATGATGAGCGGGCACTTCTTCTCCCCGTATGTAGGATGTGAAGCGGAAGAAAAGTCACCAGTGAAGCGCGCCGTGTACAACAGCTTTTGGAGCGGCATCTCCCTGTGATGCCTCCATGATGTCGGAAAGGGACAACTGACGTGGAGGTACCTAACAACCGCTAGTGATCAGGAATGCCTGCCATTATAGCATTGACCCAACCTCATCCGCAGAGTCGCAGTGAAGGCGGGTATGCAGCCTCTCCAGCCGGACTACGAAAGCTCGCGGGCGCGGGCACGAGGCCCAAATGCCGTCAGTTCCTGGTTGACCATGGAATCTGGCGGGCTGCATGCTCAACCATGGGCTGACTGCAGCATCCCACACGCATGCTCCCAAAAAGGCATCCCGTTTGCTTACAATCTGCAGGATGGCCTCACATGCCTCATCCCCTCATTTTGCGGTCTTCCATGATCAATTTGAAACGAGCCAAGAAGTGTCTGCAGGAGGCGATTTTGGTCGAGTTTCGTTTGCCTACTTATGATCGTGGACCAACTTGATGGTTCTCCGTTTGCGGCACGGAGCTCCTCCGTACTTAGGATGCGGTTTGGGTATGAATTACATACGAGGCAAGCCACAAGTAAATTGCGGCCATTTCGCACGGAAGAACTGCACAGGGGCAGGCCTTGCACTCTTCCCAGAGTCGCGAACGTGTCTTTGCGTCGGTAGTCAAAGTGCTTTGTGAGGTCCAGCCTCGCGGACGATCGAGACGTGGGAGATGGGCCTGGCCCGGGGGCCTGATTAGCGGCCATGGTCTTTTAGTGACGAACACTTATAGCACGTCACCAGGCGAACAAAGTACCGGCATCTTCCTGGTCAACTTGTTGACACGCGAATGCCCAGGCGGGGATTCCGATGCAATGTTTCACCCATGCTGAGTTTAAAAAATTTCTCTGCCTTCCGACAAAAAAAAAGGCAAAAGCGACTTTCGTCAACAGAGCGTAAGATTCCGCGCGTCGGTGAACCTAAACCGGGTTCATGATACAACTCGCCAATCTCACGTTTTTGTTCCAGTCGGGAAACGAGAGAGACAGGAACGCTTCCATCAAGAGAGGCTGAGGATCACCAGCGTTCTGCGAAATAGTTCTTCACTTTGAAATACGTTGACTGTCGTCACCGTGTTATGCGACCCCTCACTGTAGCTGTCGAAAGGGGCACTGTTAGTGCGAAGTTGCCATGCTCATGCACCAGACAGTGTGTTGTTATTGTTATACTTCAGGTCATCAGTGATGCTCGTCAGAGCGCGTGGTAATGATAACGAGTACCAAGTAAGCTTTCCCTGGGAGGCAATGAGTGTGGGCCTCACCAGTATGATGGGTTCGGGTTTGGGTGATCTTCAGCGGCAACGGAACTCTTGTTGAAGGGTTCTGTGGCATGGTGCTGAAGATCGGGGTTTCCTTGCACTCCTGCAAAGCGACGAGTGCAGTCATCATCGGGGGGGGCTTGTGGTCATCCCCCCTAGAACGGAACAGGACGATCAATGGCCAGGGCGGGCTAAAGTGACAGATTGCTGCCCGCCCTCCCACCCCCGCGTTCGGTCAAGTGTGGGGCGGCACCAAGGTAGGGAGGGTTTCCTCTCCCGCCCGGCGCTATTGCGTGGCGGGCAAAAAACTGCAAGCATGCGAGCACTAATATTCGCGGTGCTGGAGGACATCGTGGAACAGGTAGCGTCTGCGTCGTTAGTTTTCGTCTTGTGCGTGGGCCACGGGCCACACGGCGTGAACTGGTTCGAAAGTTAGGCCATTTCTTTTTCCTTGATGTCTCGTAAATCAGCGGATCGGCAGGAGAATGCAGTGTTGCGATGACCAATAGTCGATGATACCGGATGGCAGGATTTACCGCCAGGAAAGTTACTCGGATGCCAGTGAAATAAATTGGGATCAAAGGGGGCCGACTGAACCAAGGCCGAGGTCGGCCACAAGGGACTGAGAAAAAAGACGAGTTTGTGCTACGAGTCTAGTTGTCAACTCTGGAGCAGAGTCGAGACCGAAACACCGGGCTCAATCGTGTGTAAATGTGCAAGTCAGAATCAAGTCAGCTCGCAGGTGTTGCACAGCAGCGACAAGACTTTTCTACTACCCACCTGATACGTGCCTAGGGAATCGGACTTAGGGAAGCAGGGAACGCTCAGCGTTATGTACACTTGCCGAACCTCGTGTCATCTCTGATCGCAACTACGATGCCGCAAGAAACGCACATCGAAAAGTGCATGCATTCTTCACGATGTTCTGCCCATCCCCTTGGCACGGAGACAACCTGTTATCGCATGTCTGATTGGCGGTGTCCGCTGAGTCGAGCACTTTGATGTGAGGTTTAGGACAGACTTTTTTCTCCTTTTCAGTCAAGCCAAGATCCGAGGATCAGGAGCCGTAAAAGCTCACATTATCATCAAAGCCTGTTTTCAGGGACCAGAGACTGGTGGGCGACGCTGATGTGGCGGGTGATGAGTCTTGTTTCTGTTGAGGTGATGCTGTGCCGGGTTGAACCTGGTTACGAACCTGAGCTCTTGTGATCATGCTACACTTGGCTGTGGCCGAGCAAGAGACATAGTCCAGAGGGAGCAGCGCCGTGAACGTCGGCCTTTGAAGATCGCTGGCGCGGCCAGATGGGTTGTGTTCTGGTTTGCTCGTGACGATGGGAATAAGTCGCAATAGCTAGCTGTGTGCCATACGGATGCCCCGTATTGGCAAATTCGGTACGATCCAAAGAGTGATTTGTAAGACGATGAGGAGCTGCCACACTCAGGTACGCTCTGGAAAGGGGGAGAGGAAGGGGGGGGCGGGGGAGAGGAGGTGGTGGTGGCGGTGGTGGTCTCTTTCTGTGGGAGAGCGCGTCAGTCGAGTGTGAAAGGTCCGACGGAAGGGTGTGCCAACTGGGCAAAGGATGCTCGATACGTGCAGACCTGACTAATGAGTGCGTGTCTGTGTGACGCAGAAGTTGGTGTGAGAGTGTGAGTGGGCTGGAGTATTGACGGTAGTCGGGCGTGTGACATCCCCTGGGCCAAAAGGTTTTGTTGATAAGCTGGCACGTATGGTTGTCCTTTGGGTCCCTCTGCCTTGTCTAGGCTGCGGCATGAGATGAAGATGTAATCGAAGGTTTCGACCGGAATGTGATGAACCGGAACGAGGGGTTGAGATGAGCTGGGGTTGGTTTCGGGATTGGAGGTGACGGGAGAGACAAGCATAGGCATCTGTCTAGACGGAGTCCTCACCGCTAGCAACTGAAGAAGGACGGGCAAGAATTCATGGCGGAGGGAGAGGAAAATGCAAGGAACCACAAGAAAGTAAGGGGGAAACCCACGTATGGCTCTCAGACACGGGGCGGGTTCAAGAAGGGAGTGGAAAGCAACGAATTCCGACTAATGTGCCCTGCCTGAGTAAAGGGAGGGAGGAAGCTACAGTACCTCACTTACGGTTTCTCAGTACTTTCGTTCTTGCCTGACTGGGGTTTGCGAAACGGTTTGAGAAGGACCTACCTTATTCGGCATCACCTCACTTTCTTTACCTGGAGCTTACCGAACATTCGGGCCCGAGGCAGGCAGGGGCGGGCGCCCAATAACGAAGAATGAAGGGATATCTTTCCTTGGAGAATTGTCCACGGAGGACCTAGGTAGGAGAGGTGCGAAACGGATCAAGGCGACAGGCAAGGACTGGAGGGATCAAGAGAGCAGAGAGGCATGACACACACACACACACACACACACAGAGAGAGAGAGAGAGAGAGCTTGGCGCGAAGCACTCTAATCGACACGATCAAAGTCAGCTATTGATTTACTCTGAGGTACTTGCATCTCCTGCTGGTTCAGCTGTGTCACGGTCATCAATCACTCTGTTGAAAGCCGGGCCAAGCAGTGTCAATTACGATGATTCTCCGTCCCGTGTGAGTGTCCTCATGCAACAGCCTGAAAGACACCGTCTTGATAAAGCAATTTACGCCAAACGGAAGTGACGGAGGTAGTCGCAGTACGCACAGTAAGGTAAGCTCAACACGACCACGAGGACGAGAACCTAGTGCCGAAATTCTGGCTAGGTGGGTACACGTTGTGGGTAGATCTTGTCTGCCGCCTCCGATCAATGTCGGCTTGCCACACGTCTCCGCCTTGGAATGGCCCGTATCGTGCCGGTCGATAAGCTAGAAACGCTCGGCCTTCTGATAAAGTGCAAAGTCCGTCAACTTGATACGGCGGGGACTATATTTCATAGTCGCGCCGGTAAGGACTTGAATGCTGAAACGGCCTTTTGATGTTAGGTAGAGAGATGCGGGGTACTCCCCTCGCTCTAACACGGGCGAAAGCTTGGCAGGTGATGGGCGGCGCATTCTTGCCCTTCGTCTTGGCTTGAAATGACTTTTTATAGAACACAGAACTCTCTCCCTGGGCCCTGGAATAACCACCAAAAAACAACAATCACCTTACAATAGTGCGGATACCATCCATCACATCACCCACCTGTGCATTCCCACAGACGCCGACAGCTGGCCCTGGACGCATGCCCTGCGCCGTTCCTCGGCAGGCACGGTACAGGAGGAACGTTCCATGTAGCCAGGTACCTGAAGTAAGGCTTGCGCTAGCCCTCTTCGGTAAGGGAACGTACCTCGGGCGTCGATGGGAGCCTGCGCCAGACTGCCCGCTGTAGGTACTGTGGCTACCACCGTACTAGTTGAGAGCTTTCCCAACCCCTCGCATGATGCAGTAAAAAAAAGAGGGGCGGGACAACGACCGAGGGTACCTTACGAATAGAGGGGGGAGGGGCTCAGTCTGATGTGCCTTCTTCGTGTGAACATCACTGAAAGGATACATGCGATGTGGCACTTCGATTTTTCCAAAGGCAGGCACGACCTTGAGTTCTTTCCCACCGATAGACTAACCGACCACTCGCTTTCTGATTCAAGAGGGGGGAGCAAAAGGACGGCAAGGAAAGAGGCAAAGTGACAGGGTGCACCTTCTTCACAAACACCAGACCTGAGCGATACCTTTGGTGATGCATTGCATGAATAGCATCGCCGAGTCTTGGCTCAAGGTACCTGATATGGTAGATAGATGGCACCGCTTATTGTTGTTCTGTCGCCGTGGCCAGTCCGCTGCCTTTCCCTCCCCCCCAAAAACTCACCTTACACACCGTACCTTGGCAGGGTATAGTTCGGTACCTTGCTCGTCTGGGATGCCGTTGGCGCATTCACAGGCACCTGTCAAACACACCGCGTCAACCAGCAACTCTGGTCATCCATCGTCATCTACCGTACCTTGGATAAACAATCCGAGCCAGCGCTCGTCACCGAGGCTCAGCAACAACACTCTCGCACCCCTTCAGCCTCAAGGTTTCTTTCTGCATCAAACCGCGTCTGTCGGCTCGTTTTCCAGTCACGGATACCCTTGATGGTGTGGTCAGGAATGGTGACACCTCCAGCGTCTAGTCATCCCCATCCACACACACACGCATCGCTCGCCATCAAGCATCTATCCATGCCTTCAACAATCAAACAATTCGTGGCATTGCGGAGTCAATGCATCTTGCCAGTGACCTCCGCTGCATCCGTACGGTCCGCGTCCAACTCTGGCCTCCGGATACCACACCAACCTTTCCTCGATTCGCACACAAACCTTTTCTGTTGTACCCCTGCATAAGGTCGCAGCTCATCAAGACGACAAGACAAGGAAGCCTTTTACACAAGGGTCCAAGGGTCAGTCAAGAAGGGGCTAGGAGAGGGACAGAAACACACGTTTTACGGATACATGGCCTCGACCTAGGTCAGCCAAACCGACCTTTTCGACAGCTTCACCCTACCAAGACCTGCGCCGCCTCTGCTTATCCCCCTTCCGTTGGCGTCAACCGTCCCAACATCGGGCCTGTCCAGTCACAGATTGTTCGCTGCAGCACCAGGCACAGTAAGTATGCATCCGCCTTTCTCGAGCCGACGCTGCACAGTCCACCAGAGGCTCTCTCCTTGACTTTGACCCAAAGTCTAAAGTCTACCTCATCAACCTCGAACCCTTCAAACCCCAAGCTTGCAAGGCTACCAATCGATTGGAGATCCTCGACCACTCATCCTTTGTGCCTGGCAATCAACACACTACTGAGCTGAACCTCAAACTCTCGGTCAAGTGTCTCCTCCAAGAACCACTTTACACATCCACATCCGCATCCACATTGCCCGCCTCTCCCAAAAGTCAACCGGCCCGCCAGAATCGGTACCTTACGTCTTACCCTGGCGGTCCCGTCGTCGCCGCCGCCAACCAACCACCTATTTCCGGGTCTGAGCTTGAGGTCACCACCACTTTCGGCTCCCTCTCGCAGACGCCTCGTCGCTACTACTAGTAGTCACCTTAGCCAGCGCCATCGCATCCTCGACGCGGTCGGTAGTCCTTACATACCGTACACTCGGATGGCCATTTCGGTCAACCAACCTGCTTCCCGCCTACAGACGCCAGTGCACTTCAACCCCCACCATCCCCATCGGCTGCTCGTTCTAGTGCAACTCTCACTATCCCCCAACCGCCAGGCTGTCTGGGATCTCACCATCAACCCGTCCGACCTCGATGGCGTGGCCGTCCTGTACCTCTTCCCTTGTACCTCCCGCCAATCGACTCCATCGGGACCATTGCTACCGCCAGGTCCTAGTACATGCGGCCCTGACCCTGACCCTGGCGTCTAGCCCTGGCCCCGGACCTGATTCTGAGCCTGCCCTGGCCCGAGACCTGGACTCCCCTTGTGCCCACCGACTCGTCTTTGTGTACCTGAATGTACCTCCTGCACTTCCATTCGCTTTCAGCGCCAGAACGGGCCGCCATTGTCAACTACTTACTGCAGCCTTTTCCTCTTCTCTCCCTTCCAGACAATCTGCAGATTCTTTTTTTCTTCACCCAGTCGCCAAACTTGAAGCCTTTCAGTAAGAAGCAACTAGACGCTAGTCACAATACTCTTAAGGGGGAGAAAAATTATCGCGGTCATTCGGACTCCCTGCGTTGCGCTCAGTATTCTGCCTGAGTATCGAGCACCATCGACAGGGCACTGCAACGAACTACGTTGACCAGCAAGAGACAAGAAGATCAACTGCCAGTCAGCTCTGCCTAAAGAGTTCCCCTCCAACAGTCCGGGAGCCCGTCACCTCGGATCTTGATTGGCACTGGGCCAGACCACACATTGGCTGGCTCTACGACAGCCCACAGACGCTCCCACCCAAATTCGCCGACTTGTTGCGCCGGATCCCCCCAATACACACCCCCAAAGAGGAGGCTGGTTGGTTGGCTTTACCAACCTACCTCAGACAGACTCCGCCAGCTTTGGACACTATTTCGCACTAGACTCGAACGAACGCAAGCAGGCGCAAAGCCAGAGAGGCAGGGGGAAGAAAAAGTCGGCGAGGAACCACTTTGCTGCAGCCAGCAGGGTCAGATCAGGGCACGTCTTTCATCATCGACCATTCATTGCCACACTCCCCTGGCAGTCCTTTTTCTAGAGCCGCCTGCCCCTCGCCCTATCGTCCACTTTACCAACTTGTCTCTCTTCTCTTCGTCCCCTCCACCCAACCACGCTACCTACGCTGCCTACCAAAACCGGCCTTGCAACCTTGTCCAGCAAATACACCCCACTTCTGGCCCGGGATTGATCATCGACTCCTGTCGCATTTCTACCGGTTTTCTGCGACTCTCACCTCTTTACACCTCAACCTTCGCTCCCGACCGCCGCCTTTGTCGCTTCGCCCGCAGAGATTCATTCACAGCACAGGCATCTGGAAACATATTACCCTCTCCAAATCCAAAGGTCCAGCGCATTCTCGAATGACTTGATACAGTACTGGAGGAACTTTTTCTTTCTTTCTTTCTTCCCTTCCTCCTCCCTCCCCCCTCCGTCTCCGCCTTCCGTCTCTTCCACTCTGCCCTTTCCCCCCAAGTTTCAACCGCGTTTGCAGGTCTGCTCTCCCCGCACTACTTGCGTTCCTCGGTGATCGACTCAGCCTCGCCAGCTTGCGTGAGCACGTCTATCTGACGGCTGCACTCGCGCAAGAGGACATTTCCTTCCACCTTCTGCGCATTTCATACCACGTAGCAAATTGCTATTGGCCGCCGCATTTCGACCAGTAAACTCTTCGCTTCCTGTCGAGGTCAAGATGGACGACAAGATGACGACGTCACCTACCACACCGAGACCAAACACCACACCGCATCCCCAGACACCACAACCTTTGCCAGAGGATGCAAAGACTCCCACAAAGGCGACGTTTGGCACTAGCGGCGGGAGCACTGGTCTGGCTTCCCAGAAGCCGCTTCCCAGCTCACCGTTTCCCCAGGCCGTTCAGGTTCCCGAGAACGCCGAACAAGCCAAGACTCCAACACGGGCAAACTCCCTACACTCTAGAAAGTCGAGAGACTCTGAGGATGTGGATATGGACGAGTCCGACGGTGAGAACGGGGATGAGGGGTCAGACGACGACAGCGTGAACGCCGACGGATCCAGGTCAAACAAGAAGAAGAAGTCGCAGAGGTTTTACTGCACCGACTATCCGCCCTGCAACCTGAGCTTCACACGAAGTGAGCACCTGGCCAGGCATATCCGGTATCTTACCCGTCAGTATGGGATGTCAAAGCTGTTCACTAACCGTTTTAGGAAACACACCGGCGAGAGACCATTCCAATGTCATTGCTCGCGGCGTTTCTCCCGACTCGACAATCTGCGACAACACGCACAGACGGTGCACGTCAACGAGGACATCCCCATAGACTCTCTGGCTGCAACTGGTGCCAGATTTCAGAGGCAGATGCGAACCGAGCGGGTACGCCAGCAAAGCGGAAGAGCCCGAGCATCAACGGCTGGTAGCGCCACTGGTCCTGTCAGAGGTCATTCGAAATCGCTTTCGACATCAAGCATCGCCAGCGTTGGATCCATCGGCCCAGCATTCGGCGTCAGGGATGATATTCGACGACGACCGCCGCCTCTTGTCATGGCTGACCCACGTTCGCGACTGTCCCTCGAGTCGTACCGGGGTGCTGGGGACGGACCGTACGGCTACCGCCCCGTGTCGCCCACTGACTACAGCACTCCGACGTCAGCCACTTTCTCTACCGGCCAGAGCAGCCCACGATGGGGCTCGGGTATTGCGTCCCCCACCACCTCGCATTCTCGGTCCCACAGCATGTATTCGTCTGGCTCCAGGACGCCGGGGCGCCGTCTTAGCGTGCCATCTGGTGTAAACCCCTTCCAGTCCCCGCATGGTGCTCCGGTAAACAGGCTTGTTTACGGTGCTGGACCTGCCAACTCCTCCAACTTGGGAGCCTACTCTCCAGCCACCAGTAGTCATCTGGCGTCCCCCACTACACCAACTTCAGGGTGGACTGGCAGACGCGATTCCGCCTCGTCTGCTGCCGACGAGGCTTGGCGCCGGCGAACATGGCACCCGGACACCAGGAACTTCAACACCAACACCAGTCATCTCAGCAACGTCCTGACGCCTGCTCAAATCCAACCTAATCCTGCCCCCCCAATTGCCAACCCGCAGACCTCTCAGCAAACCCTGCGACTACCCGGTATTGAGTCGTTTGACCCTCTCCCTATTCGGCAGACGTCCCCTCCCAGGAGGATTCCGTCCCCCATGGCGGTTGATCATCACCCATCGGCACTGCTGCCCGGCACTGATGCCATCGAAGACCGGAGGAACGTTGCCCAATGGGACATGGGATTGCACCGAGGCCTTACCAGACTCGATATCACATCCAACACGACGCCACCTCGCGACAGCGCAGGTGCTTGGGCGAACGAGGCAAATCAAGCCGTGCAGGCTCAAGCGGAGCAGGTGCGGCTAAACCCGCCTACTGTCAGGTTCGAGGTGGACCCGCCTTCATATTCCAGCTCAAACTCCTTCAGTCGCAACCATCAGCACACGATGTCGGCTCCGTCCTTTGCCTCGAGAGACACCAAGCGGCATGGGTGGTATCATGGTCCCATTAGCCACACCCCTGGTCCTCGACCGGAAGTGCCTGGAAACGACTCTCGCGGGCCTCATGTTAACCGAATGGTGCACCCGAACATGAACGCCTTCTCCGGATTTCCAGGCAGACAGCCTGAACCGCAGCCACCTCAACAACAGCAGCAGTCAGGCAACCCCGACCCCCTCAGACGGCTTGAGGCGTTGGTAGCCGTGGCCACAGGCGAAGGAACAACCGCTACTGCCTACTGAATTCAGCACCTACAATTTGCCGCGACTTTTCGTCGTGGCTTGCAAACATGACAGCTACATAGTTACGATTCATGACCTTTTTTCTTTATCCGACGTCACATGTGTGGCACAAACCAGTCTGACTGATATTCGGTCGCTTTCTTACTATGATATCCCGTTTCATCTTGGCTAGGAGAATGTTGCATGCTTTCCCATTTGGCGTTGGTTCATAGCGTTGCTTTCTGTTTCTATTCCTCATCAATTTTCTCCGTTTCATCTCAAATCATTCTACTTTGACGTTGTCGACTGAAGTTTTTCTTTTGATATCCGGGCGTCTTCCCGTTTCCTTGCTTATCCCGAGTTGGGTTTGGTTTCAACGGCTGTTTTTCGATATTAGAAGTTCTCCTTTCGTGTTGGTTTGATTCCCCGTAACGCTTATTCACGATCAATGGGATACCCACTCATTCTGGGATGGATTAGGGTGGACGGTAATGTATCGCTCTTCTGGCGGCGGAGACGGGCAATTTGGCCCTCGCTTGCCAGCCTCGGGCCGAGAACTGGGAGGATGCTTGCGGAGTGATACCCAAGCGTGGTAGCTACTGCGTTCTCCTTTATTTTCTTTATATTGGAGGGCCGGGGCGATGACTGTGGATTTGGAAGCAGTGGTTGCGAGACCATTACTGAGAGGCGGAGGCAAACATCAATCTGTCTTGTGGTTTGTGATTTGTAGGGGCGCATAAGCGGTAGGAGGAATAACGATGCACATGCTCTGAATGATCATCCCTCATTTCTTCAAGCCGCTTCTCTTTGTGATTGTGCAAGTGATGATTTGTAGTGGCAAGCCGCACGCTGGATTGGCTTGTGATGTCAAAGTCTTGAGCCCAGTGACGTTGTAAGCCATGTATGCATGATGATGTCGGCAATGAATTCCCCGCAGCTCCGCGGCCGCGGTCTGGAGATTTGTCAGCCATACAACCAGATTTACGTCGTAGTGGACAGGATACGCACAATCGAGTGATGTGCGCCCGCCGTTTAACCCGAACTAGCCGAAATCAGCTGTAGCGAGTGGTCAACGGCTAGCCGCGAAGTCGGAAGGCCAATCTCATCTGCCGGCGGCTTTGAAACTCGATAATCTCGTCCTTGGGCGGGTCACCGGGATATCGAGACGTGGAGCTTCGGAGCCCGGACGGGGGTCTATTGACTAGAATGCGCGAGATCCGAGGGAACTGGAGATGTGGAGGGATCCTGCCGAGATCCCTATTTTGTTGTATGCTATTCTGTTGTATGTTCGACACTGACGAAAGCCAAGGTTTACCAAGTGTTTTGGGGTTTTGATGCTCGCCAGAAAGGGGTTGAAAAAGTCTCGATCCGAACTGGATACAGGCGTTGGCGTGTATGCGGGGAGGAAAAGCAACAGCGAGGATGGAAACGGAGGCGGGGACAGGCCTACTACCATCGATCGGGTGGGCAAAGGGCGCCGAACATGGAGCATATATGACTGGCAGGAGTAATCCGGAATGTTATTCGTTCTTCTCAACGTTCTCTGACTCGTTCATTTCCCTTCGACCGTCGATCTCCGCTCCCACACGAAAGGCCACACGAAAGGAAACAAAGCTTCAAAATCATCAATCATGCCACTTAAGCACGGCCGGGTCCTTCTCGCAACGACGCTCGGCCTGGCAGGGTCGTCTGTCGCATCGCCGGCGTGCCGCGCCGACGCCCTTGGGTTCCCGGATATCCCCGGCACGAAGCACGTCAAGACCATGGCGGCGGAGGTGACAAATTATACAGGTTTTCCTGGCCTCGCGACCGAGCTTCCGGTTGTCGTGCAAAACGGGATGGTGAGGCCCTTTTGCAATGTTACGGTGTCGTATACGCACCCGGGTCATGACGACCTCGTCAACGTGCACGTGTGGCTGCCCCTGGGCGACGGGGTATGGAACGGCAGGTTCATGGGGCTCGGAGGAGGGGGGTTCATCGTCGGTCATGTCAATGGAGACGGGCCCTCCGAGGCGGTTCAGGGGGGTTTCGCGGCCGCCGTCACGGATGGGGGCCATCTGGCGAGCGCGGATGTCGGGGAATGGGCACTGAAGAGCAAGGGGAACATCGACTGACCCTTGCTGGTCAACCTTGGCTACCGGAGCCTGCACGAGCTGGCCGTGGTGGGCAAGGAGGTCGTCAGGGGATTCTACGGGAGGGAGGCCGGCTGGTCCTACTTTTCAGGGTGTTCCACGGGCGGGAGGCAGGCCATCGCCGCTGCGCAGAGGTTCCCCGAGGACTTTGACGGCGTGTTGAGCATGTGTCCGGTGGTGGACTCCCCGGCCACGACGACGTCGTTGTATTTTCCGCAGCTGGTGATGAGGGAGAGGGGGTTCTGGCCTGATGCGTGCGAGTTGGGAGCCATCGTGGAGGCGGAGATCGAGAAGTGCGATATGGGGGACGGGCTGATGGACGGGATCATCGGGAGGCTCTCGGAGTGCGTCTTCGACGTTGGGCAGGTTGTGGGCCGGGAATTTGAGTGCGATGGGAAGCAGAGAATGGTCTCGAGGGAGGCGGTCGAGGTCGTACAGGATGTTATGAAGGGGTTGCATGATGAGGAGGGTAAAGGGATGTTTCCGGGGTACGTTCCGGGCGCGCCGCTCGCCGGTTTTCTTGGTGCGATGAACAGTGTCTGCGAGGACGGTGAGAGGAAGAAGTGCAAGGGGCAGGTGTCTGATTTCACGGTCGGATGGATCCGGTACTTTATCGAGAAGGACCCGGACTTCAAGTTGGAGTCGTTGTCGCTGAATGGGTACCGCGATGTGTTCAGGCGCGGGGTGGGCGAGTTTGACTCCATAATCGGCAGCTCGTACGACCTGCGCAAGTTCAGGGACCGCAAGGGGAAGGTGCTCATGTGGCACGGCACGGCGGACCAGACGGTTTCGTTGCTGGTCAGCAAGGCCTTCTACGAAAGGGCGAAGAAGTTCGAGGCCGAGAGGGGGTTCGACATCGCGGAGTACTGGAGGTACTTGGAGGTTCAGGGGGTCAACCATTGCTGGTCATCTTACGGCGCGCCGTTCCCTGCGGATGCGTTTGAGAGACTGCGGAAGTGGGTGGAGGAAGGTATCGCGCCGGAGCACTTAGAAGCCCGGAAGGTCGAAGACAGGAGCGGCAAGAAGGTGATGGGGGACGATGTGAGGAAGGTTTGTCGGTGGCCCGAGGAGGGCGTGTGGGATGGCACATCGTGGCGGTGCTTGAAGCCTGGAGACAGCATCCAGCATGGGAAGGACTAGCTTTGAGTAGTTGGACTTTTGTCACACGTGACGGATCAGTGAACATTTTTGGATGAAACCATCGTGAGAGCCTGTGCATGCTGTACATACTTGCCTTCTACAAATCTACGAAATCTACTTCCATCGTCTAAAGGGGTGCGCCTCTGTGTTGAACACGAACTCATCCAGGCTCACAAGAGTGGGCTCGCTGAATATAAGGTAAAAGTACTTAAGCGTCTCTCCCATCCAAAAGGACTCCATCGAGTCCGACTTGGGCGGCTTCCCTTTCGCCGTCACGTCCCCGATGGCCGAATTGGCCAGCTCCGTACTCGTCGCGTTTTCGATGGCCGTGAACATGTCCCACGCTGACTCTAGCAGGCTGACGTCGGCCGTCGTGCGGTACATGATGAAGACACTCTCAATCGCCTCGGGTCTCAGGATGTACCTCCTGTCCGGCACGGCGGAGAACCCGATCACAAGCCTCTCTTCCTTGATAATCCTGTCCACGTCGCGGTCCTCGCCCTCATCCTTGCTCTCCGCGCGCTGGAGGACGTGCTTCTCCCAGAGGCGCTCGTCCCAGGGACAGTCGCCCTCCTTGTCAGGGCAGGGGACCATGTAGAACGTCTCGGGCATGATGCCGTGCGGGAAAGACTTGTAGGCGTAGATGCAGCCGTCGACGAGCTTGCGTGCCGTGGCTAGCTCGGCGGGCCGGGCGAAGAGCTTGCTGGCGAGGGCGAGGAGGCCGCCCGTAAAGCAGACAAGGTGCTGGCCCTGGGGCTCGAGCTCGATGCGGGACGCGCCGTCTTCGCGTCTGGAGTGTGCTTGTCCCGCGACGAGGATGCTCTCGTTTCCGGGTATCATGGGCCGGAAGAGGTTGTGCTTGACGGCGGGCACTACGGCGTTCTCGTACATCTCCTTGTACATCGGGCTGCGGCCGCCGATGAGGGCGGACATCTTAGGGAGGTACTCGTACAGCGAGTCCGCCATGGCGCCGAGGGTGAAGTCGTCACCCTCGTAAAAGACCTCCTTCTCGGGGTTGACGACGAGCGGCCAGAGGCCGGGGATATTGGTCTCGTTCTGCTGCTCGTGGAAGACCTCCATGATGCGCTGCGTCGCGTCCCACCACTTGGGGTCTCCCGTCAGGATCGACAGGCGCGTGAATTCCATGCACAAGCTCCCGATCTCGGCGGCGAGCTCGCCGTCGGGCGTGGCCTGCTTCTTCCCCGCGGCGGCCTCGCCGACTTTCCAGCGCGTGATGGGCATGCGGTTCGGGGTGTCGAAGGCCTTGTAGAGCATCTCGCCAACCTCGGCCGCCTTGCGGAGCAGGCGTTTGTCGTTGCTGAGGTCAAAGGCCGAGAGGAAGCCGCCGAGGTAGCGGATGGTCGTCTCGAAGACGTTGATCTCGTCGAGGTCCGTCGTCGTGAAGTCGATCGTGGCGGCAGCGGCGACGGCCTCGTCGAACTCGTCGCGCATCTTCATGATCCAGAGCGTGTCAAGGGAGTCGACGAGGGTGGCGGCCCAGCCGCCAAAGTTGTTGCGCCGGTTCCCCGAGACCGGGGTCAGCTCGTCGGCCAGCCAGGCGTGGGTGTGGTAGGCGGACCACGCCTTGGAGAAGGCCCTCTTGACTGCCTGCTGGCGTTCTTCCCGGACACGGCGGGCGGCGCTGGGTTCGCGGGGGAAGGGCGCCTGGATCTGCGGGAAGCGGATGGAGGGTACCGTCGGGAGCTGGCGGAGCGGCGAGGGGGCCGGGTTGTGGACCTTGACCGTCCTCCAGTAGTACGTCTCCGTGTCGGGCGTTGTCCAGTCTATGGGGTCTGGTGGGCGGGACGAGGACGAGGATGTCGATAGGGATGGGAGGGCCGCGTCGCTGTGCCAGAAGAGCAGGAGGAAGAGGGTTACCGGGAGGCCTATCAATATCATCCTACGTTTTACGTTGACCATTTTTGCGACCTTTTGCGAGAGACGGGGATGCTCTATGAAACGGAATAATTGAATAGCCACGCTTTCGCAATGCGTGACGTGGCGCGACACGATTTGCTTTTGTCCCCTTCTTTTTTTTCCCCCTTTCGCTTCCTTTCTTGCCTCGGAAGATGTTGGAAAGGGACGTAATGCAACGTTGAAGAAAGGGGGGTGAAGGGTGTCCGGCGCTTAATATGTGATGCAGGATAATTAGGAGTAACAAGTAGCTGGAAGAATTCTTTGGACTTTTTTTTTCCCCCGTTCTCCCCTGGCAGGCAAACTGGCATGCAAACCTTGATAATGCGACATTTCGCCCTCGTCCGGGCGTGCCAGAACCATTTATCCAACACCTTGTTGCCCGCTCTTGGAGTCTGGTGGCGCACAGCTGCTCGAACCCGTTGGTCCAGCTTCGTGACCCTAGCTCTCTCGTGGCTTGGCAGATCACGGCAAAAAGGCTGAACGCGGAGGAGACTCTGGTGAGGGGTAGGGGAAAGCGATCCCTTGGCATGTCGACAATTCGATCCCGTTCCGCGATGGGTACTTGCCGGGTGGTTGATATCGCGTGTCGGGTATCCCTTAAAGTCCAGGAGGCGTATTTTAGCGCCAAGGAGGCACGCCTCTTAGACAGCGCAATTACGCCAGGATTCTTGAGCGTGTCTTTTTCTTCCCCGTTTCCCTAGGTGCGAGAAGAACGCAGCGCTAGAGACTAATCCAAGGGGGGGTTGCGATTGTACCGGCTCCGTGTAGCGTTGGCTTTGTCGGCTTACCGGGGGCGCCGGTCTGGATCCGATCAGCAATTCGCGTATCCTAAATCTGGAGGAGCTGGAGCTGGCGCTGGAGCTGGAGCTGGAGCTTGAGCGTTGAGACCTGCGCACCATTCCACGTTGGGATTCTCAAGTTGAATGTCTCAGCAGGGCCTCAGTCGTCCCCGAGGTGTCAACGGAGTCCTTGTCAAGATAACGACACAGAACGGGGCTCCTGGTTTACTCACACGGGCGAAGGCAAAAACAGCCGCCAAAGAAGTCTGGCAAACGGGCCTTGCACATCGCGCGATATGTACTATTTCGCTCGGACACCAATCGACGCCCGAAATTGCCGTTGCGGTGGTCCCTACCGCCTCTTCGGGACAGGAAGGCAGCTGTCATTGGCCGTGCCCCTGTCAGACTGACTTCATATACCATGGGTGCCGACCGGGTTTTTCTTTTCCAGATCTCTCAACGCTCGATGTGGAGCGAGGAACGAACGAGATAACAGACGAACGACTGAGAGGCAACAGGACGCTTTTGGACATTGAGGCGCATGCAACTGAGCGTCGTTTGTCACATACTTGGCCTGATCGACATATAAGATGGCGAGAAGGATCAAGCAAGCACCAATTCGTGGTCAGCAATGTTTTCGATGCCAGCAATTGCAAAGCCGACGGCGATGTTACCTTGACCACGTCTTAAGCGCCCAATGCTCCCCCAGTCGTCATGCGCAGTGCGACATGAGGTTCAACAGGCGGCATTACTGCTACACTACTACGTAGTAGGGTGGCACTTCAAGCAACCAGTGAACGGGATCAACTGATGATAAGTTCGTTAGTTCTATTGCAAATGTCTAGATTGGGTCANCAGGCTTGCTTCGCACAGAGTGAAGGGGTCGACGTGGCACCAGGTGGGTATTGGTTGTTTTTCTCATTCCAACCTGCCTCCTCTAGTCCCCCTCGTGGAAATCCCTTCCCTTTTTATCTAGATTCCCGGAACAACGTCCCCCCGACGCCGCTCCGATCCCCCTCTGATGCCCCACTTCGCCGTCCCCGGTCCCGTCTCCCTAGAGCTCCCGGTAGGCTCGGGGCGATCCTGACAGGTCATTGAGCATCGATATCTTCTCAATACGGCATGGCCGGTCCCCTTCCTTTCGGAAGATAAAACGGGACCCGAACAAAAAAGCTTAGATGCCCATCTCTATCTGCCGTCGTTATATTCAGGCTTTATCAGCAACCATATGTTCAGATTCTTGCACCAAGCTGTCGGTTCGAGTCTGTCAAACAATTACCATGTATGATTTTGTGGGGTTTCCACCGGCTGACTTGAGAGGCCGGCCTAGAAATCAATGAATTAGATTCGCTGAAATAGCATCATGAGACCTTCCAGAATGACCACACTCATTGGCAGACCAAACTGAGATGTTATGCGAGCTGGGCTTGCGTTTGTCTCATCAGGGTTGTCTACACCTCAAAATTGACAAAGGCTGAGCCTTTCTGGTGCATCACAACTGACAGTTTTTTACAAGCATTGGGTCAACGTGAAGAGTTCCACCTATCCAATATTTTACGCATAGTCCCAATGGATCAAGTAGTCACGACCAAGTAGTCACTCTAATGAAGCCAGAAATCATGACGATTTCGCGCCGTCTACAGAAACTTTAGCATGATATATATTACACGGAATATATGATGAACAATATAACGGAACACTTGGCTCAGGTATTGTTGAGTAGAACAAGCATGTGGTAGTGGTTTTTAATGCCCCACGTCTATTCATCTCATCTCTCATATCCCATTCCTCCTCTTTTTCTTCAACTCACTCAAATGCCGACTCTTCATTGCTTTTGCTGTGTTGATTCTCGCACTCTGAGTAATTCCATATCGTCCATGAGACAATCTCCTACTAGAAAGGCTATCCTCAGACTTTATTTTTTGAAATATCCCCGGGGTTTAGAAGCTTGTGGTGCATTATTGAAGTAGGTATTGAAAGGCCAATCGCGACAAGATTTCGAAACAAACTTGCTTGGACTGGTAATTCTCGACGCCAAACATGCTGAAAACTCCTGAAATATTTACATGAACCATATTAGCGAGGTTCGTTTCCCATGGCGCAGCCGAAGCCAATTCAAAGGTTCGACAAATACGACTGAAATCGATTTGAATCAGAGCGATGCGAAAACAGGAATCATGAAACAGCAACGCGGAGCAAGAAGTTCGTAATGCCAAATATTGAAAATTCTGTGTTTACATCTTGATTCCCAACGGTAGGCATGTAATTACCTCAGAGCAACACCGGATCAAAAATGCTAACTCACTCCCATAAAAGATCTTACATCAAACTTCAGGCAAAAATGACGCAGCAGGAGCATTAGCATACAATTAGTCGGTGTCATTTTCCGGTTTCGTTTGAGAACGATTAAAAGTCTCGGACTCCAAAGCTATGCGCATTCTTCTCACAGGCTACGAACTACTCAATACACGCAATCATGTAAACGGTTCCTCGCGGGAATTGAGTTATGAACTAGAGTAGGCATTCGTCATTGTTTTCTCATTCTTGCCAATGCTTGCTGGTTGGTATCGAGATTGATTGGTTCATTGAGTTATATAATTATATAAGATAATAACATTGAGATGAACGAAAATTCAGACAGTAGTCCTGCATCATCTATTTGCTAGTCACACATCGACGTAGTCAAGAGCAGACAGATCCTTGACTTCAAAGCTCGCGGTACGAATAAACGAGCACTTGTCTCTTACCAGCAATTGTCCGCTCGTCGAGTTACCTTTTCTAAGACATTGGCGACAGTTCTGGAACGTACGACGAAAAAATGAATTTTCTTCACAGCACTTGTTTAATCCGCCCCAAATGATTATAGCAGAAGCCTGCCCTGGACACCGTAATCTGCTCTTCAGTGACTTTGGACATTTACGACCGCTTTTGCTGATGCCGATCGTGGTGCCCTCGTGGTCCCTCGGAGGAATTGAAGATTCGGCGGGGCTCAGATATAAAATCGGCGGTTAGAAAAAATCGGACTTGGCCCAGGCTTCGGCTAACGCTCATCCGGAAGATTGACCGTAAGGCGGGCCGTTGGGAGTCCGGAGGTTTCTTCCGCTGATCACTTCTGTTGCGAGAACGACAAACACGTGTCGGAACAAACTCAAACCTTCGAGCTCATTTGTACGGCGCTTATGTCGACTCTTAATAAACTGTATTTTCCTCCCGAGACCTTATTGTGCACTTGCATTGGACTGAATGTGGCCAGTGCTCACGTAAGCGGAGCATAAATGACTCGGCCTGTTGCAAGATCAGCGCTGCTGGTGAGGACTGACTAAATCAACTTCATCGTTACAGTCGTGCTGTGGTTTGTATGCGTGTGCGGTGGTAAAACTGCCGTTCTGATGCTATAGACACACACGCATATATGTGTTGGGATGGCTGGAAGCCGGGCCAAGCTCCTGGATAACCGGACGCGGCAGACCGGCAACGCAGAATAGACCGTGATGCAGCACATGGGTGGTGATATGGAGACGGACAAGCCCCTCAATGGATCCAGTCACTCCACTGGACCCTCGGAGCACACAAGCGAGCGGGAATATTCCAATATTTACCACAGACTGGGGCCGGTTGATAAATTAGGACCAACCTGGTTTTGAACCACCCCCTGGACGAGGTTAGATGTTCATTGCCTCTCGGAGTATCCCCTATGCTACGTGCGTAGTAAATGGACAAGTCCACTGGCTTTTGGCACGGACAAAGCAAGGATTGAAGTCAATGACTCGCCAGCGCACGAGGAGCTTTTTACGCGTAGCTCTCTCCAGATATTGATGTTGGTTCTACCTACCCCTGAAATCTTAAACGGTCGGACGGGTGCGATTTTCAAAGGCGAAATTTGCTGTGCTCGATCAGAACTTCCCGTTGTGAAAATTGCGGGGGGGCCACGGTCGTGCGCTCGTATTTCCCCTGAGCTCGACGACGTTGTAATGCTATCGTCACCGTGACACAAGTAATTGCTGACAATCCTGTTCACCGCCAGCAGTCTGACTGGCAAGCCAAGCCTCGCGCGTAGGGAATATGAATCGTTGGACTGCGGCGATGATCGTTCCAGGCCGTCATCTCGGCGCTGACTCCAAAAACGGCTTTGCGATCAGTCGAATATTGTCGGATGAACGACTGCACAGACTTCAGCCCTACCATGGCCATGAAGTGATTCGGGCCAGTTCATGCACCTTATCAATATTAGTTCTCAAGAACCAGGGCTCAAAGACTTGTTTGCCTAGCCGGGCGATAAGGCTCCCGAGACTTCTGCAGTATGGAATCAAAAGGACACCAATATCACGACTGGTCGGCGTACATCATGTCTAACTGCGAAGAAATAGATGTGGGGGTCTCGAAGACGTGGTATAAGTTCTATCCATTTTCTACAACCAACTCTAAAACACGCAAAGACAGAAAAACAACGGCAAGCATAAGTCGCGTGAAGTGCGGCATGTGTGAAACAGGACAATGGGGTGTATTGACGTTATATCATGCGTGTCCTAAGGGGGCTTTTAAGAGAAGACCTCCAAAACTCCTATCCGTTCCAGACGTCCCTGAGATTTGATGGCTTGCTCGAAAAAAAGGCGGCAGGTGGTTCTCGCCGATACTCGGCCCTGACAGGCGTTGGATACGGCTGCGGCGAGGAGACGGTGAGCGAAACCGCTTATCGGTGCTCGCCCTGGCCGATGCAGTAGGGGACAGGGTAGGTGGTGCTGTTGCAAAGGCGGATAACACCCTTGACCCAGTTGAGGTTGCCGTAGCTCTGGCTGCTGTAGGTATCGGAGGTGAAGGACGACTTGGTGGGGCTGTCGGTGCAGCCGGACAGGATGTTGCCGGTGACGCGGCGGACGTTGGGCTGGGAGACGACGAGACCGTACTGGCCGTCGGGGACAGTGAAGCCGAGAGTCTGGGTCTCGGTGGTGGTCCAGCTCTGGGCGTAGCTGACGGACAGGGAGACGCCAAGGGCGATCTTGGCGAAGGTGGTGCTGATGGAAGAGCTGACGGTGACGGTGTTGGCGATGGAGTAGCCGTTGGCGACGGAAACGGTGGCAGAGCCGCCGATGGAGCTCAGGACGGGGGAGATGGCAACGTCCCAGTTGAGGAACTCCTCGTCGGAGAGAACCTGGATCTCGGTGCTCTCGGCACAGCCGCGGCGGGCGATGCCCTCAACGTCCTCAAGAGCGGGGGCGACGCTGCGCTCAGCACGAGCCTGGAGGGCGTCGTACTCGGCGGACTTCATGATTTGGTGGCTGCCGTCCTCACCGACAACGATGACATCGTCAAAGTTGAGGGCGACGGGGGCCGGACGGGGGGCGGCGACGGCAGCGCCAAGAAGGCCGGTGGCGGCGAGAACGGAGAAGCGCATCTTGACAGGGGATGAAAAGAGTGTAAAGGGGTGGTCTTTTGCAAAAAGAGCGGCTTTGAGAAGTAAAGACTGGAAGAGGTTTGTTGAAGAAAAGAGCGTGGGGAACGAAGAATAGAGGAGAATGGACTGGCCTTTCAAGTGAAGAAATGATACCGGATCTTTGGGTGGGAGATGTCTGTTCTTATACAGCAGGGTGTCATTGTGGATTGTCGTGTCGTCGAGGATGGCTCCGGTGGGCTTTTCCCCAGCTGCAGACTCTTGGTGTTCCTTCTTCTCGGGAGGCCAGAGAACGGCCGCTGCGTCAAGAATCCCACTGCCCGTGCTCCCGGACATACGGGGAAATCCATTTGTGCGTGCCTCATCCAAAAGGCCGAAGATGTGATTCTCGTCACCGCCAAGAGGCCCTATGGGGGTGCCGGCATGGAAAGCACCATGTGATCTAGCCCATCAGCCAGGGTCAAACGTCAGTTAATAGCATCCAGGACGAGCTAGTGACAATCACGACGATACACTTCATGAAGTTAGACCAACCGGGTGGCAACGGCGTGCTGACTCGAGAGCAACAAAGTTGTTAATCGTGGTCCATCGGTGCAGCGCTCCCGACGTGGGGGAACGCGGATGACTGATTATCGACGAAGCGATATGGGATGAACACGAACAAGGCGGCGCCCAAGGGGGCACACCCAGTTTCAGATTAAAGGGTTAGACGCCGAATCCGGGTAAGCAAGGCACGCATTACGTGGAGTCTTGCGGCTCTTGAAAATCATCTTTACCCAATTGACGTCTGGTTTCCGCCTCGGGAGCGGCTACGAGTCATGACAACCGCAGGTGGCCCCAACTCACCGTTCGATGCGACGTGAACCGGGCTAGCCTCAGTAGCCTATTTCGGAAAGCGGATTTGACAATATTTACTCATGCAAATAAGTCGCCCCTGCAGAACCCCCGTCTTGGTTTCCCCCTTGGGGCCAAGAAGCCGTGTTGAATAGACGCAAAGGGGCAGCAATCAGCCCGGCCAGCAAGGTCCGATGCCGTACAAGCTCCCAAAGGGCTGAATTAAGGCGCGACCAAGGGCGCGACTTTTCCTCTTCAAGACTATCGTTCTCAGTTTGATAACGGATGACTGGAGATGCCCTGCTAGCTTTTTGCACCGCCCAGAGGGGCGCCGAGAGGTCACATCCATCCACACGGAGAGCCCGCCTTGATTCTTTGGCTGATGATCAAACTCCTTTTGCGGGCCACAAGGCGATAACCACCCAAGGGACATCAAAGGCCGACGGCGCGCGCGGACGTCAGCGGACTCTGTGGAACCCTTGTGACCTTGTGATGTGGGAGGACTTGGCCGTCTGCTCGACGAGATCTGATGGAGCTATCCGGGAACGACTCAGCGAGCGGGCTACTGGGCTGTTTGGCTGGGGGAGGCCGTGAGTCCTCTCGAGTGAGCGTGGATATAAACCACCGCGGGCTCCTCCCCAGGTTCGTGAAGTTCCATCTTCAGCTCCATTCACGTCTATCACATTCTTTTCTTCGGTTCCGATCTAGTAATCAGTACCAACTCCGTTCATTCTTTTCACCACCAACTCCGTTTCAGTCACTACCTTTTAACAAACCATCTCCACAACCAAAACCACCCAAACACCGCCAAAATGCAGCTTTCCATCGCCAAGGTCGCTTCCATCTTCTTCTTCCTCTCCGTCGCGTAAGTGTCATGGCCCTTTCCCATGCCGGCTGAGAAAGCCGACTGACGCCCATCCCAGCTCTGCCGACCTTCACGACAACTGTGCCTGCCACAACGGCGACAGCTACAACTGGCGCATTACCACCAAGGCTTGCGAGGTTTACGCCTCCAAGAACTACGAGTGGGGTGTTGGTGTCTACGACGGACCTTCCGGTCGTGTAAGTGACGTATCCTGAATTTGCCCTAGTTTTGGATGAGATGACGCTAATGCAATTCGACAGTGCGTCAAGAAGACCGACAGCGACCAGCTCGCCGGCAAGGAATGGGAGGCTGCCTGCCGCGAGGTTGCTAGCGCTGGTTTCGACTGTGCCGACGGCGAGGGCCTGTACTGCAAGGCCAACCCCGATGAGGTTCGCGGCCGCTGCTAAGCGGCTTCGCGTGGGGATTCTGGAGGGGTCCAGATGTTTTTTGATCCGAGAAAAAGGGATGAGACAATAGCCTTGTGTTTCCTCTACTAGCTAGGCCTGCCCGCCTGTAAGGCTGGTTGGCGCCTTTTCATGACCCCACCACGCATCCTTAGCCGGCTCTGGATCGTGGTGCCTCGCGGAGGAGCATGAAACGAAACACAAGGGCATCTTGACCAGGAATGGCTTTGACAGAATTGGTCCGTTTAGTCTTACGAATTCTAGGCGTTGTTGGTGTTCGTATTGAGTACTATAGAAATGTGGTCTCCTTTATCCAGTTGTTCACCTACGTGGCACTACAGAAACTTCGTTCATGAGCAACTGTTCTTTTGTTTCTATTTCTTTTCTGGTGGCTAGTAGATATGCTTCTACCTAGGAAACAAGTCTCGATGAACTTTTTTTTTCCCCCCCGGTGGCTGTCCGAGTACAACGTAAACTTTAGAAACCCACAAGCCAATAAGGTCCTTGGTTTGTAGTAGTAGCATGAAACTTTTCTTGATATCCGTACTATCCCTAGAACTGACTGCTCCGCTTGGTATGTACGGTGGTATTAACATATCGTAACCAAAGCCGAAATTGCAACCTCAACGGTTCTTACGGGACCGTGGTTCCGCCGAGATCCCCTGTTCTGGAGTAGCCCGCCCTAAGCCAGTTGATCCAGAAGACCGGCCCTTTCATGCGCCCTGCCGTGAGAGCAATAATTTGTCGGCGGAAGAAGCTCCTCACTGTCTCTCCCTGTTTGTTCAGATCCGCAGTATCGTACTCAGAGTAAAAACAATTGAGCATGAGACATGGACCCGAGATCTTGCCCAGGGCCGAAGCCGTTTGCTGCTAGCCTCGCGCTATCTCTCGGCCAAGTTCGGCACGACGAAGATGCAGTTTAGACTAATACGCGCAATTCTCCAACGCTCATCTATCCGCGGGGACTAGCTAAGCGATTCTATTCTGACGGGAGCTAACGGAACTCTATCACCAATGTCGTGCTGGTTGGCATGCGCGTCAAGCGACCAGGAACTCCCAGCCTACTGCGTTCAAACTCTAATTAAGGGGGATGTGCGGTTGCATCCGCGCCCAAGTTGGGATGGGGCTGATGCATGGCGCGACTGGGGTGCCTTGACATGACTCTCCCACCTGCTCCATAACAGGATGCACGTTCCATATCTATATTGGATCCCACCCCAAGAGCTCGGCGGACGGACCCTTTGAACATTCCGCATTGAGCAGGTTGCCATCAGAACACGTGGGTGGACTTGTTCGTTGACGATCAACGCATCATATCCTCCTGTAGAGCGGAAAGCGCGGATGAGCGCGTACGCGAATCGTCGTCTCTCAAGGTTGTGCGACCAATTGCTGGTCTCTAAGCCTGATCTGAACGATCTCACCTAAAGTACACGGCGGGACAGAATGTGGACACACACAGAGATTGCTAGACATGCTATTGTTCAACACGTATGTTTCACTACCGGCATGCGATACGTTCAAGCCGTCGGCATGCTTCAATAGCACTATACTGGTCCACAGTAGACGCGGTCTAGGCGGGTGCTTGGCCCTGAGAATGCGCAATGCTTCGAAATAATGTTTCATTATGCATCGCTATGCCACCGAGTGCCCCGTGTGCGGGGTGGAGCCGGCCAAATCCCGCATGGCGGGTCTACTCGGGGATCGGATCGGTCGGAGCTATCAAGGTTTCAAGGCGACCCACCTGAAAGCCTGGATGATACGGCAGCGCGGACACAAACGCCGGCCCTCTCGCCAACTGCGCCGATCAACTGGAAGAGCGTGTCAGCGATCGCACGGAATTCTATTCACGTTGCGTACATGACAGGAAAGTGATGGCATGCCTCCCGCGCAACTTTCCTGCAAATGGCGGTTTGGGCGAGTCCTCGGCTGCTTGTCGCCGAACATTGAGGCCGCTGACAGGGCCCAAATGAGTGAAAAGGTATCTGGCAGCAAAATCTCGGTGTCGGAGATGCTATTGAACAACTTGCTTATGTGCCTTGGCCTTCAGTCAAGTGGAGTGTTCTATTGAGTCCCAACAGAAAGACGAGCCACATTCTGTGAATGGGGAGGGCGTCATAAATGAATGCTCCTCAAGGAAATTGTTCTGGTGGACGCACTATTGTTCAGAAACAGGGCAACTTCAGGTTGGAAGTGGACGCACACGGCGCAGTATTGGTGACGAAATGTACCCAAGGGTGTCAATTTGAGATCTCCATATACCGAACAACCGGAACTTCGCCCGCGGTGATACTTCCTTTGACCAGCTGAGATCGACTTTCTCGAGGAGACCGCACGCTACACTTTTTCCGGTCCACTTAAATCAAGTTCAGACGATGGAACTTTTGGATGCTGAATATCACTGGGGAATAGCCAATGTCACGTACCCACAATGGCTCCATCGACACCAGGTCTTTGTCGCAAACGATGTGACGTTGAGTACTAGCCTTCGTGTTCAGGACCCCGGCGGCTTGAAATAGGTTGGGTCATCGCATCAAACGGGTCTTTCACAATATGAAGTGTGTGGTCATAAACGAGATGATGCATATCAATGACTATCGGCCGTATGTATGGTGCTCGCCCTGGCACGTCTGCAACTCAGCATCATTCACCAGATGGATCTTTCTATATTTCCCAACCTTGAATTATGCGCGGAAAACTGCTGGGGCCTACGTTTTCTTAGGTATCATTTGAAGTAAGTCTTGTAATGTGTATACATGCCGACGCAGTAATTCGATGTCAACCGCCGTTAGGCGGAGCCGGGCCTTGCATTGAAAATCTGGCAGGATAGTTTCTGGAACATGTAAAGAATTGCAAAAATAACCATCCGAAGCTTTGACATCCCTCTTTTTGTCTTCATTCTCATCAATACAATCACAAAGGGTGATATACAAAGGGTGATGAACAAAGGGAACAGCCGCCGTGGCCGATGACGATGGTCGTCCCAGCAATCTCAGATCCTGCCAAGGCTACGTAAACACACCCGTGTCGTGGCGCACCTAAGCGAGAATCCCAAAATACCGAAAAGTATTTCCAAAACGAAAGCACTGGGTTCAGGCTGTTTTACCTTCCTATGAGTGCTCAGACTTGCATCAAACAGAATGCCCCCGGGTGCGTTCTGCTTCTGTTTATCTTGAGCCAAGATTTGATCACGGATGTTGGACCGATGCCGCACATTACGGTCCAACAACAGTCTACAGAGAACCCGCGAAGAAAGTGGTCATTCGCGAGCAGTATGTTCAAAGTATTCGTAGAACACTGGGAACAGGTTCGAGGAGCACAAGAGGCCGGGGTTGGCGACGGCTCTTGCAAAGGGCCGAGACGATTATGGTGGTCACCCCAAGTCTCAACAGTCATATCGAACGGGATCGTGGAGATCTGGGGTCTCCAGGCATCCAATTTCAGCTAATAGGTGAGATTCCTAAACAGTATGGAATCTGGACAGCTGCCGTCCTGGGTACGCTTCATCGTGGGTCACCTCCCGTCTGGCAAGCCCGAGGGCCTCCAGAGTTCAGTCGTTCCGCACAGCCGCTGCTCATATCTTCAAGTCTCAATACGTCACTGCCAGCCAGCCAAAATCACGTCAGGATTTACAAGCAAGAAATAAAGCGGAGAGCTTTCCATTTCATGTTCGTGGATTCATCTAATTCTACACGTGGAAGCAACATGCCAGAACGTTGCTTTTCGGAAGGATCCAGAACCATCATTCCTTCTGCACGACTGTCACCTCACTAGACTTGCCATCTTTTTCGTCTCAAACCGCTCTTGATGTCAAACTTTCGATGCCGCAATGGGAGGACGATCGAATACATCGAGGTTCTGGTGGATTGGCTTGCCCGTGGCCATAAATTTTAAGGTCTTTGCCGTCGATTTCATGGTGTCCCCAAGCTTCTAGCCATGGGAAACAGAGCTCGACTCGGTGACCTCCGTGACCGCCTTGTCGATCGCTTCTTCCATGATTCGTTCTGGATAGCATGGTTCATACTCATCCTTATTGAAGGTTTTGATGAGCCAGGCGTCCAGCTTATCTTCATTCACTAACCAGTCGGCGGGGAACCAGCCAGCGAGCTCGTGGAAGTTGCCAACACCGACCTCGTCGTACGGATGGGGTGGGTTTAGCTGACCTTTGTATGGATTAAGCGGCCGTTTCTCTTTCGAGTCGATAAGCGAATCGCGGTAGTGAATGAGCGCGACACGAGGAGGCTTTCCTCCTTTCGACGGGGCGATGAGGACGTTGTCAGGATCAATCTTGTTTTGATCGACGCCAGCGAACAGTTGTCTAACATAGCCGTCGATTAAGATCTCCAAGATCTTGTAGATGCCATTCTGACTCAGGTCCAATGTTCCGTTTTCGTTGGCGTACCACTTGGACTTGTGGATGGGTGGGATAAGGACGCCGTTCGCACCCTTGTCGCAAAGCGCTGACATGGAAATTCCCTGAATGTGTTCCATGACTATGGCACCAACTTTTCTCTTGTTCGTGCGTTTATCGGTCTCCGTAATCGTCGTGTTATTGGGTTCCAGGTACATCTTGTTGGTTGTGGTAACCTCGACCAGGTAGGCTCCGTAGTAGCTAGTGGCGAGGTGAGAATGGCCGCGATAGTCCTCCTTCTTGGCCCGATCAGAAACACCGTGCAATCCCTCCTTCCTGAGTTGCTCGTAGGCTGTGGCTCGCGGCAAAAGTTTATGTCGGCGCGGGCAGTATCTATCCAGGGACCCTCATACCAAGGGTATTCCAGGGCGTAGAAGAGGGGGTCGTAGACCTTGACGACGACATGCTCCGGCATATTGTTGGGACGATGCATGAGGCGATTCCTCATGACTTTGCAGAGTAACACCTGAGGACCATGCCAGAGGCCTCCGGAAAGCAACTTGACGATCTTGACGGTGACAGGTTCCGACGCTACCGCAGGCTGGGGTGTTTCAGTCGTGCCGGCCGTACCTTTGGCAAGATTTTTGGGCGCACATTCTGTTGGTTCGTACACGCAGACGCGTTCAGTACGTGACATCCTGCCGCACTTGCTATCATAGCCAAGTTCTTTGACGTCGACGTTCTTTGGAGTCGGGTACGCGGCATGGCCGTAAGGGTTGCATGTCACATGAGGGGTGAGGATGAGGGTGTTACCTGTCTTGTACTGCCGGTAGTCGTCTTCGATGTAATCGTCAATGCGGAGCTTATTTTCGTCCGCTCCCGAGGCGGGAACGTCTTTCTCAGGGTCGGTTGCCTTCATCATCTCTTTCACATGCATCTTCTTCCTGTCGCTATGGAGAAGCATGTAGACCTGCTTTGACACGTAGCCGGCATACTCGCCCTCGTCTTCTTTGTCGCCGGGTTTGGGAAATCGCCTAACCTTACGTGCCTCGGGATTGTCTGAGAGGTCGACTCGTTGCATGGTCTCGCGTCCCTCTTGCTCGAGCCAACTGCCAGCGATAGCAGCGTCTTGCTCAAGCTCGATCACCTGTCTGGAGCTCCTTTTGTAATCAGAAGGCCGAGGAGCTTCACCTGGTATCATTTCGTCGTCGTCCTTGGGTTCATGAGCCCCGGGGAGCGCGGCATTCGAGGCTTGGGCCATCATGACGTCATCACCCTCGGATTGGCTGCGCTCAGTGTTCGGCGGCGCCAATGTGGACTCTAGCGATTGATGTTTGACTGGAACTCTGTGTTGGGTAAGAATAGCGGATGAAGGAATGATCGAGGGATGTAATGTGATCAGTCATTCGGGGAGGAGTCTTTGCTGTTACGTGGTCCGGATGAGGCTCCTCTGAGACAACGAGAAGATGACTCGGATGAGGAAGGGAAGAAAGGAGGGCGGACGAGGAGGAAGTAATTCTCATGAAGAGGAGAGGGATCGGAGACGAGTGAAAGTTTTGCGACCGTCCGGGTGCTTGGAGGGTGTTGTGAGAGAGGCTCGGAACTGCCAAGGTGGCCAGTCTCCACGTATGTATGCTCAGAGGAAGAGAAAAAGAGCTTTGATAAGTAAACAAAAAGAGAAGGAACGGGAGAGAAAAAAAAAATAGTGCGTGCCTGAACTGAGTGTTTTAGAAACTGGGGGGCGAGCACTCAAGCGTCAAGGTGAGAGAGAAGAAGGCCGTTTGCCCGTCCGATGTCAGGCGGATTATGCAGGCAGCCACCAGCCCACCCGGCGTTTTCTTTGACTTTGACCTTGCTGGATTCCTTGCCTTTCTCCAGCCCGGGCACCTTACCTTTCGTTTACCGCCCAGCTGCCTGTTGCTTGTGGCGCGGAGAAGAGTAAGAGGTTTACAACAAATCCCATACAATTTTGAATGGTAGAGGAGATGCTCAGAGAGCCGAGACTGAAGGGGGGGGGGACCTTCAAACACATGATCTGTGGAGTGAGTCAAAATCTTACTTGCCTATCTCACCTCAGGCAGGTGAATGAAGGGTACCTTGTCTCAGGATGGGGGAAAGAGGACAAGACTAGTAGAGGAGGCAAACACAATGCTCAAAGGCTACTTGACTACACCTTGGTTTCAAGTCATAGGCTGAACTACCTGCATTCTTGTTCTACTCCCTCACGTAAGACCAAAGGTTGATGCTCCTTTGTCAGACCAAGGTAGTCTGTAAGAACCATCCCGAAGAACACCAAACCTTTCGACACGGAACTGTCACTTTCTGGCCAAGGGAAGCTCGCTTCCCCTTTCGTGGTTGCATGCAACCGAGGCAAGTTGTATTGCCCAAGTTTGAATCGCAAGGGCAACGATGAACCATGGGACCCAAGGAACAACAGAGGACCCGACAGAAGATGATGCAGCAGCAGGCGTTTGACGCTCCATGATCTCCAAGGGAGCTCCTGCGGTTGTTTCCGTGCATTTTGTAGTTTTCTGCAAGGTTGGCGGGCTACAAGTCATTTAGCTGAGAGTTTCAATCCCCGCGAGCTCCTGCTAGTTATGGGGACATGTCACCAGTACGAAACCAGGAATGTATTGCGCTTTTAATTGAAGTTCGTATTATTCTTTGCCTTGGCCGGACCACCCGTTAGACGCCTTTAGGAGAGTCCGTACCATTCTCATCCGGTTAAGCATTATCAAGCTATCTGTCTCAGAGATAGGACTTCTGGTCAGACGGAAATAGAAAGCACAAGGGCTAGGAGAGACGAGGAAGAAAAGAAGAGAACAACGTAGAAGAAAAGGGGAAAGGCTCCAACAACGGGTAAAACGCAGTCACCCACGGCATCTCTCCTTCCTCCATGGCCCCTCAGGTTCTTAGTTGTCCAAGCCCCCAAAGTGTTCATCTTTCTCGTACAGAGACATCAGGAGCGCCCCAAGGTACAATTTGGCAAGCTCCTGGGGGTCGTCACTGATGCACGTCTGGAACTCGTCACCAACGCCTTCCTCCCACTGCTCCTGAGGGGTGTCCTTCACCCTCATCTCGGGGAACTTGGTGAGTATTAGTGAGGACCCATCAAAGCAGGACGCCCAGCGCTGGCACGTCGCCAAGGCATATGCCACCAACTGCCTGGCAATCTTCGTCTGCGGGGATTTCCTGCGAAACCCCTTGTCTTTGGCCAGCAGCGCTTCGAACCCGTTGCCGTCAGCGAGCCCCCAGTCTTTCAGTTCCGTGAAGAAGAAAACTGGGAAGATGTTCTGTTCGTCGTGGGGGACGAACTTGTCCTGAACATCGCTGGCAGCGGATCTGCCGTCGCCATAAGCGAAAGTGACGTCGGGAATCAGCGTCCGGCTGACACTTTTTCCGTATTTCTCTTTATTCTCCTTGGGACGGCCGGTATCAATATTCAGGTTGCGTGAGGAAAAGGAGATCGGTCGCTCGGGCATCGCTTGGATTGTCCAGGGATGCTTTTCGGTTCTTCGACCGACCTGGTTGATAAGCTCCACAATCGGCTGCATGATATGGAGCTTGAACAGCCACACGAGGCTTGCCTCATTGTAGACGAATGCAGACGTGTCTTTAGTCCTGAGCATGTCCCACCCCTGGTATGCCTTCCAGCAATTCGTGTTGTAGAGAAAATCGTCGGCCGTCTCGATCAGCAGGTCTGTTGACAGCTTTGTGATTTTTCTGGGCAATCGTGCCCCAACAGTCGAAGAGGACGTCTCATGTAGAGTCTCTACAACAACTCCAGTCGCCTTCAGGGGCTGTTTTTTTGTATTCGGGCATGATGCGGTGCAAGTGCGCGATGGCGTCCACGAGGGCGCTTCCACTCACTGACATTGTGGCGGTCTTTTTTCCTTCGTCTTTTTTTTTCCCCGGGAAGAACGTTAGTTTCTATACAACGGGAATCGGCCGGTGTGACGAGACTTACTGTTGCTATTCAGGATGAAACAGTCCCGTAATGCACAGGGACAGATGAGAGGAAGAGGAAGGTGTGGGAGGAAGAGACTGAGATGGGAGGAAGAGGCCGAGATGGGAGGAAGACGCAGAGGTTGAAAGAAGAGGATATGATGGAAGGAAGAGGAAGAGGCAATTTTGATTCCAAGAAGCTGAAAACTGTTGCCTTCCTGAAATGCAAGAGAGTCGATCTCAAGTAGGCAAACAAAGGTGATGAAAGAGAAGCGCTGATGTGAGGTGAGTTGAGGTGAAGTGAGCGAGCCCACGTTACAAATCTCATACTAGCTAATTTGCTGTATACTAGGTAACCTTTTGGAACAGGTTACAGAAATTTCCACACCTCACCTACTTCCAAACACTTCTGGACAGGCTCTATGTTTGGCAGAGCTTTGAGACTTCATACGACATCTTTCTGGTGAGACCTCTTTCAAGACAGAATACACCCCTCAGCAGAATCAGTATGCGATAGGGATTCTAAACGAATATGACATAGGCAAGTAACGACAACAAATATCTACGTCGGGCGTTGGCCTCATTACTCCCAACACAACATCGCCCACTCATCTCCATGAGCCTGGCCTGCCTGACGTGGCATCCGGCCCCACTTACGACGAGACCACCGAGCACCCCCGATGACATCTACTCGGATAGCGAAAGCGACAACGCTTAAGACTTTGCTTGGGACCCCGAACTGTCCGACCTACACCGGGGCTCGGCCAGCTCTTCAGTCAACGCCCCGAGTACGGGCCGTAAGGCACACCGCGGCTCACGCGCGGCGGCCACCGTGATTTACTCCTACCTCCGTCTCCTCACCGTCGGTAATTTGCACAGAATCCAAACCGAAGATGCCTACAATCTCGAGTTCCAAGGCTGCCTGCACGTCCGATGCTTGACAACTGCGTAGAGCAGTACTTTCTGCACGTGTATACCCTCGTCCCTCTCATTGACTAGGGTGATTGCTGGGACATGTACTTCAATACTAAAAGAGATATTGGGTTAGATGGAACGGTGTAGCTGCCAATCCTTCAGACGATTCTATTCAGCAGCTGCACGACACGACCCGCCGGGGGCCGGGCGGCTTTCTACCCTGGCAAATGAGATGCCATCGCACTTCGTGCCGTTCGACACGACCAGGACACTAGGCTTTATTACTCTCAGGACCGCGAGAGCCTTATTTTGCTCAAGAGCCAAGGTTTGCCGACTTGGTTAGTAATCATGGACCGCGCTTGGCATGCCGGCGTATACTGACCGGCGGCCAGCTTCTTTGCGATATGGACGCAGAGAGGCGAGATCTAGCGGTCCTAGGTATGTAAGCTCGCCGGCAAGAAGCGGCTGGTCGGCTTCTCTAAGGCGTATCTAGATTTGGAGATCAGTCTGACTGACCTTCTCACGCTAGTAATCCCCATTCGAAGATTCGATACGGTCGAAGCATTGGCCTAGCCCGGAAAAAGACGCAAAGATTCAGCAGTGCGAAGTAGCCATGGAGGCATCGTTTGCGCGTGGTAGCACTCAGTTCCGACCCGTGACAGAGACCATCCCAGACTAACCCGGACAAGAGGTAGGGTCTAAACGAATCGGTGGCGCAGCAAATCAACCCGATATACATGTTGTACTATTAAGCTACAGGACCCAGCGTATATACTCCTACTCAACCAGGACCTAACCATTCCTCACCCAGACATGCCAAGATCACCCTTGCCATTACAGCATTCTCTGCCATCTACATCTAGATCCTGAAAGAAGCGCAGGGAAGAGGCGACAAAAAGCGGAACTCGAGAGGAGCCGCAGTGAGGCTGCAAGATGCCGCGGCCAACATAACGCAGCTCGTCGGGGAGCTGGCCAGGCGTTGTCTTATCCGTTTTCTGCCAGTTAATGCGTCCGTGCGATGCCTTTTTCGATCCTACCCATCCCTTGCCGGTTGCTAACTAGACTCTTATTGTCAAGGATCGCTTGCGTCGCCATTCCGCTGGCCCTCAATGTCTTTAGCGCGCGGCTGGCCGCAGTCAATGGCGAGTCAAATTTGCGTCTCCCATCGCAGCAGCACCCAACAAAGTCCACCTAGTTGTCTTTATGAAGGAAATAAAAGCTTTCATGCAGCAGTACGAAGCTGTTGGGCTGGTCAAGGAGACCGTGAAGCGTGCGACCGACTCGGCCAGGCTGGTACTCAGCCAACACCGGGCCACTACGCAGCAACTGGACCGATGACCTTGCGAAGGATACCTGATGATGATTACCATCATCGAGTTGTTCATCAAAAAAGGGAGGATTGCTGTGGAAACGACTTGGCGGCGTGGATTTTCGGCCAAATGACAGTCGGACGGGGAGCCGTTCACCCTCCGACGCCTCGATCAATACGTCAGTCCGCAAATAGATTCTGCCATGTTCAATGCGTGTAGAAAGGTCGAACTATAACCACAAGCCTGGCCTTTCGGTTGAGTGCACCTCATGACCAAATCACATCATTTATTAAGGAATCACAAAGAAGTACCAGTTGATGCCGATTACGGCCCGAATGTGAAGAAGAAATAGTTATAGGATGTCATGCAATGCCTTGGTGCAAGAAGCAAAGCCATCTGAGGGAAGGGAGCCTTATTGCTGATGTATACCTTACAGTGGCAACGTTCAACTTGACTGCTCCATTGCGTCCAAGAGGCCGCGCATCGTCGAGTCCCGCAACCCCTCCTGAAGCCATACCGGGATTCCTCTAACCATCGAGGTCCAGCCTAAGCTCGACAGAACACAGATCTGCGCCCCATAGCCGGTGAAGATTTGGTTCACGACAACGCCGGCGACGTCGGCCGCAAGGACTGTTGGCTCCCTGAGCTTCCCGGTCTCGACTAGCTTCTCGATCACAGGTGTTCTGACCCAAGCGGAATGAACAACACCAAAGTTAGCGGCTCAGCCGTGCTAAGATGGATAAAAGAACCTCTGAACGACGGGGAGGCGCTCACGTTGCTCGCACCGCCGGCGCGCCGTAAACATGCTTCAGCCTCTCGTAGAACGTGAGGAGACCGACTTGCAGGCCGCGTAGTTGATGTTGCAGGCCTAGGTGCTGAAATAGGCCATGCTGGCGATGTTGATGAAGTGTCTGTTGTTCCGGGCGACCATGGGAGAGAGGAACTGCTGCATTGGTAGGCAAGGGACGACCAGGTTGACGCCAAACAACTTCTACAGCCTCACCTCCTATACTTGGATAATGAATCCACATTGCCGATGCCAGCGGTGCTGGATAAGACGCCGGGGTCTCGGTGTTCGGCTCATATGCGTTCGGCCACTTTGACGATTGCAGAGGCATCGGAAAGATCGACCTGATAGAATGGGACGTTGGGTCCTGACAAAAATCTCTGCGTTAGCCCAAGTAGGCCCTGGCAAACAAATGCATGTCAAGCTTCAGGAAGAGAGAATACCGGAGTTTGTCACGGGCTGGTTCAAGTGCAAGATGATAGTCTTCACTTTTCAGTGCTCCAGGATCTCAACGATCTAGACGCCGATACCGTTGCACCACCCGTCACAAGGTTGATCTCCTTGGACCAATCACAGTATTTATCGGTCATGTAGTTGATAGCGTTTCTCTTAGAGAGCCATTAGAGAGCCATTGATTGATTCCGCGGCAGCAGGCACAGGAAGCAGAGGGTCGCTGCCGCGGCTTGCACCTCGGGCAGCTTGGCCAGTCTGGTGGGGAGTCTGAGTGAGATTAGACACGTTTGGTACGTGAAAGAAAAAGTAAAAGAACCGTGAACTGCTTATATCAGATGCGGACGAGGCCCAACTCCCATTAAGAGATAGGACGTGTCCGGTAGCCCTAACGGAGCCCCAGCCCTACATGGACTTTTAACTCCGTTTCCCAGCTGTCTTTTGATGTGAAAATTCTCAACCTGCCCAAGCTGGTTGCTGCTACGCCTGGCTCGTAAAAAAGTCGCAGTTTCGACGCGTCTTGCGCGACCTAGGGAGGCTGGGTAACTAAGATGTGCGGCCCGAACCGACATGAAGCACAGGCTATATTGCCGAAACATCCATTACCGGCATATCCAGCCCCTGTTCGTCCCATTCGGCGGGAATCAGTTGAGCAAAGCCGCTTAAAGTATCGAACTAGGGAGAAAATCCGACCAAGTTTCTGCATGATCCCGCCGGGAGGGAAAGTGTCAGTCCCGGCGGCACAGCCCTGATGGCCGCGGCCGTGAACAAGAGCATTGCCGCCGTCGTCGTCCAGGTGCCGTTCATCTGGGCCAATGGGCCTCCCCTGACGTCTAGAAACGCGCCCAGCGGCTTGTTGCAGGAGCGCGCACACGCCATCGCAACCGGGACGCCGGCCAGGATCCCATACTCTCCCGAGTCGCTCGAACACGGAAGGCGGGCACGTCCAAGGCGATGCTCCAGGACCCGGCCGAGATCGCGATGACGGACGATATGACACGCCGCGGCAAGAATTGGGGCAAGCTGGGGACGGTACAGAGCCTCCTGCACTGTGCGATGTTCGAACCGCTCGCCTTCATCCAGCGCATCGCGCCCATCCCGCTGTTCATGGTCGTGGCCGAGAACGACGCCACGACGCCCTTGCATCTGCAACGTGAAGAGTTCAACCGCGCCCGTGAGCCCAAGAAGCTGCAGCTGCTCAAGGGTCAGGACCACTTCAGCATGAACTATGGAGAAGGGTTCGAGAAGAACGTGGCCGCCCAGATTGCGTTCCTTAAGGAGACTCTAGACATCTGACGGGCACGTGCAGAGCCGAGAGGCCTAGCGAGGAAAAGCTTTCTTGAATAGTAGAATGTCTGGCTGGAAATTTGTGTCGAAAATGGAGACAATGGCCTGATGAGCTCCATGCGCGACGGACTGCTATGCTGTCTGGCAGCACCGACAGGTTCGATTCGTTGCATATGGAAGCCCCAACAAAGCACTGATCGCCTTTTTTTGGTAAGCATATCGGCCCTGATCTGGGAACTCGGCAAAAAGAATGAATCCACACGATGTCGCCCTCCTCCAAGGCAGTCAAAGCAATTATGATACAAAATGAGACAGATAAATTAGAAAGTAAGGAGAGGAAAGAGAAAGAAATACGAAACTGACGTGACGGGCCTTGGTGAGAGAAAGGCAATGAGCTTCGGAGCCGCATGACAGCAACAGCGCGAGACCGCACCACGTCGCGGATAAGCCATGCCTGCTGGCCCCCTGGCTAGTTATTTCATGCACGTCGCTGCATTCCCGCACAATCTCCTAACCCCTGGGCCAACGCTACGCCACCCTGACGTGATGACCCGCGTTACCTCGTGTTTGAGCCTTCCCCTACCTACTGTGGGCTTCTGTAAACTATGCATGCTTACTTACATTCCTAGGTGAAGGCTAACCTGCATCTACACTACCTAAGTTGCAGTCTGACAAGCCCATCAGCCCGGAAGTGTAGTCTATATAAACCTTCCTTGCCGCTGTGACATGTTAGAGGTTGGGGTTCCGGAATCTTGCTACTAAAGCACCCTTCTCTCGGGTAGGGTACCTTACTAACATCACTAGTCAGACTCACAGTGTAATTAGGCCTCTGCCCGCGCGCCGTGCCACCCCCGCGATTCCAAGTGCGGAGAAGAGACCCAACCCAACATCATCCCGCATTCCGCGGCCCGGTCTGGGGTAATTCGAGCCGCCAGCGGGCCCACCAGCGTGCTCTCCAACAGGGCACACAGTTGGAGCTGTTTCTCGACCGAGTAGATCACATCCGTCAATGGCAGCAACAACTTGGAGCTATGTGATTCGACCGGAGGCTCGGCTTCTCGATCCCCCTCCCTTCCTTTCCCGCATCCGAGGCAGGCAGCTGCTAGCGCCTGAACATTAACTGTAGCTTAGGAGCAAACCTGCAGTCCTGCACTCCTAGGCGGCTAGCTGGGCCCCCATTAAGCTCTTGGATGATAAGTAGCCCGGCGCAGCATACACCGAACACGCTTTTGTTTTACTGCACAGGAGCATAGTACACACGTGCCCCGCTGTGCGGCCCCGATCTATCCCCGGAACCCCTCATCTGCGAGGATGCCATGCCGCGTCAGATCCGTCAGGTGATGTCACGACTAGTCCTGCGGCGCGGAAGGACGGGAGGTCCCCTTACGGCGCGAAGATCTCGGGGTTATAAATAAAGCTGGATAGCCTACGCTCGTATCCGATGCAGTTCGCATCCCCATCTAGACCGGACGAGTCCTGCATGAACGAACGAGCCCCCTCTACATTCCCTGTCGAACCAGCAACCAACCAGCAGCACAATGGCAGCGCCACCCCTCCCGTTCAGCGAACGGATCGAACGCGGCTCGGTCAACCTTCAACCCCGCCCGCATCCCCCATCCGTTCGCTCAACATCGGTCGATGCGGAGAAGGTCGCGAGCGACGTCGTCAGCGCCTTCAACGCCGCATTGAAATCAAAGAACTACGCTGATCTCGCAGAGCTCTTCGTCTCGGACGGCTACTGGCGAGACCACCTGTGCCTCTCATGGGATCTCCACACATTGAAAGGCAGAGACAAGATCCGAAGCTTCCTCGGCCGGGGTTGCCGACTGAACGAAATCCACGTCGACACCTCGTCGGCGCACCGGGCACCCCAGCTCGCTGCACTGGACGCTCATCGCGAGGTCCAGTGCCTTCAGTTCTACATCAAGGTCAACAGCGAGGTCGGACCGGGCGAGGGCGTTGTTCGATTGACCGAGTCAGGAGACAGGTGGGAGATTCTGACTTTCTTCACCACCCTCCGTGAGCTTAAGGGCCATGAGGAGCCGCTTAGGCAACGACGCGAAAAGGGAGTGGAGCATGTCGGCATTCGGGATGGGAAGAACTGGAAGGAAAGGCGCGAGGAAAGCCTCAACTATGAATCAACCGAGCCGACAGTGGTTATCATTGGTGAGTGACCGCCCGCGCTTTGCATTGATGACTGTGGAGAATCCTCGACGGAGAAGTTTGTGATGCCAACATCCATCCAAGGTGCTGGTCAAGCAGGGCTTACGGCTGCTGCGAGACTGAAGATGCTCAACGTAGACACTCTGGTGGTCGACAAGAACGGGCGTGTTGGAGACAGCTGGCGCAAACGGTACCACCAGCTCGTCCTCCACGACCCCGTGTGGTATGACCACCTGCCATACATCAGCTTTCCGGACCATTGGCCCATCTTCACGCCCAAGGACAAGATCGCCGAGTTCTTCGAGGCCTACGCCAACCTACTCGAACTCAACGTCTGGACCTCGACGACATTGACAAAGTCATCCTGGGACGACAGCAGGCGGCAGTGGACACTCACCCTCGAGCGGCAAAAGGCCGACGGAACCAAGGAGACTCGGACGCTGCACCCTCGGCACGTCATCCAGGCGACCGGCCACTCGGGCAAGATGTTCTTCCCCGACATCAAGGGCATGGGCGGCTTCAAGGGCGACCGCCTCTGCCACAGCTCCGAGTTCTCCGGCGCCCAGTCCAACTCCAGGGGCAAGAAGGCCGTCGTCGTCGGCTCGTGCAACTCGGGCCACGACATCGCGCAGGACTTCTACGAGAACGGGTATGACGTGACCATGGTGCAGCGCAGCTCCACCTGCGTAGTCTCCTCGAGCTCCATCACGGAAATCGGCCTCAAGGGCCTCTACGACGAGGACTCACCCCCGGTCGACGATGCCGACCTCTGGCTGTGGAGCTTGCCCGCCGAGCTGTTCAAGTCGCTCCAGGTCGGCGTGACGCAGCTGCAGAACGCCCACGACGCGGAGCTCCTGAAAGGCCTGCAAAAGGTCGGCTTCCAGCTCGACACGGGCCCCAGCGGCGGCGGCTTCTTTGTCAAGTACTTCCAGCGCGGCGGCGGCTACTACATCGACGTCGGCTGCAGCCAGCTCATCATCGACGGCGAGATCAAGATCAAGCAGGGCCAGGAGATCACCGAGGTCCTCCCCCGTGGCCTGCGGTTCGCGGATGGCTCGGAGCTCGAGGCGGACGAGATCATCTTCGCGACGGGGTACCAGAACATGAGGACAGAGGCGCGAAACATCTTCGGGGACGAGCTGGCCGACAGGATCGGCGACGTCTGGGGCTTCGACGAGGAGGGCGAGTTCAGGACCATGTGGAGGAACAGCGGGCACCCCGGCTTCTGGTTTATGGGCGGCAACTTGGCCCTGTGCAGATACTTTTCGAGGATCGTAGCGTTGCAGATCAAGGCGCTGGAGGAGGGCATCGACCAACACAGGGAGCAGGGCGGCAGCACTGGGAGGGCGGAAGCGGTGCCGAAGCTTTGATGAATTCTTTGTATCGTACGTTTTTCAGTCCATAGTTGACAAGCTGACTGCAACCACGCAAGCGTGTCCCCCTTGTCGTAGTCCACGTGCTGCAAGCGCTTTCATCGCTTCGGCTTCTCACCTGACAGCCCCGATCTCCGAAAGTCCCGCCAGCCGCCCCCTACTTCTTCAAGAGGGCCTCAACAATTTGCATTGTCCTTTTGCATCTGATACCTTTCCTTTTCGGGACGTGGGGCTTCTCAAACTCTTATTTCGCCTTGTTCTTGGTTCAACTTATCATTTACGATAGAATTCCCACCCATGGACGTGCGAATGTCTCGGCCCCCACAGCCCCCGCAAGATCATCACGAGACACATCCCGTAGCCCCAAAGACACTCGCTTCTGGTCGAGACGACTTCATGAGGCAAGTGATCTGCATCCAGATTGTGATCTCAGAGAATATTGGACACTAGCGAACCTTGCCGAGAGTCCCAACCTCTTATCTCTGGCTGGGGGGGAGATGACCAGATTCCCGCAAGTGTTGAGGCTCCTTTCTCTTCACCCCTGCCCCGGCCGATGTCGCTTGCCACACGTGATGAGCCTCGACGTACGATGTCAATACGCCTTCTGGCTGTTTGAGCTCGAGCGTTGCCACTTGACCCAGATTTTAGCGTCTTGTTTGGCGCTAAGAGGCTGATCGACATGATTCTGACGGAACTCTCCCATCCAAGTCATATTAACAACCACGACTCTTTCACAGAAAGAATGATGCCAAGGCCACGGAAATCCCCCGCTGCGCAGTGGAATACCCGCAAAGAGAAAATCACGATGTGCTGAGGAGGAATCAAGGGCTGCGCGCATGAAGATTGAAACAAGAACCCATGGAAACCGCATTACGTGCTGGCTCCACTGCGTGCCTATGTGTGCTCGCTGAAGTTGCATCACCGGCACATCCCCCTGGGGTTTCTCAGTCCACCGGCCCTCTCGATCCGCAAACCACGTGTGTTTGTGTTCCTTTGAGCGAATAGGACCCCGCCCGAGACTGAAACCAGAGAGAACTGTGGTGAATCCACAAAGTAGGGCTACGTTTAAGATGACGTCCAAGGTGTGCTCGTCGACATACATGAAGCTCACAACATTCCCGCATCAGATTGCAGAATCTGTACTTGTATTTCGTCCGCTGGCTTGGTGAATATATACATTTACACGGAATGTTCCAATCGGCCGAATTCTCCAGACAAACTGAGCCAAATCATCTCGCGACCAAGCGCGGAGCTTGAAATGAGCGCGATCCTCAAACTTAGATACCCTGTTATGGTGATCACGTAGACGAGACTAGGACCGTTGACAGATACTTTTGGCACAGGGGAGCCCCTGAGGTGGGTAACAATGCTACTCTCGCTGTGGTCAGAACCACCTACAATCCCGCTTGGCATAGCCTCTCCTCTTCCCCGGATGCTTCAAGATAGTCGATCTTTGCCATGACCCTTGTCGATACATATTTTCTCTCCCTATGGGACATCTTTGGACAAAACCAGTGCTATTTGTTTTAGCTCTGTTGCGACGTTCAGCCCTCATGGCGCGGTGGATGGCAATGATGTGGTTCTGCCACACTACAGATATGACAGAAGGCGTGACGGAGCCTCCTGGATGTCGACCGAGCAATACATAAGTACCATCAGGTTCCGGCTCTCACTCTGCAAGATCAATAATCTTATCACACGAAACACGCTTCTTTCGTCTCACAACGCCATGGCGTCCAGACTCCTCGTCAGAGAACGCGATGTAGCACCCGAAACCCAACAGCTCGCCGCCGCTGTGGACATTGACCATACTCTCGACGACGAATCACGGGTTGCGGAGATAGTGGCCATTCTGGTCGTTGGGTCGGTGCTATCTACGTTGGCTGTCGGGCTGAGGGCGTTTACGAGAGTCAAGATGCTACGCACATTTGGTGCTGATGACTCCGTCATGGTCGTGGCACAGGTGAGCAACGTAGCCAGCCCCTTTGCTTCCAGGGACGCATGCTGACCAATTTGGCATCGCAGCTTTTGACTATCGGTTCTGCAGTGGCTATCGGTCTTGGTAAGCCCGACATTCTCGGGTTCTTCGGAAAGAGTATGCCTGGCTAACGACAAAACTCAACACACAGAGAGCAAATACGGGCTTGGCTCCCACTCATGGGTCCCGCCCCCGGAAGACTATGTCCCTTACATGAAGGTGAGGAGCCCTAATTTTTTCCGGGGGATATGAGGCACTGATAGGACTGCCAGTCGTTTTACAGCTCGATCATTGTCTATAACATAGCAACATGCCTGGTCAAGATCTCAATTTTGCTGCAATACCGCCGTATCTTCGCCAACGATAGGATGCAGAAACTGACGCTGCTGTGCCTCTTCATCCTGTCCACCTACACCGTCACGCTGTCCGTGCTTCTTCCGCTCATGTGCTACCCGGTAGCGGCTTTCTGGGACTCAACGGTCGAGGGCCAGTGCCTGGACTACCTCACGATCTGGTACGCGATGGCCGGGATAAATCTGGTGGCCGACGTCGTCATCTTCAGCCTGCCGATCCCTGTAATCAACTCACTCCAGCTGCCGCGACGGCAAAAGCGGATGTTACTCCTCGTCTTCGGCCTCGGGTTCTTGTGAGTTACTCCCGCAGCAGGCCATCCCTTTGTCGAGTTAGCGCTGACTCTGGAAACCGTACCAGCACATGCATAATCTCGGCCCTCCGAATCCGAACGCTGCGCGTCGCCGCCAAGACCAAAGATCCGTATTGGGACAACGTGAACGCGGCGACTTGGTCGTTCCTGGAAGTCACCGTCGGCATCCTGGCGGCGTGCCTGCCGACCATTCGGCCCATATTCGTCACACTGCTTCCGAGCCTCTTCGCGACGACTTCTCTGAATTCCAAGAGCGGCGCGAGACCGCGAACACCGTTTCCTTCCGCCGACGTGCGAGGTGCGCAGACGCTGGCCCTCTCTACTTGCGGAGATCGACTGCGGCGGCCTTCGGACAGCACAGAAGGGCTAAAAGACTGCGACGATGCCGAGGTGCGCGGACAAGACACCAGGAGCCCGACAGGTGAGTACACAGTCAGCGTTAGCGCAGGTGCTCCGGAGGGCCATGCGTCTTGGTTGAGGGGTGGGAGGGACCGGAACGAGAGACAAGGCAGAGGTCACATACGGACAACGACTGTGGTGACGCAGGAAATAGCTTTTGAGGCTTTATCGCGAGATTCAAGCGGATCATGATGCACAAATACCTTATCTTCTAATACATAATCATTTCAGGGCTCCAATTGAGAATCATGCAAACGTCAGACGGTGTGACAGGTACGTAGGCTACCGCAATAAGCTCAATCCCGGACTATATCTACGTTATGAAGACTTTAAACAATTGAAACTTGATTATTCTGTCCTTTATGGAGTCCATGTTTTGCTCCTTTTCACATACCGAAAGTGGATGAAGTGCGAGGCTTGCTGAGGATTTTCAATTTCAACGTTAAACAAGCTCTAGACGGTGATTCCTTTATATGGAGTGCACAATTTGCTGTTGGTTACCAGCAAACCAATGGTCAAGTCGTTCATGGGTGAACAGTTTCATTATTCTACCTGTTTATGACAAATACTCCTCGAGAACACTCCGTGGCTCTACATACTTGCCTAAGGGGCTATACTCGACATCATAACCGAAGGCTCGCGGTCCTCCAATATCTAAGCCAGTTTGAGTCTCGGTCCACCGCGGTGAGCAAGTGATGCCAACGACCGTCACACGATATCCGTATTTGAACTCGGGCACACCAAGAGCCCTGCCTGACTCATTATCCAGGATGCATATAAGGTCAGGCACTGAAGCCAGTATCCGTGTCCTGCCGTCCGAGTCGATGTGCTCTGCAAGAATGTTCTCGTTTTTAAAAGGAATTTGAAGCGTTCCGCCTTGAGCCACTGCCGTGGCCCGATCCTTGCTATTGGCCGACTCATCCTCATCACCGCTCTCGAAAGCAGCGATATGTACTTCCCCGTAGGAGTGCCCCTTGAAGAGACGCCTTTCTACCCGTATGATTTTGCCTCTAAATAGCACCTTTGCCGCCTCGGGGCCGCCCGCTTCGTTAATGATGGACTGGGCGACTGTACTCATGGTGTTTGTTGCCTGACAGATTGCTATTGAACGGCCGATGCGCCATGCAAGCGAAACGGTGTTGAGAACTCCGAAGTTTCTGACTTTGTCGCTTGATGTGGGCTTGGCCGCCATGCCTACTCGTGAGCCCATCTCCGAGCAAGAGGCACGTAGCGCGCGGTCAACAATCTCATCGTTTGGAGCCCTCGTCATAACGATGGTCTTCCCATCTCCGGAGTCAATGGCACACGGGACAAGCTCCAGGGGCGCGTGCACCGCCAGGGTGGTCTGCCAATATGTCGGATAAGCTCTCCCCATCCAGTCTCCATCTATAATGGGGCTATTGAAAAACCGCGATGAGCCTACGAGAAACGGCTCAAGCCCGTTGGCACCGCCAATTTCAAGACCCATGACAGCGTCGAACCTGTCGTGATGGAGGTATTCCATCAAAGCGCGGAAGGCGTCGACCGTCTCGATGGACTGCAAACGCTCAATGGACACCGCCGGTGATCCCATATGGCCTAACATGAGTCAGCGAATATTCAGAATGGTTTGCTTTTTCGTAAGTTCTCTTACCACCCCAGTAGATGAGATCCGTCTCTTTCAGAGACGATGCGTCTATGACGCGCATGGTATGCCCCTCGCTGAGCATGTTTCGGAGTTGAATCTTGGAGGCTGCGGGACTTCCACCACCAGCGCATCCGAGAACATAGCACCCATCAGTGAGGTAATCCAAATCCGTCTCGCCAATGTTCCATTCGACAACACCCTTCTCGTTCCTGGCGACATGAGGTTTGTACGATATAGGATCAACTCTGCTGTCCTCAACCGTAGCGCGACTGAGGTCCTTCTTTGCTTCGACGTGTTTCTCATCCTCCTCCTCGTCAATGATTTCTTCAGAATCATCGAGCTTCGCGTGTAGGTCGATGTCTCCGATGGCCTTCACCAAAGTCCTGACCTGGTTAGCAACATACTGCAGTGGCATTGTCTCGACTTCGGCGATTTTGACACTCTCGGGAACGGCACCAGCTGCAATGGCACGCTTCACGGCCAGCCTTTTGGCGTTCTCGATGGCTTGCGATTCCGTCTGGTGCGTGGTCCCCTGCACGATGTCGACAGCTCCGCAAACCCGTGCAATGGCGGCTCCGACAGCATTTGCCACGTCATGATACGGGGGCCGGAGGAGCTTCGAGGCCCCTTTGAGGCTTTCTGGCGAAAGAATCGCTCCTCCGCCGACAAGAAGCACCGGGATAGGGTCCGGTGATGTTTTGATAACATCAACAGCTCCTTCTAACAGCGTCTGGATGTTGGCGATCGCCTGCTCGACGAAATCAGACTCTAAGCTCTTGACCTTGTCTCTGGAGCCGACAACGGCTTTGCCAGCCGCCACTGCAATGTCGGTTGTTGTGCAAACGTCACCACCAAAGACCAGACCGCGAGTCACCAGCTCAAGACCGACAGACTCAGGCCCAACCTTCACTTTGCCTGCGACAGTTCTCACAACTGAGCCTCCTCCGAGGCCTATGCAGTGCAGGTGAGGCATGGAGTAGTTGACTCTCACTCCAGCGACGGTGACATACGCAGATGCCTGTCTCGGCATACCTGAGGGCAGAAGAACACCGACATCTGAGGTTGTGCCGCCGATATCGACGACAATCGCAGAGCTGTCACCACCGGAGTCCAGGCCAGCGAGGTACGCAGCGCCACGCATGGAATTCGTAGGTCCGCTCGAAAATGTCCTGATCGGAATCTTGGCTGCCGACGCCGCGTCGAGAATGGTTCCGTCATTCTGCGTTAGGAAAAGAGGACACGACAGATTGAGCCGCCTCATTGCCAGCCGAAACCTGCTCACAGTCTTCCTCGCATAACGCAAGATCGCACCGTTCAGGATGGCTGCGTTCTCTCGCTCTATGAAGCCGATGCTAGCGCTCGCCTCCTTGCTGCACACAACGTCGATCCCGGGGACCTCGCGCAAGATGATGTCGCGGACCTTCTCCTCCTGCCCAAAGACTTCATCGATGGGCGAATAGACGCCTGACACGACCACAGCGCCAACGCCGCTTTCGCGGATGCGCGCGCACTCTGCCACGACCTGGGCCTCTACGACCGGCGCCTCTTGCGAACCGTCGATGTGGAGTCCTCCGTCGACGATGCCGACATACGACTTGATGACGGCTGCCAGGTCCGGCGGAAACTCGGCGAATGCGGGGACTTCGCGGAGGAACGATTTGCTGAGACGCAAAACGCCAACGCGTTGGAGTCGTCGCACATCGCGTTCGATGACGGCGTTGATAAAATGCGTTGTCCCGATGGTGACGCTCGCGATGCGCTCTGGGGAGTTTGCGAGGTCAGCCGCGGCGAGGACGGCCCGGACGGCGGTCTCAATGCCGGACGTCGCGTCCGGGGTGGTCGGGGTCTTGAAGTGTGCCAGAACACCGCGTTTAGCTGTTTGCTGCAGGCTCAAATCTATGGCCACCGCATCGGTGTTTGTTCCTTGGCATCCAAAGAGTCAGCTGAGCTGTGAAGGCTGCGTGCGGCGATGAACCTGCGATGTCGGTGACGGCACGAGACCAGACTTACCGCCAACATCAACCCCGATGCGCACAGTTCTGCGGGGCGACGGCATTTCACCCATGATTTGTAGCAACCACAAACAGGGTATGAACCGTCAGAAAGACTCTGGCCAAAGATAACCTCCTGTTGGCGTACTTTATGAGTTGCCGGTTCATGAAGACCTTACGGGACGATTCGATTTCAGCTTTACGAACAATTAGCTTGTAGCGGGAGATGCCCCAACTAATATCGAACGAACTGCCACCAGTGCTCCGATTATTCGAACATAGTTCCACCGGCTAACAATCGGAGCGGATAAAGCGGCTAATCATCTGCCGCCATTTCCAACATTACCTCATCTTCGATAACAGCAACAGAGAATGAATGATTGTCACAGTGAGGCAGGTACAAGCGGACAATTTCTCCACGCACAAGGTTCCTGAAAGACATTTGGCTGACAATCAGATGCCGGCATTGCTGTTGATAACGCGGAGTAGACTTGGATACCCTTGCTTGAAGATGGTTCAGCAACACAAGATGTTGCCATGTCCTTATCAACGAATATTACCCCACAACCCTTCCGAACTCTGATAAGAACTTTTAGCCGGCATGAGTTGCGGTTCAGAGTTGGAGTCGTTCTCCAACGATAGCAGTCATCTATTCATTGTTGTCACTGAACGAGTCCGGGTCTTTTGTGTAGATGGTAGGTGATGGGACGATTTGGCCATTTCTGGAATCTAGGCCCATAGAGAAGATATGCGTCCATCGTAGCCCTCCAGTGATGCCCTTCGTACCCTCATTTGCGTACTACGTAGAACTCCCAAGAGGGGCGAGACGAACAGCAGGTATGGAAACTGGGCTAGCGGAGACAGGGTGGCATCTCTTTACTGTACCTTTGTTAAGATTCCGCCATCAGCGAGTGTAACGTTCCGGAGGGGACATCAGATGAATAAAGATAACGCTAGGTCGGGTCATTCACCACAACCGTCTCTAAAACCACCCGCTGCCCCCCTCGTCTCTTCTAGGAAGGCAGATGAGATCTCTCGGTGCCTGGCAGCGAATGGAACGTCGAAATGGATCCCAAAGGCATCATTCGGTGGCTGCGGCTGCCCGACAGCGACGTTGCTGAGTCCAACGTCTGGATCAACGATGACATTCGGCCCATGCCTCCGGACCGGCGCAAGTGGACAACATCCACATTCATTTCTTTCTGGTTGACGAACCAAGTTGCCAGTCAGTGTCTTTCTCAAGGCTTTTCCTCGCGAACAAAGTAACCTAACAGCTGTCGCTCAGTCTCAAACTGGCAATTGGGAGCGTCTCTTGTTGCGACCGGTCTCTCTGTTTGGCAGAGCGTGATCGCCATCATCGTTGGCAAGATCATCATCGCTCTGGTGGCCATAGCGAACGGTTACGTCGGAGCCGAATGGCACATCGGGTTCCCAGTCGTCTCCCGGTATATTTGGGGCGTCTATGGGCAGTACATCATCCTCGTCCAAAGAATCATCCTCAGTCTGGTGTGGTTTGCTGTGCAGTCATGGACTGGCGGATTAACGGTCGTCAACTGGTAGGTGTTTGAAAAAAGCCCTCCCAAGCAGATTTGGCTGCGCGTAGTGCTCACTTTAGCATTCAGTCTTTCTGCAATCTTTCCCTCCTTCGAGTCGTTGGGTAACGTCTTCCCGGAGTCATCTCATCTAACTACCAAGGACTTCATTGGCTGGATCATCTTCAACGTGTTGCTCATTCCCGTTCTTTACATTCGACCAGAACGGATCCAGAAGTTGCTTCTCGCCTTCAATGTCATCTCGTCCGTCACACTCATCTCTATCATGATATGGGCCCTAGCAACTGCCGGTGAGGCAGGATCACTCGTCAAGCAGGGCTCAAAGTCCATGTCGTCGAATGACCTGGGATGGCAAATCGTCCACGGCATTACCACCGTCATCGGGAGCATCGCCGTCGGCTTGACGAACCAGCCAGACTACTGCCGCTTCGCCCGCCGACCGGGAGACCAAATATTCGGACAATGGTTCAGTATCATCTTCTTCGGCGCCGTCTTTCCCACCTTCGGATGCTTGGCTGCGTCGGCAACAGGCGTCATCTACGGCGAGCCAATCTGGAACCCGCCTCTAATCGTCCAGGCTTGGCTCGACTCCAACTACAACGCCAAGAGCCGGGCAGGCGCATTCTTCGCTGGCCTCGGTCTCCTCTGTATACAGCTGAGTATCAACACAGTGGACAACGCCTTCTCAGCTGGCATGGATCTGGCGGGACTGTTCTGCCGCTATGTCAACATCAGACGCGGCGCTTACATCGGTCTCGTACTGAGCATTGCTTTATGCCCGTGGGAACTCCTTTCCTCAGCAGCTGTGTTCATCAGCGTTCTGTCTGCTTACAGCGTCTTCCTGGGGCCCATAATCGGCATCCAGATCTGCGACTACTTCATCATCCGTCGACGCAAAATCAAGCTGTCAGATCTTTACCATCCGCGGCCCGATGGATCTTTTTACTATTGGAGGGGAATCAATCCGCGTACTTTCATCGCGTGGGTGTGTGGTTTTGCGACGCAACTACCTGGTTTCGCAGCGAGCGTCACACCTGCCAGTGTCAAAGTCGCCCCGGCGTGGATAAACCTATATTATCTGGCTTTCCCCTTGGGTTTCACCATTTCGTTCTTGCTCCACCTGGGTATCAACACTATCTGGCCTCCACCAGAAGCAGGGGTTGCGGACGCGGTGGACTACTATGGTACATTTACTGAAGAAGAGGCGAGCAAGATGGGAGTATTTTCACTCGAAGTAGAGGTAATCAAAGGCTCGTCAAATGTTGCTGGGTTAGCAGACGCGGAGAAGGGGCCCAGAACTTAAGATGAAAGTCTTCTCCTAGTATTGAACTCGTCTGGGCGTGCACGCTTCTAGTGCTGTATTAATCACTTGTATTAATCACTTGTGAAAGCTGCAGCAGTGTAAGAAGTCAAAATATCACACAGTTCTGGGAAGTCCTTCGCACATGAAGCTTTATCCGTCTCAATTTTATGTTTCAGAAAAACGCCGGGCGTTTCTTGAGGCTCCTCCTGCAAATCAGCCGTTGTTTGAGAATCTACGGGAACAAAGAGCAGAACTTCGGGACAACCAAACGAATACCTAAACTCAAGATGACCGAGAAACAAAAACCTCCACGTCTGCCAAAACAGGCCGATGATCAGAGTAGTATATCCCATCATCAAACCGATTTGATAATACAGCGAAGTTATGAAAGTTGATACCGGTAGGGTCAAGAACGAAGAGGTGGTCGATCGTGGTTGGCTCGCCCTCGCCAAATGTTGTATACGTGATTCTGTTTCCATAATGCTGGCTCTCAGGCAGCAAGTCTGAAATATTGACCAAGCCGTCAGGTTGGGCGGTCAGCAGACGATGAGGCTCCTCATCCCGTCCACTATTGAAGTCGCCTGCAAGGAAGACGGGTGGTGAATCCGCTTGCTCTGTAGAAGCTTCTCTTTGCCACTCCCGAGCGATCTTGAGAAGCAGTTTCGCGCTTTCAGCTCTTGCTTCTGAACTCTTATGATCGAGATGCGTGTTCATAACGATAATTGAGTTGCCAAAAGTTCTGTGGCGGAAAAGTCCCACAGTAACGATGCGGTTAATGGTGGTTCCCCAGGCGCTGGATGGAACAGTTGGCGTGGGGCTGAGCCAGTACGTCTCGGTTCGCTCCACGGCCCAATGGTCCATTCGATAAAATATGGGCGAGAACTCTCCATCTTTCAGGCCGTCGGCACGAGCACGGCCAACCTGACCCCATTGCAGACCGAGCTTGGCTTGCATGTCGACGAGTTGCTGGTGCTGGACCTCCTGCATACAGATGAACGCGTTTGCTTGGCCGAAAGTGTGAACCCTCAGCTGGGACGCCAGCCTGGGGCAACGAACCTCCCATGGCTGCTCGTTGGGGAGCAGAGTCTTCTTCGCGGCATATCTGAGGTTCGAGGTGATGAGACGAATAGGTACCGTCGACCTCTCTAGGCTTTCGATGTCCATATTCTAAGAATACTTCGAAGAAAGTATGTAATGGGCTTGAAGTGAGGTGAGGAAGAGCTTTGAATCACAGAGTTGGTCAAAGGATGGGTGGAATATAGTATCGTTGGCTATAGGCAGGCTGCAACTCGCATTGTTTGTTTAATCTGCTACGTGCAGAATACGTGCCATTAGCGGCCAGCTTTGAAAGTACGTTCGTCTTATTAATGTCCACATAGGAAAATGGAATCCCCTTTGTTCTGGAAGTTAGCCGTATCCTCCCTTGGCGCTATGCCAACTGGCACTAAGCCCTCCGCGGATTTCATGTTCCTAGCCCGGATTTGTCTCCCTTGGAAACATGATTAGTGTAGTAGAAAATGTACACGTGGTCGGTCGGGAAAACTTGGGGCAAAACACCCATGACTAACTTGAGTCTGCCATGGTTAAGCTCATGTGGGAATTCAACGAGCCTGTCGGATCCTCAGCTATCAGGATCTCGGGAGTGAGTCACCGGCCAACGAGACCGTGGCTCTGCTGATCATCCCAGATGAAAATCATGACGACAGGTCGATGGTGGAAGGTTTTCTCGCAGCCCTTTTGTCTTGGCTCGTTCGGAACCCTGGGGTTCAACTTGAAGAGGCCAGTAGGTAGCTGAGACCATCTGGTCTGTGGTACCCTTGCCAGTGCGTTCTTGTACCTCTTTGGGAAATCCGACAAGGATGCACGATACGAGAATTACCTAAAGCCAAGCCATGCATGCCATTAAGGCGGCAGAGTCTCCCAGTTGTGCAACCCTAACGTCCACCATACAATTGGTCAGTCGATGCCCAGCAATGGCCATTGGCGGATCTCGTCTGCCTGCTTTTGCCAAACTCACTTTCTAGTTTGTTGTCGTTGAGCTCTGAATCTCACTCCATTCTCAACTCAGTTTTCGATCATGAGTCGTAGTAATAACGCCCAAGCAATTGAGTTGGAGGATTTCTCACCAGCGGCGTTACAGTCAACATATGGTGGTAACGAGGCCACGCATGTTACATCTAACAGGTGGTCTCAAGGCGCGAATAGGTTCGAGTCTGGCGATGCGCCAAGATCTCAGATCTCTCCTGACGGCGCTATCGAGGCGCTGCAAACATGGAACAACCCCCGTTCGAACATTGGACGCATCTGCGCTGTCTTCTGGAGTCTGATGGTGATGGGCGCAAACGATGCTTCCTATGGCGTGAGTCACCCGAGAACTTCTTCTGTGAGATCAGTCGCTTACACGGTCTCAACTTCAAACAGGCAATCATCCCTCATGTAAGTGAATACCACCCTCTGTTGCTTTCCGCTCATGTATCTTGTCTTGCTGATACCTAGGAGTGTAGCTGGGGAAATACTACGACTTACCATATTCGTTTATCTCCCTCATTTTCCTAGCCCCTTTCGTCGGTCAGACATTGTCCGCTATTCTGAACACAAACCTTCACGAGAGCATTGGGCAGAGAGGAATCGCGATCGTCTGCTCTGGCTGCCACCTTGCGGCCTACGTTGCTATTTCTTTCCACCCCCCCTATCCTGCCCTGGTCTTCATCTACATGATGGCTGGATTGGGTACCGGTATCGGTGATGCCGCTTGGAACTGTTGGATCGGTAGTTTGGCGGACTCCAATAAAATCATAGGCTTGATGCACGCCTGCTATGGTTTAGGAGCTATTCTAGGCCCTATCACTGCCACCGTCATGGTAACGAGGGCCAATCTTCCGTGGCATGTGTTTTATTATTTCATGGTAAGCGAGCCTCCTACCAACATCAACACAGCTCTTGGTAACTTGAATTCCTCCTTATATAGGCTGGATTGGCTGGTGTGGAGATCATTGCAACAACCACAACGTTCTGGTCGTCGTCTGGTAAAGCGTACCGGGACGCCAACCCGAGACGTCCAGAGCCGAGGGATTCTATAATGCACGAGACACTATTCAAACTTCCTTCTGCCAGGGTCACGTGGCTCTGTGCCATATTCGCCCTGGGATACGTAGGTCTGGAGGTGTCACTAGGTGGATGGATCGTCACCTTCATGCTTCAGGTCCGCCACGGGCAGGAGTTCGCCAGCGGAATGACCGCCACCGGCTTCTGGGCCGGCTTAGCTATAGGTCGTATTGCGCTGGGCTTCATCACGCCGCGCGTGGGAGAGAAGTTGGCGATAACGGTACGTTCGTACAAGAAAGTGCGCTTTAGACTCCGGTTAATCCATTTGTTACAGTTATATCTTATCGCGGCCACATGTCTTCAACTCCTCTTCTGGCTGATCCCGGAGTTCTTCGTTTCTGCCATCACAGTGTCCCTGCAAGGCTTCTTCCTCGGCCCCCTCTTTCCGGCTATCATGATTGCCATCACGAAGTCGCTTCCTAGGCATCTCCACGTCAGTGCTATCGGCTTTGTGGTCGCCCTTGGGGGGAGCGGTGCGGCTATCCTCCCTTTTGTAGTTGGAGCCCAGGCCCAGCATCACGGCGTGCAGGTTATGTCGCCTATCACACTGGGGGCGTTGGCGTTTCTACTGGCTACGTGGTCCCTTTTGCCAAAATTCGATCTCAAGCAAGATTAGGACAGTAATCTGCTCCATCTTCGTTTCGACACTAGTCCGTAGAGTCTATTTCCCATCTATGACAGCTGGAAACTTCAATGCAAAAAGAGAAAAAGTAAAAGAAAAACCATCAACGGCCTTCTGATGCTATTACCATGTATATATAGTTACTAGAAGTGAAACGCCATTGAATCGGACTACCTATATCGAGGGCACATGTCCTCTTTCCGAACCAAAGATTGATGCTTCAACCGTAAGAGCTTTGCGCTTCGACCGTTTGATATTCGGGGCTCTTTTCATAATATGGCAACACCTCATCGTCATGATGTGCGCCGTACAACGGTGGAACATCGATGTCACCGAGAGTGTCGATCAGATCGTTTGTCATCATCGGACTCTCTGGTCGCACAAAATTGTCGGCGGCATCAACAGGTATTCGAGGAGAGACGAACAACACCACTGGAATTGTGGCATGATACTGATTGTTATCATATCAGTCCTGCAAAGCTCCCGCTGGATGACGTGCGGCCTCACCTTTACAATGCCTGATGCAGCTTCGAAGGTGGAAACGTCGATCTCGAGAAGATGACTGATATTAACCCCACAGGCCGCCATGTCGGGAGAACATTTCGTAGACTTTAGCGGAAGTGGAAGCCTTGTCGAAGCACTGTAACATTCTTGCGCCTCGTTCTCGAAATCGCGGACAGCAACGTTCCACGCGGCTACGAGCCTGTCTCCGGTGAATGCTGGAAGAGACCGATTACCGCCGAGCTCTACCTTGTGGGATTCGGTGAGCCGACAGAAAACTCGGGAAACCTTCGTTTCATTTCGTAGCGACCTAAGGTGAATTTCAAGTGGTATGCTGCTCCCGAGAGCAACGGCTCGATGGCCGATGGAAATCGCGTACCGAATCTTTTCCGCCCATGTGCCTTCGATTGTGGCCGCGTCCATCAACTCAAAGGCCGAGTTCGAAAGCGTCCGATTGACGCGTATTACTTGGTATGCCTGTGGTGCCGCGCAGGAGGTATTGGCTCGGATGGTGGTCGCAGTGAGATGGTACGTGATACTGCATCGACTGCAGCCTTTGAATGTCTCTGGAAGGTCGCCCGGAACCATCAGGTTGAAAGTCCAATCATGCGTTACCACTTCGGGGGAACTGTCGGTAACGACCTCAAGCCCATGGTCTATCAGAAAGGGAGGCCACTCGTGTTCGAATACTCGGATAGTATGGGAAGCATCTGCAGACTTAGGAGTCGTGCCATGGTCCCTGAAAATTAATTGATGCACACTTCAGCTCTTCCAGGCCTTTTCAAATGGTTTCGACCCCGAAAAAGAACCAACTGACCTGCATCGGATGAAACCATCCATCCGAAGAAGTACACCGACTGTTTTCTCTATACTTGTAACGGGCAAACTGAGGCTGATCGTTCCCGTCAGAGGCTGTGCTGTTGCTTCTTCAGTTGTTCCTTTCAAAAGCACGAAGTCTTTATCCATGCTTGCGCCAAAATAAGCTCGGTACAAAAACTTCTGGTACAGAAGAAAAGCCCTTACCGGATTCTGAGACGTGAGTCCGTGGCCGCAGCCCCGCACGTCAGTCGTTGCAGTAAGGAAAACATTGATGAGAGGACAAGTTGTCTGATTTGAGTGTTGAGGGCAATCTGTGAAGCCACAAGTGCAACAACATGGCGATATCAGCTTTTACGTTGGCCATCTTAATTCCTCGGCCGACCACAAGATAGATCTTCTGCAGTTACTGCAAGACACGCCACAATCAAGGCTAGTTGTTCTTGGAAAGGGATATATATTCCGCGAATGACAACTGACTACTAAAGCGTGGGCAGAGGCTGCGCAAACCCAAAAAAAATGCGTGGATCAAACGGAAAAAAATAAAAGGAAAAGAGATTCAACCCAAGTCTTTTCAGTTACGTGCGAAAAGCCCCTGCAGACGGGAAGACAAGGGAATACCTCTCGAGCCGTCGGGGTTCTAGTCCGTCGCCTTTCGTGTTCTCGAAGACTCGGAGACTCCGCATGAGTTGGAACTATTTCCCAATCCGGCTATATAGCGTGATTCGATCATCAAGGAAGCTAATGGTTTGCACAGTCCAATCATCTTACATCCCATTATCCAAGCCCGCAAAGATTTTCACCATGGCGAGGTCGTTCAAGTTGACTGTGAACGGCACTACGTACGCCGCGTATATCCTTGAGTGGTTGATGACATGGCTTTCTCGGGTTTACGGGGTTCACGGGCCGCATCACAGTTTTTTCCTTCTGTGAAACCCCACACGCAATCAAGCGCGAGTTCGAGCGGTCAGTTGGTCAAATGATTTTTGTGTCAGCATTCATGCCTCCGAAGACATCGGACTTACCAATAGCGGCAGGCCGCCTCTGGATAATCCTCGGACGAAGCGCCCCTATGCCTTAGGCGAGGAGGATTGCTTTTGTACGTCCCTCGGGGAATTGTCGGTTCTAACATAGGCTTGGCCGTCTCTCGATGGTTCCTTTTCATGAGCGGGATATAGTTCCCGTTGGCGACTGGGGGCCTGCTTGGGCACACAACCGACGCTGACATGGTAACGGGTAGAACCGAAAAAGCCGGTTGGTCATCCTGCCGTTGCCGAAACTCAAGTAGTGCAGCGCTGGTCGGGCGATATGTCCGATGAATTGTTGTCGGCGTCTTGCTTGATTCTACAGTGACGTGAATCGCGGCTTCCCCTCACTGCTTGGGTGTATGATATTTGTCAGGCGAAAATCATTACTCACCGACATCGTCCATACCCTTCGGGTCATTGTCGGTTGTCGATAATGGACCCTGGGTTGAGTGCATTGTCTTGTCGCGAAGCAGAGCCGTGATACAGCACGTCCCGTGGTGACATAAAGCATGAAAACACATTAATAATTCAACATGACGCTGCATGCCAAGACCACTTGACCAAGTAAACGGTTCTAAACTTTGCGAGGAATCCCTTCACCTTCCCGACCCTTAAGTAGTCCTTTCGTCTCTAGTCCTCTCCCGATTTACACATCAAGTGGGCGAAAGAAAAATAATCATAGCCCCAATCATCTTCTAGTACTCTTTCTCTACATCAATGAATACGTCTGGGCTGTTGTCCATGTCCGCCATCACCAACATGGCAGCCCTACCGGTGTACGGCAACAGCTCCGTAGTCAGGATGGAAGACCTCCTCGATTCATGGTGTGTTGAACGTTTGGATCGCAAACTCTCGGTCACGCCGCCCCATCTCTCGCGCGTCATATACATATCAAAATACAAAGACGGCGATACTCACCTGCCGCTATACGATGTCTCCGAGACGTACCACAAGTCGTTTGAAAATGAACTCGTTGGGAGCAACAAGTACAAGCTGAAGTTGGCCATGATGCGGGCGCCCACGGGGGATGGGACTAGTGCTGAAGTTCGATATCTTGTCGACTTGGAGCATACAATCCATGAAACCGTAGCGAGTGTTAAGAGGAGGACATTGGGTGGTAATGGAGAGACGGTTAATATGTAAGCTCGCGCGCTGGCTGAACATTCTCTTCTCCACAAGGCAGGCTGTTGACGCTCATTTACGCAGGTATTTGCCATGCGGTGCCACCACAGAATTCGAGCTTCAACCGTCAAATGAAATGCAGTCACCCAGGATCACTGTCAGCTCTTCGTTCCCGGTCCCTGACACAAAGGTAGCCAATAGACCCGTTCGTCACCCCTGGTTTTCCTTATCCAGTACAGGGGCAGATGGGTCAAAGAGGCCTTTGAACCTTGAATGGCAAACTCAGCCGGTGGAACATGGACCTCTGCGATATACGCTTGTGGAGTTGGGAGGTGAACCCGAAGGCGACGAGCCAACGGTGCATGCGATATACCACCACGCCGGACTCGGTTTCTGCCTTCCGCACGACTATAGTGAGGGCATCTTGATCTTATCCCAAAAACTCGATGCAGAAGCAGAAGCGTTAGCCGTGGCCGCATTGCTGGGAGTGCTGCGTCAGGTTCGCTCGATGAATAAACCTGCTCCTAAGCCCAAGAAGTCGTTGGTCAAGAGAGTCCTGAGAAAGGCTTGAATAAACTTCGACGAAATAAGAGAATTGTTGGCATGGCGCATGGGAGTTTGTACCGTTGTATCACCCATTACACAGAAGATAGTACCTCCTTTGTTAGGGGTAGGGAGCAAGTACATGAACATTTCTGTTAAGTTATGGCCCTCGAAGAACAAGTTGACTGGCGTACCACGACTAGACAACCGATGTTCTGAAAATTGAAATGATGAAAAGCTCAACAACCCTTTCGGACAGGTAGTCTTTTATGTGCGACTCTAGCGAACGCGCTGATCTGGTGCAGCTGGTCAGTGGATGCTTGATAGGAGCTCACAAGAGAGAAACTGATCGAAAAGTGGGTTGATGTCAAGTAAATGAACCAGCGGAGCGTTCTGTCGTTGACAGAAAGCTTCCGCGAATCCGGCCACAGGAGGTCGATGGGGTCCTAGAACTGTGCCTTGTCGCGCGAGCGGAAACCGATATCGAAATTCAGAACCACGCGCAACACCGAACAGTCGCCTCCAAGTCCCTTGGCCGTTCCAGGGCGGTCAGAAATAGACCAGAAATCAAACCGAAACGAATGTGACAAGTCAAAGTCGAAGCCTTCTGGCATGAAAGAGGGATCGTCAGCTAGATACGCCGCTGCGGCCTGGGCAATACCATCCCGTGACTTGGCGGTGAGAAGTGTCATCGCAGCTGCGGGCTGCGACAACGATCAATGAGTCGAGCGCTTATGCTTCGGTGTCCATCACTTCCATCTTCGTCCCGAATATGCGGTGGTCCGGGGAGGGTTCAGATGGGCGAGGGTCGGCGGATGCCGAAGGACTTTCAGAACGGGGCACGCTCGGTCGCGGTGACGATCGCCTTACGACAGAACGACGGTTGATTCGATGGAATCCAAAAGGGCAAGCATCTGGGCTCGAACATCCCATCGGCTGTGCCATGGAGGCCGATATTAAACAACTTTGTGGATGGGGCCGAGTCTATTTCTCTCTGACTGCATCCTCCGTCGGATGGGGAAATAAGAGGCGCCTTGCTGGAGCCCGGGTCTGGCAAAGGCACTTGGCGCAGAGAGAGCCAACCCAACACCACCGTGATCGCAACGTGGGTTGAGCACAACCGCTCGACCCAGCTCTTAACATTGTTTGTTATGATAGCTCGGTAGGCCGGCACTTAGGTGCTGCACTTTATTTTCAATCTAGGTGCGAAGCGCCGAGCTCTCAGAAGAAGCCAATGTGTTGGGGACAAACCAGGTCGATGCCGGTCTCAGTCATGGCCATCACAGCTCGGTAGGACGCAGGAGAAGGATTCCGCGGGTTGCTGGCCAGGTCCATCGATGAACGAGGCCTCGGCTGCATATGCCGAGAGAATCGATGGCTGCTACTGGACAGTCATTGCTTAGAAGCGCCGTTGGGTCCCCGTTTGCTTCTTTTGTGTGGATAGCTCCGTCCCGTGTAAATTGATCTGCGCCAGGGGTTCGGCGCCAGCAGTTTTTTTTCTTACTGCTGTGCCCCTGGCCCATGTTTCAGGTGGAAAACCCACCACGGGCGCGTCGATCAGAGAAGAACAGAGTTCAGCGAGGCAGGACCTTTCATGGCGGGGATTTTTCTTTGACTGATGGGACGAAAGTTGAGGAGAAGTAAATCTAAGAATACATCTACGAAACAAGTCATCTTGTGACGGGGAAGACTTGAAATTCCTGTGCGGAGATGGCTACGAACAAGCGGAACCAATATTGGGCAATATTGAATAAAAGAAGGCAAAGCGAGATTCGCTGCCTCGAACGACATGAACTCGTCCGAACGTCGCCGCCCGGGGATGAAAAGCAAACGGGGAATGTCGTCCGAAATTGGCAGCACCAACGTTCAAACACGACAAGCCTTTTACGGCCATGCAGGCACAGGAATCCTCCAGCAGGTATGTCGAATGAGGCGAGCTCTGTGGATATAGTGCAATCTACAGGCGACCGATTTGGGCCTCTCCAGCCGAGGCCCTGTCACAACTGCAGGGTGATGGGGCACGTTTAGATGAACAGGATCATATGGGAATCGGCGCATGAGCCAGGCTTGGCAACGGTATCTCGTGCGTGAGGGGGGAGACGTCCTCCACCCAACGTGGGCGATGGCCCACGCGGCTCGTCGATGTCGTCAACGACACTCTAATTGTGACCCGAATCAGGGGCAAAGGTCCGGGTAACGAGGTCCATTTTTGGTACGAAATGGATCCTGCGAAAGGGTCGCTCCAATGTTTCAAACGAACCCTCGCCCAAATCATCGCCAAAGGAGTCTTTGCCCATCCCATCCTGGTGGGCGAGGTGTAGTTGTTCCAGGCTCCCCCCGTCCTCAACCCCTGCTCATCACCACAATGGTGCCCCTTTTCGCGCTCATCATGCCCGGGAAGAGGACAACAGGTTGGTGGGATGAGATCCATGAACCTCACCAGAAACCTGCATGGCGGCTGATAGTGTGCGATGTTTTGCTCCGCACTAGCAGGAGAGGAAAAGAGGCGCTGAGAGTATAAGACGATCGGTTCTCCTCGTCCTGTTGTTGCGGTCTTGTTCTGCTCTTCGTCCTTAACCATCGCTGTGTCTTTTGTCTTCGTGCAAACCACTTTCCTTTTTTGAAACATTTTCACTTTCATTCATTCCCTGGTGGAAAATCAAACTTCGTTTTCTATCGTCCGATCTTTTACAAAAACAAACCGTTCTCTACCCCCTCAAACCAAACCAAACAACCACCCCAAAAATCATCAAGATGCGTTCTGTTGCTTTCCTCGCCGCCGCGGCCCTCGTGCCCCAGGCCATGGCTCACTACGTCTTCCCCACCCTCATCGTCAACGGCGAGGTCACCGAGCGCTACCAGTACGTCCGTGAGGCCAAGAACTCCAACTCCCCCGTCGAGGACGTCACCTCCGAGGGCATCGTCTGCAACAAGGGCGGCAACGACGACGACGTCTTGGCCAAGACCGAGACCAAGGCCGTCAAGGCCGGCGACGAGCTCGGCTTCATCGTCGAGAACGACATGGGCCACCCCGGTCCCCTCGCCGTCTACCTCTCCAAGGCTCCCTCCGACGTCAAGTCCTACAAGGGTGACGGCGACTGGTTCAAGATCTACGAGCTGACCACCTCCGACATCACCGACGCCGGTCTCCAGTGGGCCACCTACATCAACAACGCCGGCATCCACAACTTCACCTTCACCATTCCCAAGGAGGTCCCCACCGGCGAGTACCTGCTCCGTGCCGAGCACGTCGGTCTCCACGGTGCCGGCTCCAAGGGCGGCGCCCAGTTCTACATCTCTTGCGCTCAGATCTCCGTCACCGGTGCCGCCTCCGGAACCCCCGAGCCCACCGTCAAGTTCCCCGGTGCCTACACCGGAGAGGAGCCCGGCCTGCTGATCAACATCTACTACCCCGCCCCCAAGAGCTACACTCCCGCTGGCCCCGCCGTCTGGCCCAACGCCTGCGAGGACCACACCGCCAACCTCCTTGGCCAGACCTTCGACGGTGACTGCACTGGCTCCGACGGCGCCACCACCCCTGCCCCCGCCCCCTCTGCCCCCGCCGCTCCTGCTCCCTCCGCCGGCATCCCCGATTACAACGGCGGCAACAGCACCACCACACCCACCCCCGTTTCTGAGTCCGGCGCCCAGCCCACCAGCGACGTCGAGGACGACTGCGAGAAGTCCGCCGCTCGTCGCCGCGCTCGCTCCCTGCGCCGCCGCCTTGCTCGCGCCGCCTTCTAAGCGGTGCCTCCTCGTTTGTAACAAGGAGAGAGAGGTGTGGAGAGGAGGTGTACGAATTGGCCATGAGAGGTTGGGAAAAAGCGCTTTGCTTGATTCAGGGTTATTGACACCACCTTTTTTTGGTGATCCGTTTGCCCTGAACAAATTCTTGTACATACGTATGACTTAAGACACTGGATGTAAATGCGATCAGACGTCGGACGATCCTTCGTACCGAGGCGTCCTCATGTTTGAAATATGAGACAATTTCCAAAATCTTGGTTCATGTCAATGCGTGCTACGTGCTATGTCTAACCCGAAAGAATATTCTCTGCCTAGCAGTTTCACTTTTGTATAATGTGAGATTTCCCAGTACTCTCTACTGCTGAACAAACTCAATCTTCAGGACAATGCATACCTTACCAAACTCGACAACTCATAAATCCACCTTAATCTACGGATTAGTAATAAACCCTTCTCATCCAGAGAGGCTGATGCAAAACTGAGGAGCCTCCCAGACTGTTCATAAAGGCTGCTCTCGTGTCAATACAGAGTTCACAGATGCACGGGAAAGCACAAGGGGCGTGTAGAAGATGTCAAAGATAAAATCACGAAATTTGATGTATTTGCTTTTTTTTTTTTTGACTCCCCTGCCGGATCCACACATCAATCAATGGTCATGGCCTTCGTGGTCTTCATCATCATCCGCCCAGTCGGGGAACCCATCGTCGAACAAATCCTGCAACTTGTCCCTCTTCTTGTCGTCGCTCCACTTCTTATTCCTCATCACCTTTTGCCACTTCTTCCACTCCTCATTGTCGAGCAGGCACTCATCCAGCGCCGCCTCGAGACCCTTGATGTCGAGGTTCTCACCGATGAAGACCAGCTCCTGCCGGCGGTCGCCCCACTCGCCGCCCTTTTTGATGTCGTGCGCGACGAGCGCGTCGACCTCGGCGTCACCCGTGAGGTAGTCCTCGGGCGCCAGCGTGCAGAACCACGGGCGGCCACCCGTCATGGTCAGCATCGCGCCGGCCTGCGACCAGTCGCCCGCGCGGTGCGGCCGCGTCGCGAGGAAGAACTCGCCCTTTGAGCGGAAGAGACGCTTGAAGAGCGGGTGGGCGGACTTGTTAGCGAGGATGACGTCGTTTTCGGGGGGCTCGAGGGGGTCCTCCATATCGGCGTCCTCGTCGTCGTCGTCTTCTTCTTCGTCAACCTCCTCTTCTTCGTCTTCCCACTCCTCGTCTTCTTTTTCGGCGGCATCCTCGTCTTCATCCTCATCCATAGCGTCTTCGTCGTCTTCCGGCGCCTCCATTTGAAGAATGAACTTGTCGTAGAGGAGAGACCATAGCCTGCGGGGGTGGAATGGTCTTGTTCTTGTGTAGATAAAGTTGCGAACGTTGTACTCTTCCGTCTCTGGCTTTGGTGTGATTGCTTTTCGGCCGTTGACCTGTTCAATACGATGTTATTTAGGATCTTTCTTCCGTTCAAACGCGTCCGGAGCTTCTCACCTCGCGAACTGTCATGGCGTGGAGGTCCTGCAGCCAGCCGACGCCGGATTGCGCGACCTTGAGGTCGAATGTGTTCGTGTTGACGATCTCCTTGACGTCGATCTTGCTGTAGTTGGCCTCGAGGACCTTGGCTCGCGGGTTCAGTTTCTTGATGAGATCGAGAACGCGGGCGCGGTCTGCTTTTGTGACCTGTGACGCATTGTGTCAGTCGATTCATTTTGAGCAAAACACCTGGCCTTTCAAGGAGCACGTACCATATCGACCTTGTTCAGCACGATCACATCGGCGAACTCGATCTGGTCCACCATGAGATCAGACACCGTCCGCTCGTCCTCGGGTACGACATCGTCTCGTCTTGAGGAGAGGAGGTCGCTTGTGTGGAAGTCGTTGAAAATTGTGAAAGCGTCGATGACGGTAACTGTGGTGTCGAGGCGGGCGAACTTGTCGACGCCGCCAGCATCGGCACTGGAGGGACCAAGGTCAGTACATCAATCATGGCCGTGGTTTGTGTGGCTCAAGTCCTCACAGTCTCTTGAGCAGCTGCAGAGTGCTTTCATCAAGCCCCTCGGGACCCTCACCAAGACTCGCCATCTGCTCGGCCAGCCGAGCATCGAAGGTCTCGGCGACTTGCTCAGGCTCGCTGATGCCGCTGCTCTCGATGATGACGTAGTCAAACTCGTGAAGCTCCGAGAGGTGGACCAGCTCCTCGAGCAGGTCACCTCGAAGAGTGCAGCAGATGCAGCCATTCTGCAGGGCTATGACCTTCTCCTCCGTCTTTGTAACTCGGTGGCTCTTCTTAATGAGGGATGCATCGACATTAACTCTGCAGAAGAAAGACGCGTCAACACTCAAACCACAAGCGAAGTTAAAATACATGTGGAATACTCACGCTCCGATGTCGTTGACAATGACAGCGATGCGAAGACCGTGGTCACTTTTGAGGATGTGTTGGAGTAGAGTTGTCTTTCCGCTGCCCTGTCGTTCATGTTAGTAGTCCGCTTCCGAGGTTCACTTCCAGACCTAGATATAGTCATGTTTGGGCGTAGTGACGTACCAAGAAGCCAGAAAGAAGAGTTACTGGCAACGGCTTGGTCTGGCCAGCCTTCGTGACGTCGACACCTGAGTCCCTGCGGGCAAGCACAGAGGCATCATCGTTGGCCTTGGGATTCGGAGTGGGAGGAACAACAACACCACCCGACTTGGGCTTCGTTGAAGATGCGGAAAGTTTTTTGCCCATTTTTGCCGACCGTTCTATGCTTTCAACCGTTTGTCTTGACAGAGTTTAGAATTCCAGAGTCAAGCCAAACCATTTCGATTCACCCGGATCCGAGATATATATGTATCAGTCGCGACTCTCTATCATCATCGTTGACCGTCTGTCCACGACATGCCATCAAGGTGTACAAGCTCGTGTATCGTGATATCCCAGCCATTTCCAACATTCCCGTACAACAACCCCTTGCTCGACGAACCATCCGGGTGTTGATGGACATGCCGGCGATGCAACACGGGATTGGTCGACATGCCACCGGGGCTGTAATCATCTTCGGCCGGTCTGTGATTGGCCGAAAACCGCCTCGAACGGGCCCGGCTTCCCAGGAACACGCCGCTAAAACGGGCAAAAAGACTTTCGCGAAGCATGGAAGCAGGGTCCAACGGCGGGAAATTGGGGGAGACCCTTGGGCACCTTGAGGGTTCGGTGTCATCCGTTCGTCGTGAGCTGTGAGTTTGGTCTGACTCTGTATCCTGAGATGGCGCGAGTCGGCGCATGATGCAATGCAGCTGGAGGGGAGGGTTGTCGAGCCCTTGGACGACCTGGCCGGCATTGGTTAGGAGACAAAAAAGTGCCAGGCCTGGCTCTTTTCTGGATAATCACAGATCGCCAGCCGGGGTCTGTTGAGTTTTCTGGCTTTCGATTGTGTCGATGGCCGAGTGAGCGATGTTGCGTAGGTGAGAGAAGTGATGATTTTCTTGAAGGATGGCTTGAGGCAGCGCACACACAGGATGTACAATGCTTGTTCAACATATGTCCCTTCGAACGTTAAATTGTCAGCATGTATGCATTACATCTCCATTGAAAGTCTGTTGAATGCTCATGGAGTAACAGCACTAGTCAGGCATACTCATCTCGTAGTCACACGTCTTGTGTGTTGATGCACGGGAAGACTCACACCCCACTGGCTGCTTTCATCTCCAGGTTATCTCGTTTAGTTGGCTGCTACAAGCCAGCAAAGAAACACGGTGACTAGCCTTTGCATCGTAGATACATGTAAACATTAAGGAGGTTGATGCCTTTATGCCACTGCCAAATACAATCACAAATATGGCTCTTGTTCCTCGACGCCCAGGTGACATCTGCCAAGAGGGACCGGATTGTGATTCGTTGGGGTTGTTGCAGTCCACGGCGCGAACCGCGCAGCTAGATTGCAGTCGCCGCCCTATAGGTTTGGTTTGGGAGCATGGCACACTGTAAAAGAACGGTTGCGACTGGCTTGCGAACTTGAACCGATCCACTCTGAGACGATAACGAGACGTGGCGATGAACTTGGCTGTCTGCTTTCTTTTCTTCTTCTTCTTCTTTCACTTATTTCTCCTCTCCTCTCTCTATTGGGACGACCTCACCATCATGAGACTTACTTAGTTGGTAAAAGCGCTGGCACTAATGGTGACCCATATGATTCAATAGATGCACGAAAAAGATGGGCCCAAGTGCGATGCACCTCCGTAGGTTCAAAGGAATTGCAGAGTCAAGGTCGATTTGATAAGAAGGAAACTACATATCAGGACGATGAAGACAATAGGTGGTAGGAAATCGGCATAAGTGTGAACTTTCGGAGAGTATGAGAGCCGGCGGCCTATTTGGTACAAGACATCTCGGCGCGCCCATTACGACACACCTCAACTAGGTAGTGAGGGGCTATAAGAGGGATATGCTGATCATATTAATAGAAACTGATAAATGGATTTCGGATACGCTCTTTCATTCAGTGACCGTGGCGTCAAGAGACGTCATCGTTGGGCGATCAGCTGCAAAAAAGGATGCGCGCAGGGTGTCCACGCACCTTAAGTTTCATCGTCAACCCCGTATTAGTGAGCACGCGGCAACCATCTTGAGCAATCCAGGATACTGCCCCGGGTGCATCAAGGAGCGGCCATGCGATGCGCTGGGAGCGATGCGTGCGTCGGACCCCCAAAAGCGCCGCGACTCGGTAAGAAATGATATCTTCACGAATCGGAAGTTGGCCCGGCGGCCTCAACATACCCTGGGGAGATCACAATCACGTCCCGGCCAGGCCGGCGCGTGGAGGTTGAGGAGCCCTTGCCGCCAAAAGTTGCATAATCCGCCTGCTGGTTTTCATGCCATCGCCAATATTAAGATGGATCAACCATGTCCGTCGTTGCGAAAAGTTCGCATATCTGGTTCTTGAAATCAAACCGTCACCTACCTAGGTGACAAAGCATAGTAAGTTTATGACCTGACGGCGGCGTGAACTGGAACATTGCGGATCGTGAGATCGTGAGATGACGAAGATGTTTCGATGCGCCGACAAGGGATTTCTGCAGATACCCAAGCGAGCGCTGTCTCATTCCAAATCTGTGAACTTGCTGTTACCGGGCGGGGTCATGGAGAGGGGGTTTGAAGCGTCAGAAAGCAGAGCACTATTGTTTCTATTTGTTGACAGAGAGAAAGACAATGCTCGCTCTCTTCCTCACCAAAGACAGTAACCGAAGTCGCATTTTGCTCGTTTCAGGGACACCTCCGGGCCAAGCGCCAAGAAGCGCGTCAAACAAAGCCGAGGGTTTTGAGGCGGCAAGCTGGTCGGGGCTCACTTGAAACTCGTCGAACCAAGGGAGAGTCGCGCCGTTCGACCCCCTGGATGCAACTGTGATAGTGATGAAGAATCATGCTGGACAGCTTCCGGAACCCAGGCAGGCCCCCGAAGAGAAGACGCTGATGGTTCTAGCGCAGGCGTCCAGGTGCGGGCCACACGGACGTGTTAGCAGTTTGCCTGCTAATTATGTTCGTGCGGCCATTGAGTTCATGGTTGCAATCTGACAGAACGGACATACCCCGGCCGGTCCCTCGCGTGCACCTGTCGCACTAATTACAGACGATCTCCAGTTCGACCTGCATTGGGCAGGTTTCCGAAGCAGGGAGAGACACCCAGAACTAACCCCTCACTCGTGTGTATTATTGGAAAATGTTTGATGTGGGAGCCATCAAGACATGGATGCATCGTCCATGTGGCGACTGCACGAGGGGACTGACGATCGACAAGAGACTCATTGATAACTGGAGGCGGCTCCCATCCGCGTGAAAACCGTGGGTTTTCGTCGTTGGCCCCTTCTTGCTCTTTCTTCGTTTCTGGTCAACGGGGTCGGCTGGTCCATGTTCGATTCTTCCCACCCCCAAGGCGCTTGCGTCCTGTCTTCTTTTCGGTTGTTTTCACTTTTGACTTGCAGCTGTGCTGTTCCATTCTACCGCTGGCCGATCTATTATTGTAGTCTTCGAGTGTTAATCTGCAGGAGAACGGCGAAGGAGGATTTCCGATGGAGGGCACCGCAACTTGGTCAACATTGAGGTGAGTGTTTGCCTGATGCGGCCAACAAAATGAATATATCGTCTTACACGACGCAAAGGCAACGGAGGAGGAGACCAGGGCCCAGGTTTCCCGGCAGGCTCCGCCACGACTTGGTCCGAAGATATCATTCGGCTGCACTGCACTCCCGGGACGAAGAGGGTGAAGAGGCGGACGGCGAGAAGGAGAATGTCGAAAACGATGAAGAGGAAGAGGAAGAAGAAAGAGCTGGTCGAACTGGAAACCAGCGGCAGGTCAAGGAAGAAGAAGAAGAGGAAGAAGAAGGAGAAGAAGAGGACCAGGAAGAGGAAGAGGCCGAAGGAGAGGCTGTGGATGCTGAAAGCGAGTCAGAGGCCGGCAGACAAGCCGGAGCAAACTCATCTAGTGACTCTAGCGCGAGCGACTCCGAACAAGAGCAGCCACCTCCCGCGGCGTCACCCCCACCACCACCTCCCGCCGCGCCGTCGCTTCCTCCTCCGGCAGCCCAAGGACCCGCACAACCGTCACAACTACCGGTCGTCGTCAACCCGGCCGTCCCGGCCAGCATCCCGCCGGCGCGAGGGTTCGTGACCCTCGTCCCAGGAGCTCCGCCGCCATCAAATCCCCCACGACCACCACAACAAGAAACACCCTCGCAACAATCCCAACGACCGTCACGAGCGCCCCCATCTGCGACGCCCACACGTCCTCCCACCGTGGAACCCCAACAGCCCCAACAACCCCCTCCCGCCAGCCAACCTTCATCCCCGCCGCTACCACCACCGCCGCCCGCAGTCCAGCCATCAACGCCACCGGCCGCCGAAACGCCGTCCATGGATCTCCTGCCCCCTCCGCCGGCCGTAGAAAACGCCGCATCTGGAACTCCACAGCCCGATCTCCTCCCGCCAAACTCACAGGTCGAAGCACCCGATATATCAGCAACACCAGCCCCATCTGGAGGTACAGACCGCGGCGTCGCCATCGGCATCGCCTTCGCCGTTGTTGGTAAGTCACATCGCACCCGCAACCCCTTCACCCCCTGGAATGAGACAGGCACTGACCAACCAAACAGCTATAATTGCCCTCATAATCGGCGCCACTATCTTCTTCGTCAAGCGCAACAAGCGGAAGAAGAAGGTCGCCGCCGTCGCCACCAACATGAACCAAAACGCCGCATCCTCACCAAGCGGCAACGGCAATGGCAACGCCTTCTTCCCCCGTGAGTCGGCCATCATGCGGCAGCCAAAACGGGACACCCGAGAGATGGAGCGCGCAATAATCGCCACATACAGACAAACTAAGATCGCCTACCGCACGACTGGACAGATGGAGGAGCAGATGATGGCGCAGTTCCGGGCGGGCGGCGGAGACAACAGCGGCAATGTCAGCAACATCGGGCCGTTCCCCGTCCCGCCGACAATGGCCGCCAACCCGCCGACTGCAAACAACAACGTCATGAACGCTAGAAGCATGCAGGCGGAGAGCTTTTACTACGACGAGCCCGACAACGTGCCGGCCATCCCCGCGCCGCTGAGACTGAGCACGTCCCAGCGAAAGCCCACGACAGCATCAGCGCAAGTCCCGTACCCCGTATCGACGTACGATATGTACCAAGAACTCGGCCAGGGGCCGTACAGAGAGTCGATCAGCATCGGATTCCAACCGTACAACCCCGACAGCTACTACCAGCAGAGAGAAGGAGGACTGCCACGAGATGAGCGGGGCCCGGACGGACGGTTGTCTCCCGACGCGAGGTACTCGTGATAATGCGGTTCGCATGTGAGAATTACTGGTTTTGGAGTTTTGGGGCACCTAAACGACGCATCAGTTCGTTCTTTGGAAACGGACCCGGAGGCATTGGCCATTGCCGTTGCAGAAGTAAGGCGACATTCTTTCTGAGGAGAATCCAGGGTCAACCCTCTTCAGCAACGGATGGGACATCGGATGGCCGGATACTATGACACGTCTGATGTACTAGACATGACCCCGGTCTCCTCAGACTTTTGTACTATAGAACTTTACGTTATCCTAGTTCCCCTTGATAGTTGGGATGAGCGTAGTAACTAGGAGAGGCAAAGCACGCGGAAAGACTGAACTGCCAAGGGGAGTCTTTCGTACGCATCCAGAGGGGATGCTTTTGAGTCATTCAATGCTCAATTGGAGAGTCAACAGGCAGCAGAGAACATCAAGAAGCCTCCTGTCTCCTACTTACAGTAATCTTTTTCTGAATAGAGTCCTAAAACCGATAGATATTGAGGTAGGCGTTACCTGTTTTTAGCTCATTGTACCTGGGAGTGTGGAGAGTTCCGAGGGTCTGTGATGAAGCAAAGATGTCACATACAGAAAGAACAATCAATACACGATTTGGGCAAGCAATTGACGAAACTGCAAAGGATGCTCTCTTCCACGACTACGACTAAATTGCGTTGGTGCTCGTCTTAATCTACTATATTGTGGTTTGGGAAGGTTCCCCGTGGCTTGTCATCCTACTCCTACCGTTCTCCTCAAAGACAATGGGAACTGACTCTCATCTTTTCTTATTAGTCGCCCTGTTCACTAGGACCACAAGAATATGAAGGAAGAATGAGGAGTAAGTGTAATGATTGAACTACTTGGATAGCGAAACGGCCAGTTTTCAATGCACGGCTCAAGTAAGATCTCAGTTCCAAATGCTTTTCGTCCTCAGCCATAGTCTGAAACGATCTTGCGGTTACTGATGGATATTAAATCAGACTAAGAAATAGACAAGAAATGGGATGAAAGGGACGCGGATCGAATGAGGGGGGTGAGATCGATACGTGCCTTTTGCAACAGGTGAGGTTCTATCGCGAGCATTGATCTTAAAACGGGAGTAAGTGTACAAAAGCTCGACATTCCGCTTACTTGGGGCGAAAGAAGGCTTCAGTTATCTGTGGTACACGTCCATTCAACTTAGCGCCACCGCAGCATCAGCCACATTGCCATTGTCGACGGATCGGAGAAAGGTTTGCTGGTTAGGACTTACATATTTAAAGACTGAAAATGATCACGTCTTCCAGAAACTCTCCATACAAACCTTTCAATCAACATCAGTCTGCATCACCACCGCAAATCAATGTTCTTTCCACAGACCACTTATCGAGCGATTCTTTGCGAAATGGAAAACATTCAGCCGAATATCTGTCAGTTTACAGTCAGCCATTCAGCCAAACCCCTCCGATCTATCGGCCAAGGTTTCTGCGGCTCCGTCTGGTCTGTTGACCCGGCAACTACTGACTCTTAAGACCACCGCTTCCGAGCTTTTGGTCATGAAGCGGGAGGACGGTGGCCCGGGCCGATCGATCGTAAAAGAACTCCACATGCATCGATCCATCATCCAAAGCTTCCACGGCATCACGAAAAGGTCTGAAGATGATTTTCGCGTCAACATTCCACGCTGCGAGGGCTTCCTCCATGCGGATGCGGCGGAGTGGAGCACGATACTCCCAAGGTTATCCAAGGGGTTCATATCATGTAACGCACGCATCAGCGAGAAGATCCCACCAATGTCTCGCGATATACGCAAACATCTGGCGGAGAAAATTATTCCGGGCCATGATCCGAACACCATTGCTGACAACAATGACAACCAACATTGCCTCGTACGACCGTACTTGGGCCGGAGAAGACACTGCGACCGGCAGCTGGAGCCAAGTCGTCCAAAACGACGCACCTTTTTTAGTCTGAGAAACTTGCCGCTGCATGTCGACCAGATGGAAGCTTTGGGTCTCAAACTAGATGAGTACGCTTTGGCTCTTGCCGACGCCCTCGCCAATCTTCATTGGGTGGCCAAGGTGGACGCAAACGATGTCGAGTTCGTGCTAGCACCACATCGAATAGTGCCTACAGCCGCCAAAGACACCCACCAACTAAGCATCGGCTATGCTGGTTTCCATTCCGAGAGTCTGGCATCCCATGTTATGTGGATGCTTGACTCGATTGCTGCAAGAAGATATCGATGGATGGTAACGGGATAAAGCAAGCTTGTAGAAGCTTCTGGCGCAATGACCTCTACTATCCGCGACCCGGTAGCGATAATGCAAACGACCAAAGACTATGGACTGTTTTCTGTGAACGTTATTCGAACACAAGCAATGAGCTCTTGTTGGAGGAGGATGAGATGACAAGGGATTTACCCAAACGACTGATGGAAATGATAGTGGAAACTCGCGGAGTTTTCGCGAAAGGAGTAAACGGGACGTTTTGATGGTTAGATAGAAATGGACTAGGGAGTCATTGAATGCATCGTCTTGCCACAGGGCCTGTTTTAATCTTGGAAACCTCAGAAGAACATGTCCAGCAGGCTGTCCACATTTCTCAGTAAAGGGTATCCATTTAGCTGAAACTAATCTGCCTGAAAACTCCCCAGCTGTCGAAGCCAGATGTAGTGTGGTGTGGTCAGGTTCTCGCTTTGTATGTCGGCTTCCTTTCAAGATTGTTCAATGAACACCTTAACAACAAAGACGTGCTGGCTGTATCTGCTTTACGCGCTTTTTGATTACACACCAGTAATTCTGTTTGTCTCGTCAATTTACTTGAATTCGCTGGTTGGAAAACACCAAGGTCTTTTCTGGAGTTTAGCAGAAATGTCGGACTCAGCTTTGACATACCGCCGCATATCTAAAGGCCCAACAAGCAGGAGCAAATCAAACTTCTTGCCAAACACAAATATACCATTCCAGCAAAGTCGTGAATGTGGTTTAAACCAACTTTAGTCCTTCTCGGTTCCCCTGGAGTCACACAAGTTTTCTTACACATCGCAATCGACTCAAAACAGAGCATCATTCTACCATCAGGGTCCCTGGAGCGATCCGAAGCCAAGCTCCTCCACCACTCTATCATGGATCACAGCGGCCCAAGCCAAGGCACTTTGCGCCTTCCAAAGCCTTCCGACCGAAGTCACGCGAATTTGACAGGTGAGACGGTCTTTTCCAGAGCTATTTCTCTTGAATCAGCTTTAATGGCGAGCCTTGCTCTTGAGGAGCGACTAGACGCAGAGGCAGCGAACGAGCCAGTTGATGTTTGCCTTGCTAGAATGCTGTCTACCAGATCCATCATTTCTACGAACTCATCATTCGCCCAGAGGCATCAAGCGGCCGTAGGAATCAGTGTGCCCTCCCCAGAGATTGGCACTGGATCAATCGACAAGGTTTTCGAGCACCCTGGCACCACATACGCCTACAAGCTGCCAGTGTCTGACCAGCCTGATAAAATTTGGAACAACTACATCATTCACAAGCGTATCGAAGCCAGCTTTCAATCTTTTCCCTATTAGGTGGGGCAAGTGGAAATCCCTCGATGCTTCTGGTACGCCACCCCGGCCACTGCTGCATTCTGGGACAACAACCTTGAGCGCTTTCCGCATACCAATGAATTTCCCCGAAGGGCTCGACATGTCCTCTGCATGGAGCGAATATTTCCCCTTCCACGTCCTGTCAGGCACGCTCTCATTGAAAAATATTGTCCTCCTCAGTAGATGAAGGCAAGCGAAAGCGAAAGCAACAAGGATTGTCTTGTCCGTCCTTATCTCGGCCGCATAGAGTACGGAACCAGTGGCCAATTCTTTTCTCTTCGGAACTTCAAGCTCCACGCCAATCAGATTCAGCAGCTCGATATCGCTGCCGCCGACCTCTACACAGGAATGGCCCATGCTCTTGCTATTTTCCATTGGGATACCAAGATCGATGGAAATGATATCGAATTCGTCATTGGGAGCTCTCCCGTGGAAGAGCAAACTGTTCGAGGTGACATGTCTCTGAACAACCTGATGTCCGTCAAACCTCAGACGAGCACGTACGAGACGATGACCCATTCCGCCGCCGACTTCACGAAAAGAACTACTTGCCTCTGGATGATTGACTTTGATGATTGTAAAGATATCACCGTGAACGAAGCTGGGGTTAAACAGGCTGTCAAGGCATTTCTCGAGACCAATCATTACTGCCCCAAGCCGAACACAGATAATCCGTCCATCGATGATCTCTGGGGTGGGTTCATTAACAAATACCTAAAGATCAGCAAGAGCATTTTGAAGCAAAAGGGAATGGAGAGACACTCCGACTTACCTCCAATGTTTATCCAGAAGATTATCCAAGAGACTTCTGCTCGGCGAGGCAGCGGCTCAGCCACAATCTCACATGGTGGTGGAAAACATGGAGGCTAAGCACCTAGCCCGGGAAAGGGGTCTGGCTTTTCGAGAGGCTCTTCTAGTCAGGGCTCGCCCCAAAAAGGTCGAGGAGGCCGTGGAGGCCGTGGCGGTTGGGGTGATCGAGAAGGCCGCGGCCATCAACGGGAGAGCGTTTGAGCGTCCAAAGACTGCACAAGATGTATTCTGCTGCTCGCGGAGCTTATTGCCCCGTAAGGTCAAATTGTTGTTGGAGGGTATTCTAGTTCCTACGTTTAGAGTTTGAAGTACAACTGGAAGACGAATTGCGACGTTCTTGTAAGAAGGCGTTCCTTAGTCCAGAGAGTTACTAAAGTATGTAGGGAAAACTTCGGTAGCCATGTAACGTTCAACTCATCGTGCTGTGACCTGGGTAGTCCTTTGACTACTGGGGAGAACTGCCATGATGTGGAGAAAGAAACAAGCTTTCGGCAATCTAACTGAACGAGCTGTCGTCTGGGGGTTTCGATCCACCGGGAGATGGGTGACTTCGGCACGCTTGCTTGCTTATCATTGCGATGATCCCGGACTGGCCAGTCGTCAGGGTAGAAAGCTTATAGATTCGCGAGGGCGCGCGCCGGCCCGGGTGGGAGGGGGGCCCAAAAGCTACCCGGTGGCATCGGGAAATGAGAGATTGCCTAGGCAGTAACCGTGCCCTGGAGGTAGGAAATATCAAGGAGGGAAGGTTGCATCTCGATATAACTCGCTTTCGTTCGTCATGTCGTACCAGCCTAAGCACCCGACATCAAACAACCGAGTGTATTATGTACTCCAGTATGAGGTCGTAGTCGCCCGTCTTGGCTATTTCTTGGTAGGCTCTTGATCACTTTGAGAAGAACCCAAGACGGCGCAACAACAACGTCTTGACATGCGGTTATTAAGCATTGTGGTCAGTGTCGTAACGGCTCTCGGCCTGCCTCAGATCTCGACGTGGGTCTCACCGGGCTCATATCGAATTCCACTGATCGACCTATGGGCTTCGAATATCGAAGAAACAAAAGGCGCCTCATCACGTATCACGCCGAAGTGCGTTGCAGTACTATAACAAGAAGACCAGTAGTGAGTGTTAATCTGTGGGCCCAAAATAACCATTCATTCTAACGAGACCCGGGACGAAGACTTTTACGTAGATGGAACTCAGATACCCGACATCCAATTTGATGTCGGCGAAAGCTACGCAGGACTGATACCTGTCGACGCCACTAAGCCCCAAGATGAGCAGCAGAAGAACTTCTTCTAGTTCTTCCCCACCGTCAACCACGCCGGAAAAGACGACATCATTATCTGGTTTAATGGTGGCCCTGGCTGCTCTTCGATGAAAGGTATTTTTGCTCTGACTCTTTGGTCAAATTTTCTAGCTGACAATGGCCACTTACATGTGTGCAGGATTATTGCAGGAGAATGGCCCGTTTTCCTAGCAATACGGCACTTACAAGCCTATCCCCAATGCTTGGTCGTGGCATAAGCTGGCCAACGTCATCTGGTGAGCTTCCGACTGGACCTCCGTCCTACTTTGTACATAAAGCTCACAATCTGGGGGAAAGGGTTGAGTATCCGATAGGCACTGGCTTTAGCAGCGGCAATGTCACAGCTGCAAATGACGCGGAGACAGCTGATCAGTTCGTCGGATTCTGGAAGAACTTTGTCCATACATTTGACCTCCAGAACAAGCGTATCTTCATCAGCGGCGAGAGCTATGCCGGAGTCTACGTGCCCTTCGTTGGCGCCGCCATGCTCGACAAGAACGACCCGACCTATTTTGATGTCAAGGGCGCCGTCTACTACAACCCGGTCATGCCGCACGGGGACAATCTTGGTTTCAGTCACGCGGCCCTCCCTGCCTTCCACCGTTACTGGGAGAATGTCTTTGGACTCCCCAGCAAGGTGAAAGAAGTCCTGAACAAGGACAACGAGAAATGTGGACTGGACAATTACCTGAACAAGCATCTGACGTACCCCCCACCGGCCCGGCCTTGGCCCAAGGTCGACAATTGCCACATCACTGCCCACTTTCGGCAGTCCATCAACGTAACCAACCCCTGCTTCAACATATATCACATCCTGGACCAGTGCCCCGTCGTCTTGGATGCTCTGGGCATCCCCTCCATCATATACGCGCCTCCGGGTTTCAAGCTGTGGTTCAACTGCCCCGAGGTCAGAAAGGCTATCCACGTCCCAGTGCCACGTCCCAGTGGACCATCCGACATGGAGAGAGTGCCAGGATCATGTCTACATCGACCACAACGCTATCACCAATGGCACTGAGCACGAGCAGAGGTTCCAAACTATCGTCGAGCGAACCAACAACGTGCACGTCGCCTCTGGGCAGGCAGACTACATGATCCAACCCAACGTCACCACGCTCGCTATCCAGGGAACGATATGGAACGGGAAACAGGGGTTCCAGGAGAAGCCTTCCGCGGAACTGCTCCTACCCACTATCAACAATAATGACGATAACGTCCCAAGTTGGGCTGGCGGGAATGTGCAGGGAACGGTCCACACTGAGCGTGGTTTTACGCACTCAGCTGCACGACTGAGTGGTCACATGGTGCCTCAATATGCCCCGGCCGTTGCATTTAGACATGTTGAACACCTGCTCGGACGAGTGAAGTCGCTGTCGAGCGGCGCGCCTTGGTCGGTGAACATTTCGACGTCGTTCAAGTGGCCTTATTAGTAGAGTCCTTGTATAATTCGGGAAAGCCTACGTAATTTTGGGGTTGTCGAGACCAGCGCCAGCTAGAGCGACTTTATGTGTATGAACTTATTGACACTTGGGGATAGGACCATGGGTTGTGGCGACATTCGCGTTACTTCTTCTGAGCATGCAACGTGACTGAACCGATTACCTAGTGATCCGTGCATCGTTTTGTAACAATGCTGATTCTCAATGAATTGCTCACTACAACTGGTCTGATATATAACTGACAACGCTTTTCGAGTCATTGGGAACTGTATAGTGTTCAACGTCGTGTAGCGCATCCAGGGACTGGGGCATTGACTCAACCTCCAACCAAACAAGTTAAAAGTCTTACACTATTACTCCGTTTCCTCTCAGCAACCTGGGCAAAGTCGAATGCTAAGCAAGAAGGGAAAAAGAAATTGTAACTCTGTTCTTTTTTTGGCATTCAAAAGCCATCAGTAAAATTTCCGAACTGTCACGTTGGTCAACTCGAAATTGCGAGTCGACAACCCTTCATCTCTCCGTCATCGGGATGGCGTTCCGAAGCGATAGGACATCTCCGATCTAAAGCGTCGGAAGGGCGCACCGACACCTTCCTTTTCCAGGGTGTCCCCGTGATCTTCACACCAGCTGACGCCGGAGCTATTGGTCATTCTTATCTCACAGATTCAAACTCAGAGCCCCTGGTCGCACTTTGCGGTAGATTTGGATCCCGCGGGGGTCCAATGGAATCTTCTTGCATTCTCCGCGAAGGCATCTGTCTTGTCCACCTGTGGGGTCATGATTCCGTGTAAATCTGGGCCGCTAGAACCCGCGATCCGCTGGGACAGAGCCGCAATGACAAGCACACATTTCGCCTGCTGGGCGAGGAGGCGCATCGGAAAGCCGGTGGTGGGGATCTGGTACCTTGGCGCGGCCATGGTCCTCCACGATGCCGATGATGCGGCCACGACTCAGAGTTTATGCCGCCCTTAACCGTCCATAAATACATGCCTTCCCATCCCATCCCATCTTGCCCTAGGCCAAGCATCGTCAACTCGTCTCGGAAGTCTCAGAGTTCCCCACGATGCCAGCCAGACTCGTCGCGGCGCCGCTGCCTCTCTGCAGGGCCCTTCGGCTGCAGGGAGCGGCGAGAAATGTCAGCACCACCGTGACCAAGACACAAACATACCCACCCTCACCCTCAAACAAGAGACCGCCTCTATCCAGACTATCAACACCGACCCTCCTCCGATCTCTTTTTCTCACTTCCTTCATGTCATATGGGTTTCTCATGAAGCCCTCACTCGCCATTTTGCATTTTATCGCCAAGTCACGAATGGCACTTTTCAACCCTGACAGAAACCCTGTTTTGAACCGGCTATTGAGATGGACTATTTACGACCATTTCTGTGCCGGAGAGAACCTTGAGCAAGTTACAAAGACAGTATTCGAAGTGAAGCGCATGGGATACCAGGGCGTCATTCTCGGCTATGCAAAGGAAATCGTTCTCGACACCAAGGAGGAAAAGTCGGATGCGAAGGCAGGGCAGTACGCGCCGGCTTGTTACGAGATGGTCGACCAGTGGAAGAAGGGAAACCTTGAGACCCTGCGCATGGTGGCTCCTGGCGATTTCTTGGCCGTCAAGTGAGTAAACAACAACCCCCCATCGCCGCCCCTCGCAAAGCATGGTGGACCTAACACGGTGTAGGGTCACTGGTGCCGGTCCGATCGCCGTAGATGCCATGAAGGCCCACGCACCTATCCCTGATGTCGTCCGCCAGGCTTTGGACGAGATCTGCGACGAGACGAGACGGCAAGGCTCGCGTCTCTGGATCGATGCCGAGCAGCAGGCGCTCCAGCCTCAGTTGGACGAGTGGACCATTGACCTCATGAGACGGCACAACCGAGAGAGCAAGCCTTTGGTGTACAACACCATCCAGGCGTACCTCAAGGGCTCCAAGGCCAACGCCGAGCGCCACATTTCCCTGGCCGCCACGGAGGGCTGGAGCCTCGGCATCAAGCTCGTCCGCGGCGCCTACATCGAGCACGAAGTCCGCTCCCTCATCCACGACACCAAGGAAGACACCGACCGCAACTACGACGACATCGCCGACATGCTCATCAGCCAGAGGCTCCCCGCGGGGACCGAGGCCTCGCAGTTCCCCGCGAGCGCGCTCTTCCTGGCCACGCACAACGCCGCCAGCTCCACGACGGCGATCTCAACCCACCGCCGGCGGTTGCTGGAGGGCCAGGCCACGACCGAGCTCGAGTGCGGGCAGCTCTTCGGCATGGCCGACGAGCTGAGCTGCGAGTTGCTGGACAACTACGACTCTTGCGTGACGGATTCGGACCTGAAGAGGGAACACATCCCGCGGCCGTTCAAGTACCTGCCGTGGGGAACCGTCTCGGAGTGCATGGGCTACCTCCACCGACGTGCTGTTGAGAACAGGGGCGCAGTGACGCAGACGGCGCACATGGGTGCTGCTTTGAAGAGCGAGCTGCGTCGCCGGATTTTCGGATAGAATCTGGACTATACAGTAATGAGTTATGAATACATTTAATGACAACCACCAATATGTCTCGAAGAGGTGTCCAGTGATGGACCGGACACAACATACCGCCTAGAGGATGCGGGATGAGAAAGGATCGGCAGGTTGTTGAACGCTCAATCACGTCTCGAGGCCGTTGCACAGTATGGCGTCGTACCCCAGAATGCATGTATTTCTGTCGTCGCACGAACAGACATTATCATTCCGACCAAGTTTGTCCTTATTCTTTCTTCCCACACTCCTCCTGTTTAACATGTTTGTACTACTACCATTTACAGTTCCGTCGACTTGATTGGGCTCTGGAGAAACCAGAATCCTCAGCGAACCGCTCTTGAGCTCTTAATCCTGTCACCTTCCCCTAAGGGGCCTCGAACGTAGGAAAGGTAGGTAATATGCTCGACCACATGCCATCTCAAGCTGGCCAATAGAATCCCCACAATGACATGCAGCCGTCAGTGCGAAAACCCCCCTCGGCCATGAACATTTACGGAACACTTCCAACAAACTTAACCCCAACTGTCATGCTCGCCTTAGATATTGATCTTGAAGATGTCAGACAGCAGCCTGTCTAAGAGTAGCTCTTGAGGTTATTCCCAATCATTTACCCATCGGCGTTTCCGACCGTCCGTAGACAAAAGGCCTGCTTCGGGGTTGATAAGACGCTTGAATGTGATTGGTAAGGGTATTGTCGGGATATGCATCCGATCTCCTCGTCGGCTGGACTCTCGGGTGTTTAAAATATCGGATGGGTCATCCGACATTGCGCCAACGCTATGCTATGTCTGTAGCTCGTGCTAGGGTAGCAATTGACTGATTCAGAGCGACTAGTAGAAATTTCTCTAACGTTCCGATGTCGCGCAGCATTACATGCACATAGATATCTCATAGGTATCTGTGATATCTATTTGGAGAGCATTGATGTCTAACCTTCTGGTTAGGGACAGATTACAAATGCACTTCATGATAGAGTTCAGTGCATGTGCGGTGAGCAGTCCCTCGCGGATTTTGGCCAGGTATATCCGAGGAGCATACACAATTCATTTCCTCTGTTGTCAGAGTTCTCGCTTCTATTCACTCTATTCCACAGTAATTCATCAATCTTCAATGTCAAAAGAACGGCAAGACCGGTGTGCGCACGACTACTGGCATCTGCCCTCTCCGAGGATGCCGATCACTGAGACTGCCTTTTGCCCGACGACCCTGTTACATGCCCATTCCCCGGAGCAGAACGTCGCAGTCGTCTTCGACCTCATCCAGGGGGAAACCAATACCCACGGCACTTGACCTCTATTTGACGTTGATAAGCATGCCGATCCTCCCCCGCGATGATATGTTCCCATGGTCAACTCAATGTAACACTCTCCATGTTCCCAAACTTAGGAGGCGGAGAATGTGGGGAAGAAGACGCACTGCCGTTCCCAAAGATAACGTAGCCAGGGGAATCAACCCTTTCTCGCTTATCTGCGGCGAGTCATCGACCAGCTTACGACTGGCCGATGGCACGCGCTAATGCCTGGAGTTTCTCACTCCAAGCTTTTGCCATTCTAATAAAGAAGAGATGCCCGCGCACACAGAAACGTTGTCGGAACCCTGCTCCGACACTGTTCAGTCCGAAATTATCGCCTCAAGTCTTCAGTTGTCGACGACCAGATGAAGTCTTTGCTGCAGCCCCCGCGAACACGTCCGTCATGCCACAACTAAGTCAAGGGCAATACAAAGTGACCAAGAAATGCCAGAAAGCGTGCGTGCGGCGATTTGTTTTCTTGTTTTTTTTCTTTCCCCTTCCAAACCCCGTCTCCTCTTTTTTTTTTTTTTTTTTGATCCAGTTCCGACTATCGGAGTTGAGGAACTAACTTTGGCAAAACGAAAAGGTGCGAAAGATGTCGGGTGATGAAAGTCAAGTGCTCCGGCTCTCAGCCGTGTGCACGCTGCGACAGGAAAAAGCACAGGTGCATCTTCGCGGCCGAGGACAAGAGGATCTCTGTCCCGGAGAGGTGAGTTATCGGCATCCCATCCGACAATCGGGGGGGCGGGGGGGTGTGTGTGCTGTGGAAAGCTAACCCCACAACTCTCTTCCCAGTTACCTCCGTGAACTGCAGAACCGGAGCAGCGAGCACGGCCCGGAGAGCGCGGCGCGGGCTGCCATCCGGACGGATGACGGCGATGATGTACAGGCCCGATATGGAAATGCGTATGCGACGCCGACGAACGATGCTGTGTCCCGCAATGAGGAGATGACCGGCCAGTTGGAGACGCCGAGCCATGGTGAGTCGCTGAGTTGCTGTCGAGTCATGCCCTCCCCCCCGGCTCTATCGGTCACTGATGCACTCTGGGGTTTACAACCTTTGACAAAGGTAAAGAGTCATGACTGATTCGAGATGCAGCAGATTCTCCGCAGCTTGGTGGGCAATCCAACATCTCTGAGCCTGAATCGGACCGGGATGACGATGATATGGGCCCTCTGCCAACCTATGATGACTTTGGACCTGGTTTTCGACAGAACCCGCTCGTGGATAATGACTACACCTTTGCCAAAATAGGGGAGCGTTATTGTAAGTCGTCATACTCACAGCTGGGACCCCTCTTACGAAACACACATGCTCACCGACGTCCATAGGGTACATGGGTCCAACCTCTTCATGGTCCTTCTGCCGTAGAGTGCTGGCCCTGCTCGGGAAGCGCATTCCAGAAGCTGCCCCAGACCCGTGGCACTTGCCGCATGAGGGTGCCTTCAGGGTTCAGTGGAAGCCGTTGGGGTATAACGAGACCCCCGATGTCTCAAATCTTCCCCCGTTGGACTATGCCCTGTTCCTCTTCAACACGGCAAAGTTTTATCTCGGCGCCGTGTTTTACCTCATCGATGAGCCCTCGTTCATGAAGAGCATACACGAGTTTTACGAGGACCCGGTCGCCATGGCCAGCTCTTCGAGACTTTGGTATGCTCAGTATCTACTCATCCTGGCCTTCGGAAAGGCGTTTGTCGTCAACAATAACTCGCAAACGGCCCCTCCCGGCGTTCAGTATGCCACGAGGGCTATGTCCTTACTCCCAGACTTGTCCGGGCTTAATCCGGAGCCCATTCCTTCTATCCAGGCCCTGGCTCTGGCGGCTGTCTACTTTCAGTGTTTGGATATGAGGCTAGCAGCCTTTCAGCATGTAAGCGCTTTGCACCATCACGATCGGCGGTCAACATCGTCATACTAACATGAGCAAAGATCGGGCAAGCACTGCGTATTGGTATCGTCGAAGGCATTTACAGGCACATGCCAGAAGACGTCGTTGGTGCCGAATACTCACGGCGTTGCAACATTGTTTTCTGGGTCGTTTACACCCTGGATAGAGAGTTTGCTGCGTTGATGGGAGCGCCAAGTTCTATTCGAGACGAGGACATCACCGTGAAGCTGCCTTCGCAAGTGGATCGTTCACTCGACGCGCTAAACATGACTCTGCATGTCCGGCTGTCCCGTTTGATGGCGCGCATTCTGACAAGTAAACATAACCCGTCCTTGATGGCATGCAACGTTCCGAAAGCTAACCAACGGCCTCAGCGGTCTATGGCGTGGGAAAGGAATTCGACGGCTCCCTGGTACCCAACACCCAGTCTATCCTACGAGACCTGGCGCGCTTGTCCCGGGACCTGACACGGCTCCTTGATACTCACTTCCAAGGATCCGTGAGCAGGGCGTCAAGAATGGCATTGCGATTAATCCTGTCATATCACCACGTGAGAACAGGACATGTACCCTTTTGACGGAGGGGCAAATTGCTGACATTATTGGATAGTGTGTGGTTCTCACAACTCGGCCTCTGGTCATGTGTGCCCTACATATGCACATTGAGAACTCGGATACGAGGCAGTCTCAGACCGTGTCCTTGACACCTCCTGTGGCGTCTCTTTTGCAGTCGTGCGTTGACTCTGCGCAGACGGTGCTGCGAACGCTCAGAGTCCTGGGAGACGAGGACTTACTTGGTAGGCGCCGAGCTTGAACCGCGAAAATCTTTGGACACCGCTAACGTTGCATATATAGAGGCTTTCCTGCCGTTTCAACTGGAAGATGCATTTTCATCAGCTTTCCTACTTTACCTCGTCAGGGTAATCAGTCCGTCTCTGCTCCAGGACGACACATGGTGCGACAACATCAAGTGCGTCCTGGACAAGATGATCTCCAAAGGAAGCCTGGTAGCACCGCTACGAAAGCTGGAGCTCAGCCAGTTGGAGCACATCATGACGGCATTCACCCCTGTCGGGGAGCAACCCCCCACGCCGTCCCCGAGCACCGCTCACCCGCAGCACCACGACCACGGCTCATTTTTGGACCAGATGGAGGAACCCGGATGGGACATTTTCGATACCAGCGGCATGGGCGGTCTGTCGCCACAGGCGTTGTTGGATCTGGCTGAGAGGCTGGACGTGGAGGACTTGATACAGTCCGTTGATGCCGGGGATGCGCACAGGCGATGACGAGACACGACGATTTAACGGACACGGGAATAGGCAGGTCAAAAGCCGCGGGTTAATTCCTCCAGATAATGATAGTTTTATGCAACAAGCGCTTCTTTCTCCACCAATCCGGATATGCGTCTAACTCGTATCATCTAATTGAGAGGCTCCCGTACGGCCGAGACGTACTGAGACCGGTGACACAAGCGTTAGAACATTGTTCGCGTTACGGGGCCGTCACTGATGGGCGCACATACCGGAATAACCTGGGCCTTCTCGAGATCCCAGACATCGTTCTTGGCGTACACATCGTTCCTGATGAGCTCCCACGCCTCCTCGGCATTCTGGACTGTGTAAATGAGCACGCTTCCTTTGAAGACAGGCTGTTTTCCCTCGGAAGGATGCTCCTCGAACATAGCTCCTGTGCCCCCCGTGGTCAGTCCATCTTTGTCCCTCCCAGTTACGAAAGCCACACCCAATACGTACCGCCCGCGACCGCCTTTCCAGCTGCCACGAGGGGCTTGACCTCAGCCAAATGGGTCCTGGCGGTCAGTTAGCTGCCATGCGCTGATGCCACAGAGATTACATCAGCAAGAACTCACGGCCTGACCTCAAGGCGTCTCGCAAGCGAGTCCGGCTTGTCCGGCAGGATGCAGAGGAACTCCTTCTTCACCCCGGTCGCCATTGTGCGGTAAAAGTTGAATGGCGAGGTCCGAACAGAGGCAATTGGCAGTGTTCGAGTTGCGGAGACGAAGTTGTTCCGCAAGACGCGTGTGGAGAGGGACATTGCGGGTTTGTGACGAGGGTGGGCTTCTTTGCGTAGGTTTACTGACAGCCTCTCAAGGGGGGCGATTGAGTTTCGGCGTCATCATGTGACCGGCGCTGTGCGGAGGGACGGATGACGATATCGGAGTTAGGAGACAAGAAGCACGGAGCTTCGACTCACCGCTCCGATGCCGGAAGTTCATTACGCAGCCGAGAGTAGCCGGATGTTGCAAAAGCAGCCGGCGCGGAAAAGCCGGGGTGCAACTTGGACTCTTTGGGCCAGTGTCTTTCTCCTTCAACAGCACGGCGGGAAATCGTGTTTATCGTTCCCATGCATGTCGTTGCAACTTGGTCTTGTAATGTGAGATAAATAGTAACATGCAAGAGAAAAAGCGCAAAAAGATTTGAGGTCGTACCCGGGTTCGAACCGGGGTTACCGGAAGACATGCGATGCATTTCAAAATCCGGCTTCACTGGAATTAGCCAGTGTCGGCCACAGAGTTGGACAAGGAGAAGAGCTTACAGTGATAACCACTACACTATACAACCGTGTGTGCATGAGTGGAGGCACGCGATGCCCAAAAGACCCACGAATCCACCTTAAGACGGTCGAAGCGAGTTGAGCGTTGCTTGGACCAATTTGCAGTGTCGACGCAGTAGGTCTTCATAGCGCGATACGAAGCAGGTCGATCCTGAGGGGGCAACACATGGCTCGTAAACTAAGGCATCTCCCAACCTTAATCAGATAATGGTAGAAGATCGTTTTATTCAATATCGGAAGAGACAACTTTTGACCAAACTACTGACAAACTGATGCATCTTCCGCCTGTGTAGTGCAGTCCTCTATTGTTCCCACGACTCTGACAAAAGCGAGCGCAAACATCATGAGATCGACAGATCAAGGGATGTTGAACCTGGATCACAACTGCGTCGACCTCAAAATCCAATCCCCTCAAAGGTTAAACGTCGAGATGATCATGGCAATTACACATCCCTATGAACATTACTCTTTTCCCCGCCAGATCATGAGTAAAGCTGTGCGACCGAGGTTGGACCCTCAGCTCGGAAACAAGGGAGGAACCCTACATCAACCGTTGCGCCCCCTTAACCGCTGCCCTGAGCCTGACGCAACTGTGGTATGGCAGCCTAGCCGTAAAGAGCTGTAAGGGACAGAACTGAACCCCTTCTCAAGAAGCAAAACCCCATTTCAAATGCGAGATTCTGCGCCTCTCCAACGGTCGTCCCAGCCCACGTCACTGCACGCTCTTCATCGCCAGAGATGGGGTTATTGGTGCGATACCCAACCGCGCGCTTCGGCCGATATGCTGCTGCTGCGGGAGCATTCATTTTCTTTCTTGTTTGGGCTTTCCGGATCCGAATCGAGCAGGTCGGCCCCAGCTTGCACGTCCAGGTGACGCCCTGGATGCCGACCTCCTCTGCAGACGACATCTTCGACTTCCCTCCCATCGAGTCCGAAACGATCAAAGCAGCATGCTCAACCACGGAGTGGGACACGAAGTCGGCGATGCAAGTGGTCTTCACATGCGACCACTCTGTCGGTGGGATAGGAAACATACGGAACTCGATCTTGAACTGTGTGCGATATGCCATACTGGCGGGAGGGTCCCTAGTTATGCCCAGGATTGTTGTACGCAACGACTCGGACATCACAGTCATACGAACAGGTGAGAGCCGGGTATCTGCTCATGTGCGTCGTGGATCATTAGGCTCATACGTCTAGGTGAACGAAAGGACTTAGGTTATATGTTCGACAAAAACCACTTTATTGAGTCGCTCCAACTCTCGTGTCCGCAACTACGCTTATATAACGACACAGACGAGGTCTACAAAGCCCTGGGGCCACCCAGAACATGGTCGTTGGGGCTGTTTCCTGAATCTTTGGTAGAGGAGGAAAGAATTCCAGGCACGGGAATCGAACATCCGGAGAGGTGGAGGGGTCAATTGTATGACTGGCTCAACAACATCGATACCGACACTGCACCGACCGGGAAGCCTAGCGAGGGCCCCTTCGTCGTTGATCTCGGTCGTTCGTATCTTACCTACCCGATATACAGCGACGGAGAGAGCTTCGCCACGTCTTTTGGGGACATCCTCAAGTTCAGAGCTGATACACGAGAGTTGGCCACCGCGACTCTAGTCCGAATGGCGCAAAAGTTCGAGTTCATGATCCCGCGGCCGGCGGACGGTATCTCTCCGCCTTCACCCATCCTGGAGCATGCCTTCTTCGGGGCACACCTTCGAGCCGAGAAAGACTCGCAAGACAATTGGAATCCAATCGATCCGATGTGGGAGTGGTCCGAGTACAGCAAGCAGACGGCGGCATACCTCGAACAAGCCACGTTGTCAAACCTATCTCTCATCTACGTGGCGTCTGGTAACGTCACCCAGGTTGGGACTTTTGCGAGTGAGGCCAAGCCGAAGGGCATCACGGTCATCACGAAGCAAGACATGCTGGCAGAAGACTCTAGTGAGAGAGATCGGCTGGAGGATCTAGCCTGGGATCAGCAAGCTTTGGTGGATTTTTTGATCATGCTGAGAGCCTCGCAGTTTGGAGGGGTGGCTCATTCGAGTTTTGCCTGGAACATCGCCCTGAAAAGACACTTGTTCGTCAAGAGCTCTGGTAGTCATCTTGATGGTCCGCAGATGCTGAGTGACGAGCTTAGCCAGATCTACGGTGAACCGAGGAAGTATCCAGAGTACGCCTCCTGTCTTTGGCCGTAATCCATCATTATATCAGCCCAAACAAGACATATGTGCTCCATTGACGTTTGTTCCATTGCTATACCAGATTGAGCGTTCAGATAATGCAGCGCGAAAAATCGATATCAACTCCCATTGATTTTGCCAGAGATGTTTGTTGAATTGCTCGGACAGGACTCCCGACAGGCCAAAAACGTACGAACGCAGAACCGTCAGAATGACATGCCATCCTTTATAATGCCTAGAGATCCAATGTCTCGATATACATACGACCATACCCACTGGAGAACTCGGGATCCCGTCCGCTCTCCCATAGATAAGCCAGTGAGGGCCGGATTAGTAGTTGGGTCGGTGACGACCAGCGAATACCTGGTGTTGTATGTCATTTTGCCCTTTTTTCGGCGGGCAGGATGGCGGCGTCGGCTCCGGCCTCCCGGCCTCGGCCCCCTCTGTGGGGCGGCGGGCGCCCACCGGAGGATAACCAAGAAGAAGTCATAGACGCCGAAAGAGCCATTGGGCACTTAACGGACCGAAATAAGGCACGTAGCCACCAAACGATGAAAGTCCTAAGCCTAGAATGCGAAGGGAATCCACTGGGGGAATCGATATGTCAGAATTAGAGAGGCCAACGAGAGATGTGCCATAGCCAGGTAGAAGGGCTAGGCGCCCTTGGCCCTTTTCAGGGATCGCACCGACGATTAAATACACACACACACACACATAGTGTTTTCATATGCCAGCTCATATACGTCTAACCATGTGAGGCGAGCCTTGCTCTGTTGGTTCAGTCGTCAACATGCTTCAATTCGTCAATCTGCTGAAATTTGCAAGAGTTTGAAAGATTTGACTGAGACACTGTTAGCAAATAGTCGGGAAAGTCATTCCACAGTGCCGATGTGCTCGACGGCTACGTCCCTGGTTGATGCTGACAACTTACTCGCAGCAGCCCAACGTTGTGAAAGCAGGACCAGGGCCCCTTCAACGAGATCTCTTGTGGTCTCCGCCCCTTTGGCAACTTCTCCTTCGCGAATGAACCACCGACATTCGGTCGCGATGTCGTAAAGGCATTGTATAAGCAGCGGACTGAGCCTATTTATGTCTTCGGTGCCCTGCTGTATGACCCAAGATGCAACAAGGATCCACGCGTGGCCAACATCTGTTTGAGTCCCTCGATGGAGGCCGTTTGCATGGCACTCTTTTTTGCCAACCTGTCCGATGTCGCATCGGGCTGTATACAGGCATACATGTGATACAGGGCTAATCGAGCGCAAGTACAGAGGGCGACGTCGACAATCGTCACGTGGACGCCGTCTTCGGGGTGGTCCATCGAGCGGAAAAAATGTATGTCGAGCGCTATCGGCGTGGCATCGAGCTGAAGTGCCTCGTCCAACAACGCCCCCTGGTTCAGCGGGGTTTTCCGGGTATTCCTGTGATTCATCACCCGCCCGAGAATGTGGGTTGCTTGACATACGCCAACAAACGGTCCGATCTCCGATTCGGTAGAGAAGCCGGTTGTGTAGAGGGGTTGGCTGGTCCCGACTCGCCCCCCGTCCGCCATTCGTCGTCGGAAGATGGGGGTAGCTCCCCTTGAGCTAGCTCAGGGGTTACCGGAGGAAGACCTGCATGGTTAATATTGATGTATCTGGTTAAAAGTAAGCCGTGATGCGAGATAAATGCTCACATCGAAGGATTTGATGTAGAAGGCCGCATGCGTACACACGTTACCTTTCAAGTATTGATGTAGCCCACCATATGCGCCGCTCCTCTTCCCAGTAAGTCCAGGTCGGAGGCTTTTGAAAAAAATAGGTTGCGCTTGACCGATCATGGATCCCTCGCAAGATACCAAGCCTCGCCGCACGCCCAATCCTTAAGTACGCTTCCGTGAATATGCCGTGACCGACTTCGTACAAAGCCAACAAGACAAACGACTGGAAGAACAGCAGGGAGGTCGGTATGGATATTTCAGCCTTATTGAGGCATATACTCACGTATAGTAAAGCATCGGTTCTATCCATGACCCACCTTCGGTGAGGTAGTTGTCGGTACATGTGACAGGTCTCATGCTCAACGAACATTTCGTCAGGAACCCTAGCCTCTTGATCCTGTCGAAGCCGCTTCCTGCTGATGAAAGGTAGCCATACGTCGATCGACTGAAAGTATAGCTCGCAGATCAGCTCAGACGGCTGCCCGATCAACGATGAGAGGTATGGCGGTGCGGGGCGCACTTGGCTTAGAGAGGCGTGAGGAACTGGTGTGAATAGTTCGCTGTCCAGGAAGTATTTAACCGGGAATTCGGTCTCCGCCATCGCGCAGCTCGTCATACCAGATCCTGCGGTTGGGGTGAGGGTAGACCGTGACTCGGTATATTGTGGAGAGCCGTACGTCTTCCTGCATGGGGATTATTGGCAGCTTTTCCCAAGGCGAACGCACTGAAAGGAGCTCATCTGTTTCTTGCCCTTGGTTTCTGAGGGAAATGCGTCTGAGGTCTGACTATGGAGCAGAAAGGCAAATACCTAGAACATCTTCTCTTGAGACGCCTAGGAGGTCTGTTAGTCCTTTACACCCGGTTCCGCGGGAGTGACGTATGATGTGGCGGTTTGTTTACCTGCATTACCGAAAAGACTGTATGGCTCGCCCATTCGATTCTGAGTTTTTCATCCCGAGAACGGGATTTTCGCGGTCAGGCCAGAGTCCAGATTGTTCGCTATAATTCAAGAGGCGGAAGGTGACCGATGCTGCGCCTCTACGTCTTTGCATCTGTCGGGAAGCATTGTTTGGAGCATCCTGGACTGTCCGCTCGACACCCTTAATCTAACACGGCTTCAAAGTTATATTCCGCACGCGAACCTACGTGACCACCTGCCAGAAAGGTGGTGCTGACTGCGCCGCTAATTAGGCTGCTGAGATTCTTAGCGTTACTACTTCTCCATGCGCCCTCCTTGAAGATTTCAGGCGGAACTTCGGTTCCGTTTGCCGCTGGATCCATTATGCTATTCCCAACATTTTGATTTGAGCTCGGCTTCGCCCCAATCCGCCGTAAGACGGGCGTAGAAGCAGCAAGCTATTTAGAAACTTCTGTTCCTGCCGGCATGACCTTCAAACTCTCTCAAATCTGTCAAACAGGCCGCTCAGAGTTTCCTCGGAAGATCATCTACCTTGAACTTCCTCGTCAGTAACGCCGGTATGCAATGTTCCCGAATACCGTTTTAGAGATAACTACTGATGATGAATGCTGACGTCTGCAAGCAGGCATTATGGCTATGCCAGAAGACAAAAAGACCTTTGATGGGTTTGACCAGCAGTTTGGCGTCAACCATCTCGCCCACTTCACTCTAACAGCACTCCTCCTCTCCGTCCTCCTCAAGAGCGGCACCCCATCCTTCAATTCTAGCGTCGTGACTCTCACCTCTGGCGGGCACAGGTACTCATCCGTCAACTTCCCGACATCAACTTCACCGGAGCCTACAACCCCTGGGTGGCGTACGTCCAGTCCAAGACCGCCAAGATCTGGATGGCAAACTACATCGACCGCGTCTACGGGTCGCGCGGCATACACGCCAACTCGGTCCGTCCAGACGGCATTCTTACGGCGCTTCACCAGCACGTATCACCAGAGATGGCCTTAGCATGGCAGCAGAATGCGGCTCTGCAGGCCAGCCTTCGCTCGCCGGAACAAGGAGCCGCTACGACGATGTGGGCTGCTACTGCAGGCATCTGGGAAGGTAAGGGCGGCAAGTAGCCTGACTGACTGCGGCGTCGGCGAAATTGCTAAAATATGACTGCCGTTTCGGACCCGGGGTATTCTCCTCATGCTTCTGACAAGGAAGGCGAGGAGCGTCTGCGAGAGTCGAGCTTAAAACTCACCGGGGTCAAGGTAGGGGAGCGTTGATGACCAAGTTGATGCGGATTCTGGCCTTAATCTAGAAACTATGTGGCCGTGGTGCTTGAATCCTATGACAGTTTCTATGCTTAGGGTACACTGTGTGATACGCTCTAGGCCCTGTGTAACTACTTCTTCCTCAGTCTAATACTGAAAAGATATCATACTGAAATGGTAGTGCGAGCATGAGGCGGCGAATGGGCATGATGCTGAGGGCTCCAATACCCGCACGGCGGATTACTGGAGTTTGAGTGTACTGGCCCTCATTAGCTTAGCTATGTCTACTTGGGTAGCTCTGCAACGGTTCGTTCCAACGGCCGGAGCGGAACTCCACCGCGGGCTTTATACTCAATCGGTACGTGGAATACACAGTGAAACATATCACCTGTATGTGGGCGCTGAAGATGTTTGCAAAGATTGACACAAGACTTTACCATCATAGATGGCGAGTTGACAAGACATTTGAGCAACGTTGTACAAGGTCAGTCCCGCTCGACTCTGCTCGACCACTATATCGCCACACTGGAAGGCAACTAACCTCAGCGATCCAGAACTGGTGTCTGTGATGGTCCAGCTAGGATTAGTGGGAGCGGCAAGCCCCTATTTCGTCATTGTCGTTCTGGTCACTGGGGTTGCCCTATATCTAGTTCAGGTGTTTTATCTGCGCACCGCTCGCCAACTCCGCCTTATTGAGCTTTCCTCCAGAGCATCTCTGTGCTCACACTTGATCGACACATTTGAAGGTCTCGTTACCCTCCGTGCCTTCCAATCCGAGCGCAACGCGCAGGACATGGCGAACAGTCTCATCGAAGACACCCAGCGACCGGTGTACCTGTTTTTCTGCCTCAAACGATGGTCAGGTCTGGTACTGGACCTATGCGTTGCTGTCATTGCGACTATCATTACAGCAACAGCAGTCGCGATTCGTGGTCGTGTTGATACCGGCTTCGTGGCCGTTGCGTTGATAAGCGTCATGAGTCTCAGCACGACGATGCGCAGCTTCGTCACAGCCTATACGGATTTGGGGACGGCCATGGGGTCCCTCGTTCGCGTCAAGCATGCCAGCGAGGGGATCTGGGCTTCTGAGCCGCGCAGTGGCCCAGCCACGTCACAAAAGGCCATGGTTCCGGGGGGAAACACCGTGCAACATCGCTGCTATCGAGTTCAGAAACGTCACGGCCTCGTTCGTGCGCGGAGGATCGGCGGCGGTAAAAGACCTTTCCTTTGTGGTAGAGGCCGGGCAAAAGGTTGCCATCTGTGGTGAAAACGGAAGTAGGAAGTCTTCCATATTTCTCGCACTTCTGGGTCTACTCGATATTGAAAACGGTTTCGTTCTCGTCGATGGCAAGGATGTGAGGCAGATCAACACCCACGAGCTGCATAAACTCGTTGGTGTCGTTCCACAGGAGCCGCCGTTCTTTCGGGGAAGAACAGTCAGGGACCACGTCGATCCCATGAAGAAGGCCACCGACGTCGCAATCACGGATAAGTTGTGCCAGCTTAACCTCTGGGATAGTTTATTGAGCGGCATAGGGCTCGATGGGGAACTGCCTCCGAGGTTGTTGTCCCGACAGCAAATGCAGCGACTAGCAATTGCAGCAGCTCTCCTTCGATCCCCAAAGATCCTCCTCCTAGACCAAATTGCAGAGAGAGTCGAGGACGAAGGTTACGAGATTCTCTCGTCACTTGAAGAGTTTGAGAGGCTTACTGTCTTAGAGACTTCGTCTATATACAGAGATAGAGCAGGATACGACCACTCAGTTATTTTGTAGAACGGTATTGACTAGATTGATTTCACGCTTTGTTCGAATTAGCACTAAACGTGGAACTGAATTCAGAGTGATTTCTTTAGTGTAACGGATGCTATTGGATAGATTAAGTGCATAATGATGGCGTCTCTCACTTACTGCTTGATTTTAAATTCCAATGACCTGCACATGAAGTCGCAGTCATGTCAGCTACCTCCGTACCTCTCATTATTGTTCGATCCTGTGCCTTCTCTCAAAGGTGATAGGTTCATGAAACCATATGAAAACGTGTTGCTTTATCGCATTGGGTTTTGCTACCTAAACAAAACCTTCACCACGAATTTAGGCGATATCGGGAATATACAGAGCAAGCTACCCTCGTATTACTTGATTCAACCTTGTCACGAAAGGCGTGCAAGAAATTGGTAACCGCAAGCCAGTTTACCCCGTTATGCGGTAGATGGTCGACTGGGGAAACTGTAAGTACGAAATCTACAACAGAGCACACAACTACACAGCGAAAAATGTTTCGAATTCTCAAGCCCACATAGTCAGGAACAAGAGGTCCCACCTCCGCGCCTAGCGTTCGACTGTTGCGTGAAGATCAATCCAACAGAGGGGACTAGCTGCCATTATCAATGGGGGAATACCGACGTTGATCATCACCGGCCCCAGTGCTTCTGGAATGCGTCCAGGAGGCTAAATCGAAGTTTGGTGAAAAACAGTATCCTTGCAGAAGAGCACAACGTGCCAAGGTTTCATTTGATGGTCTTTACTACTTACTACGATTATTATTGCCGCGGTGCTTTTTTATGTCCGCGTTTGTTCTATCCCACTAAGATATACAAGACTACCCCATGTGTACGTATGCTGCATGCTGCAGAAGCCATGGGAATGTGCAATCGGGCGGGCTGGCCCGTCTATGTCAAGCGTACAGGCCGTTTCCGTGCGGATGGCCGGTGGATGCCGTGCCATCGTCATCTCAAATCAAATGTCTCGACTCCGTTGCTCAATGCAAGGCTAATTACAAAAGCCGACACCATCCTCCTCTCCCTCCTTACATACAGGTGCTATAAATCAGTAGATTTCCTACCAGTTGCAGAACATAAAGTAATGGTTGATGAAGAGGTTATAAACGTTGATGATAATGAGCGGCAACGGGTGGTACCAGGTAAAGCCGGTGACGATACGCCACGTAACGACACCAATCATAGACCCAGTCACAAGAATGGTCCAGATGATGCAGAGAAGGCGCATATTGCGGTATTTGTTGCTCTTGTGAGCCTTGGCATCCCCGGAAGCGGCCCAGAGAAGCTCGATGTTGAAGAGGCGATCCTTGATAGCGGTGAGGTACGCGTAACTCTGGACCGTCATTACATGCTGCACGTTGAAGCCGTACTTGGCCTTAGCCCAGCATCGCATGAGAATGACACCGTAGAGAATCGAGGGGATTGCGAAAGCCAAATTCCAGAACTTGAACCACTGAGGACGAATGGCCAGCAGCAGGGTACCGGCGATGGGGGCAAGGAAGATGTTCAACGAAACAGCGGCGTAGTACAGAAAACCTAAACGACGATTAGTCGGCAATTAATTCAAGGGGCACCGAACGATCATACCTGAAAGATAGCAGATCTTCTGCATGAGGGTCAGGTTGGAGACCCAAAAGTGGCCGTTGGTGAGGAGGGTGGTGGATCCGCGGGCCCATCGCATCTGCTGGGAGAAGAAGGCGCGAGGCGAATTGGGGCAGACGCCAGTAGCGAGGCAGAGAGGGACGTATTTGACCTTCCAGCCACGGTCAACGGCACCAAAACTAGAAGGTGTTAGTAAAGCATCGCCAGAAACTACATTACACTCTAACTCACCCGGTGTGGACGTCCTCGGAGAAACCAATCTCTGCGGTTCCACCGACCTCTACGAGAGACTCGCGACGGTACAGCGCATTGCTTCCAACGCAGATAGAAGCGCCCCATCTGTTGCGGTTGACCTGAACAACACGGTAGAACAGCTCTTGCGTCGCGCCAGCACCCTGCTCCACCCAAGTCTGGTCGTCGGTGACGCGGAAGTACTGAGGACTCTGGACAAGAGCCGTCTTCTCGTCGCCCAAGTGCTCCACGATGAGTTCCTTGACGAAATCAGGACGGGGGCAGAAATCGGCGTCGAAAATGGCAAAAAACTCTCCGCTGGTCCGGGCGAAAGTCCATCGAAGGTTGCCAGCTTTGCGAAGGCGAGGACGGTCGTCGCGAACAGAGTAGTTAAAGCCGTAGCTTTCAGCAAGCTGACGGACGTTGTCGGAGGCGCTGTCGTCCATGACATGGACTTGAAGCTTGGAGGCGGGCCAGTCAATCTTGACAATGTGCTTGTATGTATTCTCGAGAATCTCAATCGGCTCCGAGCAGCACGGTAGGTAAATGTCAACGGTTGGCGCGTTCTCCTCAGTGATGGGGAAGCGCTCGACCAACTCCAGATGAGCCTTGTAGTCCCAGTCTCTTCCAATGATACCGACCGCATACGAGATCAACAAATAAATGCACATGGCACCTGCGAAGACGCCATACCAGTAGAAGGCCGGGGCAGACAGCGCGAATAGCCACATTCCAGCGCCGAGCGAGAGGAAAGAAAAGACGCCGAAGATGTAGAGAAGGATTCGGTTGGTGTGGACGTAGGTGAGCTTCTCGGTGTCGTTGGGACAGACGGGGAGCACCAAGGGTGGCTCCTCCTTGGGGCAGTACGTTGCGCGAAAGCGATGGTACAACCGCTTGGGAAGCGACTCGCCTGATGAGGGCGGAAGAGCGGTCGTGTGCGTCTCCTTTGCCTTCTCTGGGTCGGACACAACAGGTGGGACATGGCTGGCTTCAATGTCCGTGTCGGATGGCGAAGGCTGGACCGGCTGACTGTTCTTCTCGTTGTAGACCTCTCTAGCTAAAGGGGAAGGCTCCTAGCAACTGGTCAGCTCCACGGATACTCATCTTGAAATTCGTGCCCTGCCTTACAATTTCAGGTCTACTTAGACGGTGGTTGGAAGAGTTTCCCAAGCTTGGTCTCGGGCCTGTTGAGTCTTGCAAATCCGCATGAGAGTGCTGGCCGACAGCATTCTGAGCAAAAGTCAGTGTCTGTATCCTGGTTTGACAGGCTACTCATGATTTTGAACCATGTCGAGAACGTACCACAGTAAAGGTGGAATCACTGGCAAGAGAGGCAACAGCACTTGACTCATTATCAGTGTCGAAAGGGTTTGAGCTGAAGGGATTGTTTGGGGGAGTCAAGCTCGATTCTGGAGTCGCTCCCCGTGGAGTGAAAGGACGCGACATTGTTGTTGAGGCGTTTGGCTTGTAATCCAGCAAAGGACCTCTGCCCGACAATTAAGTCTAAGGGGACCAAAAAAGGACTTCCAGGGATGATGAGACGGTCGTTCGTAGGGAATGAAGCAAACGGGGAAGCTTCAAAACCAGTGCAATCCCGTGACGTTCCCTTGATAATAACAAGGCCGTCTAACAAGCGAAGGTGGGGGATACAGCAATGCCAGACCAAAAGCGAAGAAGAAAGCAAAAATCAAGAAAGTCGTCAAAGCGAGTGACTGAAATGCGAAGTAAACCAGCCTCGTGGGGGTTAGAGACGGTAGCGATAGTGGCCAGCAAGCAGCAGCTAAAAAACCAACCTCTGCCAAAAGTAGCGAATGGACTGAGGCAGGGAAAGGGTTGTTTCGAAGCAAGCCACCAGAGGAGATCGGGTGGAGGAGAGGGAGAAGGCGGTGGAGGAGGAGAGACAAAGCGAGTGTCGATGATGAAGACGTAAAGTAAGGTGAGGTGAGATGAGATGGGACGAGCCGATAGTGGTGTTGGTGTCGAGGTACCACCTTACCCTGAGCTTTCCAGGTTCCTTGGTGGGGAGGAGGGGGAAACGACTTCACTGGCAGGGGAGAAAGTCACAGGCCTAGAGAAGGGGGGAGGAAAATACAAGGAGATAGGCAGTGACTGGAAGACAAGGCAAGTTCGAGACGACCTTCCCTCCTTCCTGTCCTTGTTGCTGCTCTTGCCTGTTGTCCGCTGCCCAGTCTGGCTCCCCGTTGGAAATGGTTACAGCGGCCAGGTACGGAACCCGATACGAATACGTCGGACAGTTCTCCAGTTCTCATGTTATTGCTAGGATTGGCAGTCCAATGATCTGAGTCTCTATTCGTTGAAGTGAGTCGCCGTAACGGCTCTCTCTCGCTGTCTTCGGCGAGGATGGTTTTTTTTTTTTTTTTTTTCGCTACCCACTTTGGGGCATGGGAAACCGGAAAGATGGATCATATTGATGATATCGTTGATCATAGAGAACTGCACAATTGGACGGGCTGTCTTAGCTATCTTGCTAGGAAGGCAGGTAACTTACATGGGGGAGCTGGCCGCATCTGCATCTGCTGCCGCCGGCGGGCTGGGCTGGGCAGGTGGCTGTTCTTTTTTGGTATCCTTTCCCGTATTGGTCTCGGCATGGATCTCCTAGGCCATGGCTCGATGATATGAGCTGGTGACATCACTGCCAAGGGGAGGGGTTTTTGTGTGATTGTTCCGGGCCAAGGACGAAAAATCCACTGATGCGAGGTTGGCCGTCGACCGTTTACACGAGGCGCAGGTGGGAGTTACGGGGGTGCCTGGCATCACATCACTTCACTTGAAATGGCATGGCTACGAGGGTGAGTGACAAGAGAATGGACATATCCGTAAGGTAGATGAGCGGTAGACCACGGAACAAGAGACATAGGAGGTAGGAAGGCGGCAAACGGACAGATACATACTTCAGTGAAGGAAGGACGGAAAGGGAAGGGAATGGAAATAGCTGCCATACCACCACAGTGGGCCCACGAACGAGAGCCGCCGTCACCTCTGCTATGTGTGCAATATCCGAGGTACGTACTTATTGCATCTTATCTTTATTGACAGATGTCAGATGTCTGAACGGCCATTTGCAAGGGAACAAACCAGGAATCAGAAGCCAGACAACAACAGACATACGCAAGTCACAGCAGATGCAAGACGGAGAAAATAAGGAACGCCACTTCCATCATCAGGTCGAAGAGGGCAGGAACGATGCTGGCCATGAAGATAGTATTCTCTCGGAGTATTGTTTCGCACGCGCGGCAGCAATAGCAAGAGGGAAGAAAAAATAAAACCCAAAAGAGCCGCCAAGAAAGGTCGGCAAACGGGAGTGATGGAGGATGATTTCCCATGCAGCCATGCCCAGTGCTGTCCTAGGCCAGGGACAGGCCTTGTTTCCTAGCGCCGTTCCAACCCACCTTTTCTCACCACCTCACCACCGAATCATTCCAACTCGATTGTCACAGCTGGATCAAGGCCTTGGAAGAAGAACGACGACAGGCAAAACCAACCAGCCTGCAGATGCAAGCCAATGCAAACGGGAAGACAATATAGCGGCGGAAGGCGCCTCATCTGTCTGTTCCTTCCGAATTCACCCCCACTCCTTCCTCCCATGTCGATGCCCCCCCGGCACTACGAAGTACCTTAGGTACCGCAGCACTTGGATGCAGTACTTCCATTCCGTTTCTGTGACCAGAGGGCGCTGAAATGTTGCTCTTCAACCATTCATTGGCTGGTCAATACACAGACAGTGACCGACTTACCGAGCCCGTATCTGCGCGCCTTTCACCACGCTGTCACCTTACAAACACGGGGCTACACTGGCCCTGCCGAGTAGTTCGCCGCATCTCAGATGACGCTCGGAATCTCTGATGTCCGCATCACAGCCTCGAAATATCCACCCACTTGTTGCCAGGAATAAATGGCTACCACGCGGGAATGGCGACTAACCCGGGACGCCGGTCGTCGCTAACAAAGGGCCAGACTGGTTGGAATGTAGAGGACAACGCAATCCCAGCCCCCATCTTTCCTCCTGATATTCGTCTTCTCGATTACCATGCCTCTCTGATGATGATGATTCAGCTGTGGCTGGTAATTCTAGAAACAACTGACACCGCAGAGTCATACGAACCAACGCCAACGCTGGAACTCCGTGTCACCGACGACTGCAGAGTGGGGAAAACACTGCGTGGGAACGAACCATCCGACGTCCTGGGGCTCGATGCTCCTGGCCCCCAATCCGAGACCGTTTCTCGCGCTGTTTCTTCTTGAGGAATGGTTGGGAGGACCGAGGGAAGTGATAACAAAACCTAGCATTTTTATGACAGTCTCCACCGCATAGGCTATTTCGACATCTCCATTCGCCGGCGCGTGCCCTCTTGCTGTTTAGCGTTTGTCTTCCTTGCTTGTTTGGTTTTCACTCATTATTCAAACTTCAGTCTACGGCCCCGCCGAACGCGCGCTGACGAATACTGCCTTGATCCCATGCCCGGACACAATTGACGTTGAACATGAATAACATAAGTCTCAGATTTAGGATTTATCCCTCGAAAACGTCCTGTGCACTGCAACGTCACAGACCTGGGTCATCCAAGATTCATTCTAAAGAGGCAGGGGAAAAGAAAACTCATCAATTCGGACACGGGCCCGGGTCCACGGACTCTTTCTCCCGGGACCCCGCCGGTCATGAGCGAGCGTCTCAAACTTCTGGGCTGACGAGATCATTCGAACATAATCTCACCACATTAATCGTAGATGACCGTGCTCGCGCTGCTGGGATATGAGGCATCGCGTTAGCCGCAGCGGCGCAGTCACAAAAGGGGATCAAGTTCCATAATCACGATGCCCACGCACATAATGACGGCGATTGTGCAGTCTTTTCATCGAACCGGCCCGTCTCTGCCGAGCCATGGAGAAAGAAGGCTGCAGCACGCACAATTCCGCTTGTGCTCGCGAACCCGCTCCGTTATGATCCGGACGGACTCATCTAAACCCTCCTCAACGTTGAGAACGGACCTTACTGAGAAAACTGCCAACAACATCAAGTGGGCTCCCCAAGAGTTGGCATGCGATGAGGGAAATGACCAATTTTTTTCTCGGTTCTCCATGCTCCCGTCCAAACCCGTAGGCCGTGGCAGAACACTCTAGGCGCCCCGGTTTTAAAGAAGGTAATTTAGCAAACGTCTTCCTCCCCGTAATAATAACGGACAGGGAAAAGTCTTGGCCCTCACCGCTCGGGCACGCGGCACGCGCGCCAAGCCGCCAAATCACCGCTCAAGGAAGCGAGAGGAACAGACTCCCCCACGTCAACCTGACAGCTACTCCAGATAAGGTACCTTGTCTCGAGACCAATTGGTCGGTCAGGTACTCTTTTTCTACAAGGTATGTTGACATTTGTGTTTTTTTCCCTTCCTCAAAAGGAGCAGAGAGAAAAAAAAAAAAGCACATCGATGACGACACTCGGCATTTCATTTCGAAAGAAATTTTTCAGTCTTGGGAACCTTGGCTGGTGGCCTCCTGTCCCCCTTTCGTCTCGCATCTCCCTCTCTCTCCCTCATCTTCCTTTCCATTGTCGTCGTTCTCCAATCCCGCTCCGCCCCATCCGCTCCAACCTCCCATCCCGCCAAGACCGTGCACACCCTCCCGCATCCTCCATCCCGGATTTTGACGGACATGCGCCATTGGACCACCACACACCTTCTCCTCCAGCACGACGAGAGATTACGAACATGCACCGCAGTCCCAGTTGAACCACTCCCACGCCATGGCCACAACACGGGAATGCACAGAAGCCTATCTCTGGACGAGAGGCTTCATCTCACCACTAAAATCACCAAGATATGCAGCCACCGCGCTAGGTTCCCAAACCAAGATTTTCCCCCCTCCCCTAGATCCGCCTGCATACGGCGGCAGCTTATGCCCATCCAACCCACGCACATGACATCCTCGGGACGATGAACATTGCATCTGCTCACCGTCCGCCACCCAACCATCTCGCCCTAATGACAATGCCCGTGTCGGCCTTTGTCAAACCACCCTTCTGCTCTGAAACATCATCACTCATCCAACCAAAGAGAAACAAGGAAAGAAAAAAAATAAAAATAAAATAGAAGGCCAATGTTCGCGATGACCGAATTTGGTTTTACACGTAGTGAGACCCGGTCTCAAATACGCGTAAAACAGTATTTTGCGGCACACGCCGAGAACCACAAGGACCGGCCGAGAACTCGCCTGTCAAGCTGTATCCAAGAATCACCAAAAAGGAAACTGCAATCAGGTCTAGAGAGAAGAATGCTGTGTCTGCTGGTACGTAGCACTGTGATCAACAACNCCCCCCCCCCCCTCCTCTCTCCTCTGATCACACTTGATCGAGGCTAGTACCGTGTCCTACGTGTGTCATGTAGCCTGCTACTGGTTGTTGTACGTGTAGAATAACGCAAGTAAATGTGTCCATGTTTGGTATTCATTTCCTTGACATATGAACATCGTCTTGGTGTTGAAAGCCTCGGGACTTTCCGTGAGTGGTGTTCTTTCCCCAGGTTGCCTGCTCTTCTGGCTTGTGATGTAAAACGATCAAAATCAGGTCGCTCGCACATTCACCGCGAAAACAGGCAGCCCATGGGGCAGGATGCACCGTAAACCGAATTTTTCCTATTATCTATTGATGCCTGTAATACCATAGAACATTCGCCATCCATATGCTAATTAACGTTCCCCTGGCCACAATGAAGTCCACAATGGCACGCTTCGCAACGGGCAACCTCTGAACACAGTACTACCTCGCACACTAGTAGCCATTGATGAAAGCAGCAACCATCATCAAGCCAGCAGGCAGCAAAGTCCAATGCGAGATTCCAAAAACAGTGGCCGCGTTCTCGTCGTTACCGCCAGAGCCGCTGCCGCTGCCCGATCCAGAGCCGTTGTCCTCAGTGTCGAGTTCCATGGCGAAGTTGGCCGCGCTAAACGTGATGTTCTCAGGCGAGTGCCAGGCCTCGGAGCCGAACTCAACGAGACCGAGCCACGACTCCTTGTCGATTTCGCCAGACTCGAGAACGTACTCAAGCAACGGCGTGATGTCCTCGTCGAACTGATTGACATCTTCGCCGTTGCGTGTGACCCAAGTGAAGACCTTCTGCTCGCGTTGGTTGGTATCATACCAGAGGGAACTGTGGACCAATCAGTACTTGAGGTGGGTGAATACGAGAAGGATCGCAGGGACGGGCCCGTCGTGAGGACCGGGCGCCTTCGGCGCCAACTCGATGTAGGAGGTGGATATTGCACTCACAACTCGGTCGAGCCCAGGGTGATGTTGGTCAGGATGGAGTCGCCCATGAGCGGGTATGGGTTCCCAACTTTCCCGAGCCAGATCATGATTTCGGCCTCGGCGTCGATGGGGTTGTACGTCCTGCTCTTGTTCTTGTCGACGAAAAAGTCCCATGCGGCGTTTGCAACGACGCCGTCGAGCTCCTCCTTGTTCTCGGACCACGTGCTGGCGGCGAAGTCGCGAGGCGGGCTGTCGCCGGGGTTGCCAGCCCTCATGGTCCAGTCCGTCTTGAGACGCATCGACTTGATGGCGCTCAGGCGAGTCGGCAGCTTGGTAGAGTTGAAGCGCACATGGGGGAACGAGTGGACGTTCTCCGGGTTCTCCTCCCAGCTCCAGAAGGCATCAAAGGCCGGGACGGATTCGTCAACCTGAGGGGATGCGAACGGTCTAACATCAGCGGGGTGATCGGGCCATGCGGAGTACAGAGACCCGATGATCGAGCGGCAGGGAAATCATGAACATGGTGACACGGAACCGGAAGCGGAATCAGGTCAAGTATGCAGGGTCCGGGCAAGGTGAGGAGTAGCGGGGTGGTGTCGGACAGAGCCCGGAGGGTAACATGTAAAGAGAGAGAGGTGGGTGGTGGTGTAGTCTGGCATACACTGTCACGTCACATTACTTACCGAGACGCATTGGAATCCATCACCGACTGGGGCCCAGGCGTTGGACTGGACTGGAAGCCTCTTGAGTTAGCCTCGGCTTTCGAGAGGAATAGAACAAAGGACGTTGAATGCGCCGTCCAAATCGTTCTTCGGAAGACGATGTCGAAAGCTAGGCGGTACAACTTACAGATGTACTGGTAGTCCTTGCTGGTGTACTTGTTCTCACGGCCACAGACAGTTGCGTCGTAGTCAGCGGATACCGACTTGACAGCCGCGAGCCCGGCAGCGAGTAGTAGCGTGTTTCTCATGGTTACGCCGTTATTGTGAGTGAGGATCGGGGTGTAGATGATGGAGAAAACCGGGTCAGCTATGCGGAAAGTGATGGCGAAGGAGAAAACTCGAGATGTCTCCAGAAGAGGGTGCCCTAGTGGCTGGTCGCACGTGAAAAGAATAAAAAAGACAATCCAGTTGGCGAGAAAGCAGTATCGCCAAGTAACCGGATGTAAAGTGCAGATGACGATGCAAGTGAAGAAGAATGGGACCCGATGAGCGAATGTGTGTATGTAAGGTACCTTGCTTGGTCCAGATGGGCAGGTCAGGCAAGGTCAATGCCCAGGTCCAGTATGGGGTCGATTACCGTCCCTTCTCCTCCAGCGTATCCAGGGTCCTGTGGGGAGGGTAAAAGGCAGGAATGGAGGTGATGGATAGAGGAAGAACGGGGAGGGGAGAGAAGGGAAAAGGAGAAGGAGAAGGAACGAGTCTAGAACCTCGCGTGCCTGCCAACCCCAGTTGTCTGTCTGTCTGTTGGTGCTCGAAAAAAACCAATAAAAACATCTTTTTAGGAAACCGGCTGAAAGAGGGAAAGATAGCGACCCTGTTCCAACCTGTGCCTGCTTATCTTATGTCGAGTGACGGCAGAGGCAGGAGCGAACCAATTGATGAGAAAGAGACTGAGGCCTCAGGCGGGATATCCTTCAGGTAGGTACAAGTCCGCATCACATTAACACACTATATACAAATGTACTATTTTGTATTTTTATTGTGATTAGTGCGAAGTGACGGTATGCGAGATGAGGTGGGATACGAAGAGGGTGCAACCGCGCCGCGTTGTCTGAAATCATCCAAGAAAGCCGTGGCAGGAACGGTCAATCTCGGCGGGAAGGCATCAGTGGCTGATGCCCTCCGCCAACGGCTCGGCTGCCTCTCCGCCCAGTCCGGGTCTCATCATACCATGAGCCAATGGAATGGTAACAAGCAGCGACGAAGGAAAAAAAAAAGAAGTATGCATCGGGGAGTCTTCATGCTGCTGCGCTGACAGTCGCCCTCCAATGACGTATGCTGGCAAAACATGCGTTCTAAAATTGCTCAGGTTGTCGTCAAGCAGTACTTGTGGTAGTTTCTTGGAATGCTCAATCACTCGCCCAAAGTCACTCAACCTGCCATTGGTACCGGCGCTGTGGATCAAGAAGGGGAAAAAGAAGCCCTGCGCAATGCGCGTACATACCCGACAGCAAATGATCTTTTTTGTGGAATGATAGAATTAGCACTTGCCTTGGTATGATAAAGGTCAAGGCCAGCAGCAAACACCACCGGCCTTGGATATCATTGACGAGCGGGAGAGTGACGACGGCTTCCCGATCGTGTCACCGATTGAGCGGGCTTTGGGTTTAGGCTTGAGACTGTTAAGGTAGCAGCAAGTGAGCCTGTCAACTGCGTCAGTGGCAGTTATTCCATTAAGTGGGAAAGCCATCCGATCTACGGATATATATTTACTTTATCGAATGATTCCATGGCCACACAATACTCTTGGGGCGATGCTCACTAAAACCACCACCGCTGGATCCGAGTCAACAGCATAGGGTGAGATAGTCTCCCCTTCTCATACGAAGCTATCTCACTATCTCACCGTATAACACGGCCTGCCACGGACGACACACCTTCATCTGGCGAGAACGATCTCCCCAGAGCCGCATCAAGCTGGGCGTTAAGGCTAACCATAACATGACCCCCCAAAACAAGGCCCTGCAAGTGCCTCAAAAGGCTTGCCTTAGTAAGCCGCCCGATCAATATGGCAGACCGTCGCCCGAGTCAGCATGTTACAAAGCAGTCTCGGCCTCCGCGTCCGTCGGCCACCGTCTTGTAGAGCTGAAAGCTGAACGAGTCGCCCAAAACAGCATGGAGGAGGACGCGGAATACAGCTAGGAGGAGAACCATGATTAATCCCCCGAGAACCTCGTATTCATTCCTCCGCCCTTCTTCGCAGTACAAAACCGGCTTTGTTCCCCCACGTTCTCCTCATCTACCTCGTATTCTTTCTCACCGGCACGAACCAAACCACCTCGTCAAACGAGCAGCAGAAGAAGAAGCACGGCGGAGGGAACAGGTGTAGAGACGAATCCGATTTTCATGGCGGGAAATCCAGTTAGGTTTCCATCAATGCACCACCCAACTACCCGCCAGGCACACACACCGACCTACCTTCCCGGCTTGGACATGACCCAGCAAATGAAGCAGTAGCAGAGAGGATCCCACCTGTACGCCATTTCCGCTTCGTCCGAAGACCGACGGCCACCATTGCACATCCAGGCAGAACCCAAGACCACCAAGACTCTCAGCGACTCCAATCAAACGCACTCTCCAACGCGCCCAAGACTCCAGTCTACTAGCAAGGGCCGGCCAGAGGGGAGGAAAAAGGGGACGGGGCGGCAGGGTAGAACCCAGACAAAGTGCATCGTGCTCACATTCGACTATCAGGAGCAGAACGATATTTCGGAAGAGGTGAAAAAGTAATCCAGACGCCAAATGCCACCGATAACTGAGGTAAGACGAATACGGGCATAGGAACGAGCATCAGTGCCTCTTAGGTCGGACACCTCCAGACGGCACAACGGCACAACACCAGCTGAGGGGGAGATAAAAAAGGGCAAGGAAAAGCACAGCCTCTCACTGGGCTGTTGAAACTTGACACTGGCTAGCCGACGTGACAAGGCTCCATCGCTTCTCTCTCGCCTTCTCGAATGCGAATCTCTGTCCACTCCGAATACCCACTTCGCCGAGCCTGTAATTAGCGAGTCGTCGTCAGCTGTGACAAGGGTCAATGCTTGGCCCAGTGGAAACCTGCATCTCTCCGCTGATGGTGCCAGCTTGATGGTTCGCTACACCACTCCACCATCAATGGGTGGAGCGTCACCGGACGAGAACTCTTTGTGTCTCCCTCCTTTCCGCCGCAAATTTTCCCTTTAGAAAGGGCACTGGCAAGTTTGTTTCTGTTCGTTAGCTAATGCACTCGAGATTACAATGTAAAGCAACAGGACGGAGTCGCTTCTTCATGCCCCTCGGCGCAGCATGAGCCTACGTTGTACAGCCTGCCCTCCATTGTCCCACATGGGACGGTCGGCCACTAGTCATCCAAAGGCTCGCCGGTAGCACCAAATGTTTCCCCGCCGTACCAGCACCGGGGCTCGTGCTCAACAAGTTGATGAAGAAAGCCTTCGTTGTTGCGGTACCCGATTGCCCCCGGGTACACCTTATCGATCTGTCGGTGATCTTTCTCGCTAGCAAAACGGGCTATTTTAGATCGACGTGCCTTGTGTCGGATGTGCATTCACTTTCCGTTTGAGTATTGTGGTTGAGTTTGCAAAAGACCATCGGAAATGGGACCTTTTTTCGAGCAAAACTGGCGATGGTTCCCTGGAACCATCTGATTGATAGTGGCTGGCATAAAAAAAAGCCCCTGCAGATCTCACCTGTTGGTTTTGACAGTGACAGTAGAGTCTGGCTCCCGTCCACGGTGCCGTTCGTCCCTTGCTTCGTCGCTGAATGTGGGACGAGACTGACCAGAACAAGCATCCTGCGACTCGTGGTTCGCCCCCCCCCGCGCGGCAATTGTTCAGTGGTCTGGCCCCATGCCACGGTCTTTTGACCGTCTTCAAGCACAGACGGTGTCTCGCCGTTTTCTTCCTTTCTCCAAAGCCCTGCATGGTGCATGCGTTGACAGGGGAGAAAAAGATGTTTCCCTGTCTCTTGGGACATTTCGCCGTCTTTCCGGCCCAATTTCTTCGAGACATCGGGCTTGATGAGCCTCATGGCGTTCGCCTCCGGAATCATCTGGCTCGCTGCGGCTATTGCGTGGCTGCATGAGGTCCCTGTCGATGTGCAGACCCAAGACTGTCTTCGTGTTCTCCTCATTGAAAAGTCACAGTTTGTCGAGATGAGACTATTTGCCCGTGGAACCACTCAGAAGCGTAATGCTTGGTGGTACTTGAACGCCGAGAGGAAAGTGTGATTGTTCCCGTAATGAAGGTCCAACGAGTCTCCGTCCTCATCTCCCGGATTCCGCCACTCCGTCGGAGGAGGAGGGCGGGAGAGAGGGGTGGAGGGAGGAAGGGGCGAATGAAGCACGGCGGCAAGGAGTAAACGCAGCGGACTCGTTGGCGGTCTGCCGTCCTGCGTCGCGCATTCCGCCAGCTGCCGAGCATTCCCACGACGGCTTAGAGTCAAATGTCCCGATATCGCTGGAAAGGCAATCGCAGCCGCACGTCAGCGGACGGCGGAAGATGGAATAGCACAGCTGGCGGACGTGCCATGGGCCATGACCGAATCCGAGAAGGTTGGAGACTCTTTTGCGAGATGAGCTGTGAGCGAACGACAGGCTGGGTCGAGGCTGGCCCCCCCCCCTCTGCTAGTTGTATGGGTAAAACGACAGGGAAAAACATACTCATGTCGATCGGCGGCGACGGTGCTGTCTCGAACCGATCCCAACCCACTACCTTAATCCTCTGAGCCCTGAGCCGGCGGTGCTTCTCATGTTTAGTAGGGCATGGTATCACTACGGAATACCTTGGTCGTCCTCCCTGCTCATCGTGAGGCAGTCCGGGGTGTGCGTTCTGCGTGTGCGTTCTGCACTGTACACGTAGGTATCGGACGACCAGCAGACCACGTACACGTGTGGGAGTCAAACTCACCCCATCGTTCCGTGGTGGCCCGTGACAGAAGAAGGAGCTGGCTCGTCTATGACGACGATTATGGATTTGATGAGAGGTGGGTATCAGAGTGGAAGAGGGTCCAGTCTGTTGATGTCAGATATCGTGCTCGCTTACAGTACACACCAAGCATGTTGGCCAGAGGCATGTCGGCAGAGGCCAATGCATGGAAGACTCATTGGCTGGCAATTAGGAACTGGGACAGTAACGTCTAGAACAAAGAGGCCAGCAGACGGATGCATCCAGTGATGCCTGGCCAGCAATTCCACGTTCTGCAACAACATTCACGGCGCGGGTGGAGTCAGTCATTAGCCATGAGAGTTTGCAGAGTGAAAAAGAAATATTGCAGGGTCAGGAACCAGGTCGGGCAAGGGACACTGTGTGGAGTGTGATTGACAATGGTAATTCCCAACCTGGACAGACGTTTCGACGTCCGCCACTGCTAAGCATTTAGCCAAAACCAAGTTGATTGAAGCGCCGTCGCACGCCATTTCGACGTTTGGAGAGCGAAAGCGATTGATTGATATGCCAAAGACAACGTACCACGTACACAGCTCCTAATGCCGACAAAGTGGCCCTCGTTGGTGGTCGCTTCAAGCCCGTGTGCCCCCCATCCCTGCCCTCTGTTGAATTTCCCCTTGCTTCCATCTCGTGTCTCTCTAACCTTTACCTCAACTGCACCGCGGCGGGCAGGTGCAGGTGATGGGAACATGGAGAGTGTATCCGTAAGGCAACATTCTAATCTCCCATCGCCCGAGATAGGAACCGTCCAGAGCGTCAAAGATGATGTCACCGACCAGGTCTCAAGCGAGCGAGCGAGCCTAAGACAGATGCAGGTCCCTTGCTGCCCGCTGCTTCCTTACTCTCCGTCTAGCGCAGCAGCTTGGCCCTGGTACCTAGAGTTGTCAGTTTTCGCCGCTAGCGTATCCGTACCTGCCTGTCTCTGAGAGGTGGGAGCTGGGCTGCGGACACCGGATACCGGATACGTATCTTACCACAGATAAACCACACGGCGGTACAAGGGAGAGACGGTCAGGATCCATCGCTTGACAGACTCAGGCACCTGGCCAACAGGTATTCCCGGAGTATCCCTTTGCCGAAGCAGCCCATGGGAACAATCAACATGTATCCGGAACTACCTACCACTAAATCTCGCTTTTCTTTGCAAAGTCAGATAGCCATCCTTCAGTTCGCCGCCTCCCTGCTGGATTGGCTTGAATCCCCATCCGGACAAAGGTAACATCTCCATAACGGTGCTGTTCGTTCAGGCAAGGCGTCGTGTGTCGAGATGGGTAGCAACTGTAAGGCCCAAAAGTTAAAAAACGGGGGCAAAAGGAAACAAGGGAGAGATTGAATGATTGTGCGACGGGCGATATCAGAAAATGGGCCCTGTGACTTTTTGGGGGGCGGGCTGGATTAGTAGAGCCCCCTCCTCGTCTCGTCTCGTCATTTTGCATCTCCCGGGCCCCGGACCAAATTTGTTTCCATTCAAACGGAGGTCAATATCCTTCTCCAGCTCCATTTCCGCATTGCTACACTCCGGGAGTGCTGTACCGTATAAAAGGCATGGGATACACGTAATCGGAGACTTGTCATTAGTCAAAGTTAAGCATCGTCGGCTCCAAATCACGACCACAAAAGCTCTTTGTTGGCCTAATGCTTCGTCACAGCCTGTATTGTTTGTTTTCTACAGTCATCAATCAGCCTTAGCAAAGCTTGGACATGCCCCATTGAAGGGGTCTCTCCTGTCTATCACCATCGCCGAGGCTCAGGGACCGCCGGACCAACGCCTTCCCGTCACTGCGCTGGCGTACGTGTAATAGGGTGGCTGTTGCGGCACACTCAGACCTCGGACCCTCGTCTTCAGAGGGGAGAGGACGCGCCATCCCATCCGATCCCATTTCCACGAGTGTGATTGATGCTGCAACAGTCCGGGGCATCCCGTCATGCCCATGCCATGCTATATGCGGCAAACGTGCCACAATTTCTCTGACGGGGATCGACAGGGAAAAAAAAAGGAGACGAACACTGACAGCCAAATGAAATACTGGACGATGGTTCTGTGTCTGTACGTAGGATGGGCGTGCCGACACACCGGCACCACAATCATTACCTCTGAGCTCAAGTACACGCACGTACAATTGACCATGTTGCGATATCCTTTACATCTTAATTACTTTCTCTCTCTCCTTATACTGTGCGTATGTGCGTGCTACCTGCCTTGTGTGTATGTACGTCTGTCTCCCCATCTACCTGCTTCTCCGCCTCCCCATAATACCCAGCGGCAACAGCGAGGTACCTGAGGCGAGGTACATCTTCTCGGGGACGATGTACCTGCTGTCGACGCGAAGGATTCCGTCCGACCCCTTCACCCTTCTTTCCTGCGGGCTTCTTCGTTACCTCCGTTGCGGCTACCGTACCGAGTGCCAAGACCCAGCGTGCTGGAAACTTTGCCGTGCGATAAGGCCAAGACCACCCAAGACTGTGGAAGGCGGACCAGGAAAAAGCAGCAGGAAGGCGCCCCTAACTCGCATGTCTTTTTTATTTTTATTTTTATCCTCTCACATAACTTGCTACGTAGCAATGTAGTGTCGCTGGAGAAATTGACTGATATGGTGCACCTGCTATACCATGTTACAAGAGCTCTGTAAGCAGTCGGGGGGTGGATATGCCTGAACAATATTCGAAAAAGCACGTATCGACATGAGGTATACTACTACACTCCCTTTCTCCGTCTCGGTCTGATCGCCTGAGAATCCCCGTCCTGCCGGACTGGCTGCTTGCTTGGCCTTGTTATGCTCCATGCCGGGTGCCTCCTGAATCTTGCGAGTCCTGGCCCGCGACTCGCATGGTCCCGGCTCTCTTGAGATTCCCGAAATGGGGATGGGATGGATGGGAATTGCTGCTCCTCCCCCCTCCTGGATCTTGCTGAACAAGGATGCGATGCCCATGTCTTTCTCCTCTCCTCTCTGCGGTGCGGTTCACTCTCCATACTACCTTACGGCACGTCTCCCATCCAATCCACACTGGGTTTCGTCTCCATCTCATCCCACCATCCGCGCCATCCATCATCATCCAATCCATCCCCTTTCCTACAGTTCCAATTCCTTGCTCCACATGTCCATTTGCCCACTATCCACAACCCACAACCCACACAACCTTCTGTGGTAAGGTAGGCATAGACAGCACCGTCGAAGAAGGAGGAGTTGGGGACACTTGAATTAGCCCCGAGGTGATAGGTATCCTGAACCGCGAGGTACCTCACTCCAAGGAGGAGAACGAGCGAACAAGACGACAAGAGCCAAGACTCTTGGGGATATATCAAGAAAGAACCCCCTGGCCTTGCCCGCTTGTCCACCGCGTAGTCTCGTTCAGTCGTTGTCACTGCTAATGTACTGCTTGCTGTACTAGTATTCCTCACCTTCGTTGGAGATTGATGATTCCTTGGTTTGAATAACCTGCCGCTCGCTCCACGTCTCTTCCATCCTCTACCCTCGGTTTTTTCTTCTTCTTTGCGCCTCACATTAAATCCCGTCCGTCCCCTCCTCCCACTATCCTCTTTGCCCAGCATTCGTTTGGGAACTTTTGTCATTTCCAATCGACCTTGCTACCTCGACATCCTCTTACGATTCACAAGGGGCGCCAAAACAACCCCATGTGAATCTGGTCTGAACGTTAGTGCAACTGTCTAATAATCCCACTGTCGCTCTCCACGTACGCCATCTTACGTCTACGCCGCCGTCACCCGCGCGCCCACCCTTCCGATCCCGCCAACCGTCGCACGTTTTGGATCCCTCAAGTATCGATCCGACTTGGCTTGACTTGTCTCGTTGCGCGCTCACTAGACACGTCCTGTTGTTAAAGCAGCCACCGCCTCAGGGAAAAAAAGAGACAGAAAACAAGAAAGATTTTCCTTTGAAAAAAAGGAATACAGGAACCTTATTGCCAAGCAACGCAAGGGAAAACTTCAGCTGTCGGCTCTTGAGAAACCCCTCGAATCGTTTTCTTCATCATTCGCCAAACCTCCCACCCAGAAAAAAACACTCGGCTTTCTCGTTCCCTCAAGTCCTCTATCCTCGTCGGCCCTGACCAGGTATCATCCAAGTTTACCTCCCGACTCCCGAGACCACCCCAGCAAGTCTCTCCACAACCCAAAAGGACGACGCTCGCTCGCTGCCCGCTTCATATAGACAGCGCAATCGCCAACACCGTCAATCGTCATTCCGCTCGTTTCATTTATACGGCAACTCCCACATCCCCCGCCAGAGGCCCGAGAACTCGCAATTCTCGAACCACATCTTTCTACAATCCTACTTTTAACCTGATTTCCCTCCCCTCCTCGGAAATCACCCAGGTGTTCGTTTGGTCGCTTTCTGGCTCGTACCAGCTGTCGTCACACTTCAATCGGGCCATCAACCCGTTTGTTACTCATACCAGTTCGTCGCCGGCTCTGTTCAACAGAGCAGTTAATCGATGGCTGCACGTTTTGCTCGCGCAGGCCTCATCACAACGGATTCATCCTCAACCATCGGCAGCATGGCCACTCGATCGCCCGCCTTGAGCCCTGGGCACTCTGATGCCGGCTCGGGCAGCGGAACCCCTAATTCCTCTCCTCCCGCATCCAGACCTCGCAGCCCGGAGTTGAAGCAACATGAGACAGCACACGCCGCCGACCTCGAGCCACTCGAGCCCTTGAAGGTCAAGAATGTCTGCTTTGTGGGCGCTGGTTTTGTTGGTAAGTCATGATTTCTCCGATGGTTCCCACGACGCCCTCTCTCCAATAAATCGGGCCTGACTCTTGTCAACCCGTCATCCCGGCACAACCAGCACAATCTACACAGCATGAACAGCGTTCAGCCTGCACCGCGAGATTGGGTGGCAGGCGTCATAAACTCTATGACCCTCCACCTACCAACGACCACTCGTTGAAGCTAACCCCTGCGCTATCGAACCTCCTATCTCGCATTTTTCTATTCAAGTCGACGTAATCAAGATCGAGCTAACCATATGTTGCAGGTGGTCCAACCGCCGCTTTGATTGCATTGCACAACCCCGACCTCACTGTCAACGTCGTGGATCTCAATGAAGACCGCATTGCCGCGTGGAACTCCCCTCACCTGCCGATCCACGAGGCTGGACTCCCCAAGATTGTGCGCATCGCTCGTGATGGTACAAACGAGACGACCACCTTCCTTCCGTCGGCTGGCAAGTCGCTGCAACTCCCTCCTCGACAGCCTAACCTCGTCTTCACTACCGACGTCCAGCGCTGCATCAGCGAGGCCGACATCGTCCTCATCTGCGTCAACACGCCCACCAAAACGTATGGCCTCGGTGCGGGCTACACTGCGGACCTGAGTGCCCTCGAAGGCGCTTCCGAGACCGTTGCCAAATGCGCCAAAGATGGCGCCGTCATCGTGGAGAAGAGCACTGTGCCGACGGGCACCGCCCGTATGATTCGCGAGATTGTGAGTTCTTGTAGTTTTTTTTTCTCTGCCTCTCTGGGAAGCCGGTAGAGCCCCACGTTGCCGCATACGGACGGATGCCATGCATCGTCAGAGCCGATGCGGCGCAGCAACAACCCTTGTTTTCTGCTTACACCAGGTGAAAGGACGACAAACGCTCAATCCAGAGGCTAATATTCACATAGATGGCGCAATACCAGCCCGATGCGGAGTTTGAGATTGTCTCCAACCCAGAGTTCCTCGCCGAGGGAACGGCCGTGCGTGACCTAATGCATCCCGACCGAATTCTCATCGGTAGCTCCACCACTCCCGCCGGCATCCGCGCGGCGAACGCCCTCAAGAGCGTGTACGCAGCTTGGGTCCCCGAGCAGAAGATCTTGACCGTCAACACTTGGTCGAGTGAGCTGACCAAGTTGGTGGCGAACGCCATGCTTGCCCAACGTATCAGCAGCATCAACAGCATCAGTGCTCTTTGCGAAGAATTGGGCGCTGATGTCCAGGAGATCAGCCAAGGAATTGGTGCCGACACCCGTCTGGGCAAGAAGTTCCTTCATGCCGGTGTTGGTTTCGGTGGCTCCTGCTTCGAGAAGGATATTCTCAACCTCACTTACATGGCTCGCACCCTTCACTTGGACACGGTCGCCGACTACTGGATGGGTGTTCTCGACATCAACAAGTACCAGCGCGAGCGCTTTGCCCAAAAGGTTCACCGCGCCCTCAACGGCAACCTGCGCCGCAAGAAGGTTGCCATCCTCGGATTTGCGTTCAAGGAGAACACCAACGACACGCGCAATAGTATTGCCGTTCACATCATCGCAGAGCTCGCTCACGAGATGCCCAATGAAATCGCCATCTTCGACCCTGGCTGCGACCCCGTGGAGGTGATGGACGAGGTTCGTCAATCCATCCACGACGAGCGCGTCGTAGAGCGCGTCAAGGTCCACAGCAACTGGCGCGATACCATCAACGGGTCTAGCGCCATCTGCATTCTCACTCCCTGGTACCACTTCCGCTACCCCAAGCAGGCGCAAGCTTCTGCCCGCCGCTCTTCCATTTGGGGCGGCGGCGAGGCCTCTCGCGAAGAGGCCAACGCCTTCTTCAAGGAATCCCTCTCCGAGATGGATGTTGTCGAGCTCGAGAAGCTCGTCACTCGTGGTAGCCCCAGTACCCCCACCGACCCCTTGAAGCGCTTGAAGCCGGAAGCCGCATGCCCAGAGGGATGCAAGGGCTGCAACTTTGATGCGGCCAACGAGGACCACGGCGACCCAGTGGACTGGGAGTGGGCTGCGTCCGTCATGAAGCGCCCCCGACTCGTGCTTGACGGACGCAACGTTGTCTCTGTTCCTGAGCTTGAGAAGCTTGGCTTCCAAGTGCAAGGCATTGGCAAGGGTCTCGCTATTTGAGATGAACCCGTCTCGTAGCGTTGATTCCGGTGCGTTGTATGTGGTAGATGAGCGAGCATTGGGCTTTGCATTTTTAGGCATTGACGACGGCCGAACGTACATTAGATGAGAACAACTCAACTGCACAGTAAGGCGTTCCGGAGGTCATGGTTTATGGGCGGCGCATTATTATCATTACTCATGTTTCGAGGCCCTCTTCGTTTTGGGATCCTTGAACCTGTTCTCTTTATCCCTTTCACTTCCAGACGCCGGAGACATCTTTGGGTCTAGCCAACTTTATAATTCTGGCCTTTTGAAAAGGGAACTACGGTGCAGAGGTAGAGATGGAAAGCTTTGGCAGAATAACTGGGACCAATATACCCGTTTGCATATGTTCAATATGATCCTCAGACTGCTTAATGTGTCTGCTTTGGTGAATTGACGCATTCCAGCCGTATCGTCTGTACCTCGGGGTGCCTCTGCCTATGAAGCTAGGTACGTGGTTCATTCGCCGTTGAAGCTATTCACGGTCGTCGTCACCGTCGTCGGCGCTGGCTCGTCGCGTTTATTCTCGTCACCCAGATCGGTCCCGACTCGGCGCTTTGTTCCGCCGATCTCAAACACCTACTCTGCCTGCCACGGTGTTGATTGCGCGTCCACCCCTGGCCTAGTCAGTAGTGTGCGGATCCCACCGTTTAGGCGCTCTCGGACTGTGCGCCGCTCTGAGGGAACGTTGGAAGGGCTAAGTGAACTAGCGGTTTTGCCCAGCAAGCATATGTAACACGGGCGGGTGGGTGGATTCTTCTAGAGTGGCGAGTTAATTTATCTGAAGAGCCCGAGCTTGGTCATTCCTTTGGATCATGTACAGACTGTGTTTGACAATTTTATTCATGTAGATAAGTTCGTTTAGGGGAGAGGAGGTGTGAATTGTTCAACGATGTGACTCGTGGGGCATTTTAATCTCGACCAGACGGAGAAAATCGGAACAAGGTGATTGGTTGGATGAGTTCTTTGATGCCCTCCCTCTCTCTCTCTCTTGTAAGTTATTACTACTTATTGAAAAAGTCCAATGTGCCTAGAGTTCGATTACTCGCTCCCCGCGTCCCATCGGGCATGGGTCGAGATTTCTTGACTCGCGAAACACGCGCGATTCTTGGCCTATTGGGAAATCTCCAGTTTAAATCTCTCACGGTCGCGCTGATCTCATCTGCCACGCTCTGCGTGTGCGGCCTTTCCGTCGCCCTGCCAGGAAAGAAAAAGTTGGACCGAACGCATGGGACACGTCAGGAGCCGAAGATTAATTGAACGACTTGTTTTGGGCGGCTCGGTAAGGCTGCCCGTCGCCAAGGACCTTGTGTGTTTGTGGTTGATTGTCCCGGGCGGCTGCATGGTTTCAACGGCTTGGGGTTTTAGGAATGTGTTACGCTCGGGTAGGGGTAAGAGGGGGAAGGGCTTGTTTATTACCGTTGCACTCGTTCGAGGAGGAATGGCATGGAGTTCTACGTTTCTTTCTTCGTTTGACCAAAGTCTGCTGACGTAAAAGGGTTCGTTTTCTTCCTTTGGTGATGGATGCTCTCAGTCTCGGCCTTTTGCGCAGAGGCGGACAACAGCTTTAGAAAAGGGATCATTGGCGTCTAGCTGTTGACGGGGGAAGAGATGAGTTCCCGCCGCCCCTGTGCAGTCCAGGCCTACTGCGGCGAAGAACTCATGCCCGACGGCAACGATTGAGATATGGGCTGATCACTTGTTGGAGTAAATGCCGGACCCAACACCTTTCATGTTGGATAATGCATTGCAAGCATGATCAAAATAGGCACGCAACGGACGCGCCGGGTGATGGGGCGGTACGGCGGTTCCGAGAGCCCGAACTCTGTGCGAGTCTCGGTTAGAACGCTCCGCGACGCCGGCGGTGGACCCGACGGGTTCGAAACGCAATAAAGAACCTGATGCGTGCCCGGCGCATTGCGGCCGCGGCCCTGAGGCTGGGCCGCTCCGTGGTTGCCGTCTTCGGGGTCGGTATGGCTCGTAAGTCCGGAGAGCCCGGTTTAGAGTAAGCAGAACCCAGCACATGTGACCGGTGCCAGCAGAGATCGTTCCTAGCGACACCGGTCAACTTTCTTGACGAGCATGGACGGTTGCTTGCACGATACAGGTCGAAGAAACGTTCTTAAGTAAAGTAGATCCTGATAGTGATGCAACGGACAACGTCGATGCTTGGACTTGATCATGACGATGTTCACATCTCATGCAAAGCAACTCCCTACTCGACCACTGGCTCGTCGGAAAGTGGTAGACTTGCTACAAGGGGGTTAATCATGTCCCAGATCTTCTTGCTCGGATCCAAAGAAGCATTTTTCCACAGACCAAGCGGCCAGTTCAAGAATGAACAGCGCCCATGGAGTCTCCGAAGTTGTGGTGTATAAAGCGCTAGCCGTTGACAATTCCTTTCTATTGCGTTACCCTGGCGAACAAGGGGTAGATAAGAGATCAATCGAAAACGGTAGCGAGTGCGAGTCCGGAAACAGAAGTGCCCTGCAGTCCGGCGCGCTGTGTCAGAAGGCAGTGTGTCAAGTTCAGAAATATATGGAAATATATGTTCCTGACACATGAGGCCAGCCCACTATAGCAGCAAAACTGGATGGTTTCCGGCAGCGTACGATGGCGGGTGTGAGAGGGACGATAGATGAAGCTGGAGGCGTGCAGCAAGCATGCTACCCGGGGATGATATGACAGCAGCGTCTTGACCTATATCCATCCACCCTCTTGAGAAGTTTTGCTTCTGAGCGCAGCCTAAATGGGGACTCATCATATCATGACAGCACTTAGGCCAGAATCACCCATAACTCAACTTAGATTTGTATTCCAATCCAGGTCGCCGTCTATTCTTAGCTTCTCGGCTGCCCTCCTGCGTGACTTTGCTCAGCTTCCAGGTCGACGCGAGGACTAGGCAAGGCACTCGGGGTCAACACTCGGGCTGACCGCGCCAGAGCCGTCTTGGCAATGGTTGGCGCCATCGCAGAAGCCCTTCCCTCCGGCGCAGGACTTGGCGGTGGCTAGAGATATTTGTCGTTAGCAGAGGTGATTTCGCGCACAGGGAAGCGGAAATCGACGAACCGTAGCCGGCCAGGGCGGTCAGTATGAGGAACTTGAACTGCATTTTTATGGTTTGACGCTGAATTCGTATAGGAAGGGGTAGTTAATGCAGGAGCCGGGAGTCTGGAAAAGCTGTGAATTCAGTGAGCTAGCCGTGCCGGACGGAGGTGAAGAAAGAGTACAACTGATGAGAGCTTGCGATAGATGTTTGCTCAGGTGATATTCGGGAATTATGTTGAATACTTATGTTCAGTGCTGTCCCCATCACGCTTACTCTGCGTGGTTGTTACGCCAGTATACCGTCGCCACCAGCCTCAAATAAGATCGTGAGACGACGATCTAACAGTCCTGCTTGAGAATACAAGATCTGTAGGGCTAGACGCTCTCCTCTATAACTTGATGGCTATAGATCTTACTCGGCACTCGGAAACAAGATCTGTCGCAGGCTGTTGACTTGACGGCTTGGTATCATGAAGGTCGACCGTGAGGTTTAGGTTCTCTAAAGTACACGTCGGGTTTGAAACGATCTCTAAAGACATCCATACGACTTGTAAACAGGATACTGCCATGCCTTCGCCCGGAAACTGAGCAGTGGCTTCCTCAAGCGACCCGTTTTCAACAAGCCTGACCTCCGGCGTCCGTCCTGGTAGTCTTTCGACCAGTAACTTCAGATCAGCGTCTTGGGCAGTGCTTTACTGCAAAGTTCTAAGCCAGGACTTCCCCTCTCCGTGTCACCATGGCTGACAAAGTCGCTCGAGGGATTTTGGTGGGTTCGGAGCAGGTACCTGCCCATACACTGTTTACGCTTTATCTATCTCCATATGCTATGGGGAAGGGCCTTACAATATTCTTACATCATGCCTCCAGATCCAGCCAGGCAGGATTTATGCAGCGAAGGTTCTTCCGGCGTGTACAAATATGCTGCAGATCTTATCTGCTAAGCGTAATGACTCGTTGCTCTAGATTTTCGGAGACCGCGACGCAGTGAAAGTTACACGGACGGATATATTGGCTCGCAGTATAAGTCACCCCCTCGTTTCACATATCTCGAGTATGTTAAATCCATGTCCGCCGGAAGAGACCGGTGCAGGTAATGGAGCCGCCAGGAAACCTAGAAAACTGGGCCAAGCAGGCGCTTAATCGACATGATATTAAGCATATATGGCACCGCGACACGAAGGGCAGTGCTCAGGGAAAACATCAGATGCACTGATCTCAAACCTGCGCAGCTTAGGTTATGCTTTTGCGCGCTAAACTTTTACGCGCTAAGAACACATATCCGTAGCTGCCACTTCAAGCATTCGGCCACTTGGACTTGAGTCGTCAAACATCTGAGGACCTAGATTCCTTCGAGTAATTCACAGTCATATCACTCCTGAATCCTGCTATTTGTCTCAAGAGTTTCTAATGCATTCAAAGAGGTCAATTACGAATACTGAACCATGAAAATTTGATTGCCTGCTATATTGGCTAAAAAAGGACGAAAGTAGGCTACCTCTACACGGCTCCGACTACCCCATCTACCTTCATGCAACTAAGGTCATCTCTCGCTAAGACATCATACCTCTCAGATACTAGCGTGCTCAAACTCCATCACCGACTTTCGAGACAGCATCCAGCACTCTACACCGTCTCCCACAATGGTTGGATATCTTAGTTGCCGACGTACTTGACAGTCACTGTGCTGCCGCTGACGGAACCCACAGCAAGAACCGACCGGCCTTGATCGGGCGAAATATCAATGATGTCCGACCCGACAGGGGTAGTGCTGCCGCCAGAGCCCGAGGCCGCAGCACCGGTGAAAGTAACGGTGCCGAAGTCTGCGAGCGTGACCTGGCTGCCGTTCTCCTGGAAAGCCTCGACGATCCACTCGGCGTTGGTCTCGCAGAGGGAAGAAGGCGTGCTGGTGAAGGAGTGCGTGACCTTCTGTCCGGTGGTCAGGTTCTCGAGGGTCGCGACGCCCCTGGTCTTGGAGGACGCGTCCACAGTCATGCGGATCTTGTCACCGACGCTGACGCCGAAGTTGGAGAAGTTGTAGGCGTAGTCGGGGATCCACTCGTACCACGCATCAAAGGTGCCGTCGGCGTAAAAGGAGATGCCAGTCTGGAGGATGGCCGTCTGGCAGGTATCGCCGTCGATGCCGACCCAGGCGGAGGCAGCCGCTCCTGGAGAGCCGCTCACGTCGGGCACCGTGATGGTTCCCGTGACGTGGTTGTAGCCCGTGCCGATCTTGACGGCGCCGGCCCAGTTGCTGGAGTAGTCGACGTTCTTGTCGAGGGACTCGAGGGACTCGAGCGACAGCCTCTTGTTAGGAGCAGAGCTGAATCTGGCACGGGATGAACGCGGAGTCAGGGGAGAGGTGTCCCTGGGAATAAGCTTGGTGCCGGGGGCAGCAGCGGCAAGGCCAGCGGCCGCAAGGACGAGAACGGAGAACTTCATTCTAGCGGTTGAAAGATAGAGGAAGAGCTTAAGATCCAAGCTGAGTTGATTGAATGCCTTGTGTTTGCTGCGGTCGATGCTGTTGCTACGGAATTTCGCTTGGCTTGGCATCCATTTCATGTCTTTTATAGTCGTTCGCGATGCCTCAGTGAAGCCATCACCGGCAACTCGGCATGCATCTCGTCACATTGTCGCGACGTGTTCATGGAGGCACTATCCTTCTTTTCGCAGGTAGGTAAAAATCGTGATGCCGTTTCTTCCGTGCAGTGGCTCTTTGATAGTGGGCAGCCTCATCGCGACATATGAGGGTTTTTCTCAGCAAGTGTGTATGCGTTTGCGGGCTGCCGAGCTCCTCCCTCTTTGGGAAACATCGTGATATTCGCTGGAGTTGGGACATGCATCGTGGGAGAATGAGGTCTCCGCCCTCGTGAGCTGGTGTATACCACTTTCCATTCCTGGACGGGTTTCAGCATGGCACCATCACCAAGACCAGCAGGAGTGCCGAGAAAGTTCGGGGCCGGTGGAGATGTTGGCGGCGGACCAGCAGCCCGTTGGTGACTGATTTGGTTGGAGATAAGATTTACCCCTGCCAAGACTGGGGTTCGACGGCGGTTGCGGTGAAGAAAAGCCAAGGTCTTGCTTCAAGATGGCGGAGGGGCACCGCTTCGAGAATAGCGCGATGCGTCTTCCGCCAGGGCTACGGCAATCGCACCGACGATATAATAGTTATAGGCGCGATAAACGAGAAAGCGGGCTATCGGTGGGATACCGGCACTTCGTCGCGCCGCACCGAATTCACTGGTTGCAGGCCAGGAATATAAATGTTCCGGGAAGAGGGAGTGCGTTATCATCCATCGACGACAGCACGCATGTACATGTAGCGATAATCCGAACTTGCAAAATGAGGTAACGAGATCGTTGTAATGCCAAACGTATCGGTGTACTGAATGAGGTAGGCCATGCCAATGTTCCTCAAGATCCGAGTCAACGAACATGAGCCAAGCAGGCAAGAGAAGTGGTTGCTTATCTATTAGCCTGATTGATCAGCCCGCCATTATGACTTCAGGTTCGATGTTGTTAATCACCAATACACATTAACACATCGACGAACATGCAAGTCGGTCCAATCCTCAAAGTTATGCATGAGGAACCACTAGTGGAGTTGTTGCACAAAAACCTCCGCTGAGAAGCCCCCTTTTGTTCATGGAATTGTGTCACCTTTGTCAGAAAGAAAGGGTCTTCGGCACATTTAAATAATCTTTCGAGGGTGCCATTGTCGTGACCAGTCGAGCCAACGTGCGACCGTCGGGAGGCGGAAGAATAGGAGGAATTAAGGTTGACTTGATGACATATCAAGGAACTGCAAATCTTCACCGGGATCCCGGATGACCTCCGGCTTCGCATCATGCTGAACGTGGCCTGTCGGGTTCGGCGATTGCTCGTCTTGTAGATAGCCGCAGAACGCAAAAGCGTTGCGCGAAGCACATGACCAGCTCGAAGAAAATCGTGGCTTTGCCAAGACCATCTACAAACTCAGCCCTAGACCGGAGTCAAAGGAGATTGGGCTATATGGCTGGGGGCGCAGTTGGTGAGACTTGCATCTCATCAGCCACTCATCCGTTAGCGCTCAAGCTTCCGTTCTGCATATGCCACTTCAAGAATGATGAACTTGTAACCCAAATCCGGGCTTCAATTCGTCTGATCTCCTATCTGCTTGCATCTCTCATGTAATGATCACCGCCAAATGGCATCAGCTGCCTGATTGAAGCGTCAGCTTACGAGAAGAGGTGGGAAAGGCATGTCGAGTTGTCAGCAACCAGCTCCTCTCCTGACTTCTTGTTGATTTGCCCATCGTCCAACCATGAACTTGTCACCGGTGTGAAGGTGGCGCTGACACCGCTCACCTCAACAGCCTCAGCCGCACGAAGGCTGGAGGTGAAGCATCGGAGTTTAAGCTGATTCGACAGGCGTGACCCCAAAAGCTGCTTAAGCTTTCACATGCGCCTCCCTTTTAAAACGGTCGTCGCTTCCCGTCATCATTGGTGTGTCGTGCGTCCTCGAGTCCATCCCCATTTCCTACGAATCTACCGAACATCGATAGCGAGTGCTGTTCCTTCGCCATCTTTCTGTCCTAATATACGCATAATCAGAATCCGCCGACTTCGACATCACTCAATATGACGACTCAACTTTTACCCCAAGCCTCCAATTCGGTCGGCATCTTCCCCCAACTGACGGCGCGTCAGAGCGAAACCCTCATACTGAAAGAGCGGATGCTCTCACTCACCGGCGATAACTTCGACATCAAGCTCGCAAACGGCCAGCCGATCCTTCACGTCGTGGGAAAGGTCATGTCAATCTCTGGTCGAAAGTCCGTCTACGACATGGCGAATAATCACCTGTTCGATATTGTCAAAGAACACTTCCACATCCACACAACCTTTGCCGCCCAAGACCCCCAAGGCAACAAGCTTATGGAGGTCAAGAGTAGCTTTAAGCGTACGTTCATCCTCTCATCATGAATCCACCTACGCACTTGGCTGACACCACGTCGCCCAGTCCTTGGATCAAAAGCGACAGCGACCTTCATATCGCCGAGCACTGGTAAAAGCGAGTCCCTCGAGATGAAGGGCAACTGGCTTTCGACACAGGCGGACATTGTCGATTCGACCACAGGCCAGGTCCTTGGCCGAATCGACAGGAATATGCTCAAGGCCCGCGATTTCCTCGGAGGAAAGCAGACTTATTCTCTGACCGTTGCCCCGGGAGTTGACATGGCCCTCATGTGTGCTCTGTGCATCTGCTTGGATGAGAAGAAGAACGACCAGGGCGGCCGAATCTTCTAGAGAGTTAGAGAAGTCGGCCGCAAGTCGATAATTACTGTGCTTTTGATACCTTTTTAGTATTATAATTCCGATCCTCACCTACTGAACCGATTTCTTATCCAACTTCGTCGTGTGAGAACGCCGTTTGTAGGAAACCCGGTCCAGGTACTTCCGACACGGAATATGATCATTGGCATTTCATTAGAGTAAGTACAGCACAGTCTGTCATCGAAACCTGACGGCGGCGGCGTTGACATGGCCACCCCGCTCCTGTGACGGTAGGTATTGGCGTATTACAGACTTTATCCTTGATGAAGTGTGGCTGAGGATCTGGCTGATTTTCGAACGTACCATTTCTGCAGAAGCCGGTGATTACGGGCTTGCGAATAAACGGGCTTGTGTGATAGGCTTCGTCGGGGAAGTCAGAAAGCCCTCACTCTGAGATGGACCTGCAACATACCCGACGAAACACATCTTGGCCTCACTTCATCTTTGACAGACCCTGGGCTCGCCAGATCTCAAACGAAGATCTTCTAGCCCCGACTAATTTTTCTTGTTCTTGAAAAGTCACAAACGACTTCTATCGTTTGGTCAACCAATATGGTTCCCAAAAGTATCCCGAGTCTAACTATGCCTGCTGGTGCTTGGTTTGCTTCTTGAAATCTACTGCCCAGTTTGCAAGGATCGAAGCTCCTCGGAGCTACGTCTCGGTTCCAATTGTTTTGGAATCTCCTTTCGTTCCGTCAGTATCATCCGTAACGTGCTGTAACCGATGTGGAATGGCCACTCACCTTCCATGCTTCTTGCAAGCCTGCGCTGCGAACATAGAGCTTTCCGGGGCCCTCCACCGCGTCAACTACCATATGCTGAATCTGTCCCCATATCTCATCGTTCTTCAACACCAACCAGTCTCGGTCTTGGTATGCTTTGAGAAGCTCATGGCACACGCTGGTCGCACGAGCTTGTTTAATCGCGTGTCCGTCATCGCCGAAATCGTGGAGTCTGATACCGATATCTGGGCTTGTGTTACTAGTCATGTTGATGTGATCCTCACGTATAAACGTATCCTACCCCGTACAGAGCCTTCGGATCTCTGCTTCGGAACATAGGCACGGATGTCTTCCAGACGGAATTCTGGCATGCCACGCGCCGCATATTGAATGACATCCATCCTAATTTTCCACTCGAGCATTCTGACCTTGTTCGCCTCAGAAATACAGGACTGCTTGTTGATAGTCAAGTAGATAAGTGCGGAGTTGATGTGGTGCCTGAGCCTCCTTGTCAGTATATCCGCACCTTATGATGGCTTGCCGGTCCGGACGCTCACATTAAAAAGAAGTTGTACTTGACGTGATGCGGAGGATGGATTGCGGCTCCTGATGCGACGAGGACCAGGGCGTGGAACATCTCTGCGGTCCTCTCAGCCAACTCATCGGGATGGACTTTGATACCCCCAAGGATCGCAAGGAGCTCGGGTCTGGCCCGAAGTAGCAGGCCATCCGCAATCTTGTCGATGTCTTCAGTCCGTACAGCACTCTTAATCTTATCGTTCGGCTGCATGCTTTCGTACACAGACAAGATGGCTGGCATTCTGGTAGCAAGAGGCATCTTGTTGGCGCGGCATTCACTTTCCAGAAGTAACTGGTCAAGCTTCTCAAGTCCATGGACACATGCCTGAGCCAGAGCTTCTGCAACAATTGCAGGCTGTTTCCACTCCAGACCGAACATCAGCTGGATTAGTGGATGCAACACACCTGCGTGTAGACGGAGCAACAGTTCATCAGCAGCGGGATCAGCTTTGAGCAAATACTCGTTGACGACGTTTTCGTAACCGTCGGACTCCATATTTCGTTGGAAGAAAGCCAAGAAGTCAGGATAGTGCTCCTCTTTACCCAGATACTTGGAGGCATGCTCCCAAGACTGGAAGAGGTCCGAAACCGCAGATTCGTGGGTAGGCATAACAGGCCGTTGTAGAGGATCTCTGAGATCATACGCTCTTTGCAAGTCATTAACACTTGCGCCAGTGCCGTAGAGGGTCAGAATATGGTGCGGCATCTACGGTCCTACCGGTCAGAACGACTAGAATCACATGAAGGAGTACGCGAGACTCACGTGGTCATGGAATCCGTCCATGTTTAAGAAGACATGATGATTCTTTTGTTACCGTCTAACATTAGTATCCATGAGAAACCAGAACGGTATCTAGCGACACCTCACCTGGATGTCTTTTTGCAAAAGCTCCGTTGCCTTCCGGGCGGCCTCTGTACTCTGTTTGATATTCCATAACCCGGTGTTTTCTGAACCGATTTCAATCTTGTAAGGACTAGCCATGGTGATAAATTGCACTGTGCAGCAGAAGGGAACTCGACTCTTGGGGAGTGAAGTAATGCGATGCCTCATGAATAAGTGGCACTTGTGAAGAGTTGAGAAACGACGATCCGTCTTAGTGTGTGTCGGATTCTCAGTGTCTGGTCTACTTGAAAAGCTCAAGTCGAGGAGACTTTAATACAAAGACAGATATCAATCATAAGAAAAATGTATACGGACTATGAGGGAAATCAAGAAAAACTTTCAAACCCCGATTAGCGCGACATAAGTGACCGTCTGAGACACGTCATCCCATGATGCCTTTGGATATTTCACAACGCTCAAAACTTCAGGAAAGAAAACGCGCACCGATCAACACACCAAGGTATGGTCCACCCACTGGCTTGGGAGAAGTGAAGGAGAAAAAGGGACAGGGTGGTGAGACGAACGATCGTGAATGAATCCCGAGTGTTCAGGGATGTGGGTCAGCTCAAGAGTGGGAACTTAATTGTCCATAGCTTCTAGCCATAACTCTACACCAAAAGAGAAACATGATGTCATCGGGATTTGCATTTTACACTGCAAATGCCCACGAGAGTCAAAGTTTGTGCCCTGAAATTTGAGCCTTCTAGCCTCTCCTAGCCACCTTGTAGTTTAGCTGCTTTTGCCTCTGACCTGTTCCTCATGCCTTCGCGTCTTCGCCCTTGGGGCTTCTTCGCACCTTTACGCCTTCGCGACTTCGCGTCTTCGCTTCTTCACGTCTTGGCGTTGGGCAATCGCAACTGATCCCGTGCAAATTTTCTCTCTCGCAATCAAGTTCTGATCTTCCATGAGTCAGGAGCGCATACAACGAACATTGTTGAGCTGCCCGAGTATCTTCGTCAGTGCCAACCTGTCAGTACTGTTAAGCTTGCCAGCAAAGGAGAAAGTTCTACCCTCCCGTGTAGGAGGCTATGAGGCTATCTCTGATTACCGAGTGCGCCGTGACTACACGTGGATTCACCCCTCGAATGAGGGATTTACATAATACGTGAACATCTGGAATGTGATTGGAAATAGGTGCGTATCATTGACCTGGTCCAGAAACTGCTTGTCCGGGGGGATTCTTTTCTCTTATAACAATGATAACTCTTTGGTTGAGATAACTACGGCGCTGATGGGTATACTCTCACGGTTCCATCCTCAACCATTCGGCGGCTCTCCTGTTAGTATACGCAATGCTTACAGCCCTGACTCATATGAAATTACATTGGTGTACCAAAAAGAAAGCAACCAATGCCGCAACCTTCGTCAGCTACCCGACCTGCCTCCGCGCCAACTTTGCAGTGCCATGTTTGTGTTTTCGTAGCCCTGTCACATTTGTGTTAACAGGGCCATTTCGGAGTCAAGGCTGCCTCTCGAGCGTGAGGGCTATCTCTTACGGGCACAGGATTAGAATCCTCATTCTCTAGTCCCTAGCAGCAGTCTTGGTCAAGAATCCCGTCGCGCACTTGTTGACCGGTCAAGTATGCTGCGCTCAGTACTACTACCGCCAACCCTGCTACAGAGGCGGCGTTGGCTAAGGCTCCGCCATTGGGCTGCAGGGGATCTCATGCAGGTGAGCACTGTCTTAATCCCCGCTAGATATTCAGCTCTAGTCCTCGTCCTCGACCTGGGGGACAGCATTAGAGGTCAATGCTGACGCGTTGTAACTCCTCCCAAATTCCTCTCGTCCGTGAAACTGTGCTCAACATCGGTTCTTCCTAGGCTGCAGCTGATTGGACCTCACAAGTTATGTTTGAAGTTGCCGCTCATTGGGCGACCAAGCAAGTTTACGCCAGGCTGACATACGCGCTATGACCAAGAGCATTGCTGAATGCTCCGCATAATCGTATGATACAATGCCCATTGCGAATTGAGCTAATCGACTCCTCAAAGGGAATAAAGCCCCAGGAACGCAAACTTCGAAGACGAGCGTCAAACCCCTGTGTCAAGTGCAAACCCACGCCCCAATACCTGTCTCGTTCTCGCGCAAACTCTCTCCGACCTCGACAATTCATCAGGCAACACCGCAGACCTCCCTGTCGTGATGAAAAACGCCTTCAAGTGTCTATTTCGTAAGACACGGAGAAGCTCAGCCAGAGGGCCGTCGGTACTTCTGTCGGTGAGCCAGTGAAACCCAGGGATTATACAAAACACCGAACCAGGCACCGAGTCCATAAGCTGTCCGAGAACGGACAGCGCCGTATTCCAGCTGCCCATAGTACCATCAAGCGAATAGAAACGCGACTGTGTTAGATCGGCATTCGTCTCCAGAATTGTCGGCAGCAGCTCGATCAACTGCCTGATCAAAGAGTACACCAATGAGATCAAGGCCTGTGTCTCTTTTGAATCAATCCCTTCGCGTAGCTTTTCGCCTCGCCGCAGCTCACAGAAATAGGAGATGACGGGCGCTTCGGTTTTCTCAGCCAGATCAATGACTTTTGCTGCCATCATGGTGACCGGGTTATCGAAATCATCGGCTTGTATCGACGGGCCTTCGAACCATAGCAGGCCGGGGGGTTCGTCTTTTGCCCAGTCCCTGATACGACCGAGGGCCTCCGGGCCGACCATAACTGGATCAAGCGACTCGGGAGGCAGTCGGACTCGGTCTCTGTGGAAGAAGTCCTCAAGATGACTTGAGTTGAGCGATAATTCTTCAGAAGTGTACTGTGTGACTTCACAACACAAACCTGTAAGCTTCCCTATACCACATCAAGCGCAATGCGTAGGCCATCATCACATACCTCGTGCAGCTGGACCACCAAGTGAAAGCATCGTATTCGCGTGGAGTGGCTCTGAAAACTTTTGAGAACTTCGCCCGGTCTCGAGCCATCTCAAAGCCCGCTCTTCTAGCATGTCCACGATGCTGTTGGCCAACTGGTGCTGCTTCTCGACGGACCAAAAGTTCGAGGACCTGATTTGCTCTCTGAGGATACTCTCTGCGTAGTGCTTCATCTCAGCTTGGTGGCGCCTGTCACCCTCGAGGCCGACGCGTCTGTCTCTTGCGGACTCATCGACCGCAAGTCGGATAGACCGCACCTCGGCCCTTGAGTTTTGCGCAGCGAGATTCCGAACCCGCTCCGAGATGCGTCTGATCTTTTCCATTTCACTGTCGAACACGCTGGAGAGGTCCTCGCTAAAGGAATCGAGCAATCTTCTGCGCCTTTTCTTCATCATCCAATCCATGACGCTGGTCAAGAGCAGGAAGATGTGGGCGTAAAGGTCTGCAACGATATTTTGCATGTCTTCCGTTTCGAATAGTTCAAGATCGGTTTTGCAGTCGCTTACATATTCGCTCATGGTGCAGAGTGCTTCTGATAGCCCCTCGGCGATTTTCTCGTGATTCGCGCTAGCCTATTGACGGATTTGTTTTACTTCAGTCTCGGGCTCTGGTATCTGCGGCAGGCGATTAAGCTCACTTGGATGATGACGTTGAGAGTCCCGGTGAAAATGGAGACATACTCGTTTGCGGAGGGAAGCATTTGGATCATCAGCTTGTGGGAGTTGAGGGTGCCACAGAACTTGTGAAACAATCTTTTTGCCTTTGACAGACGGCCATTCTGTCGTTTGGCGTCCCAAGCGTTTTGTATTCCTTGGACGGTGTCAATGACCCCTGCCATTGTCGGTTCTGATGCCTGCAAGTCCAAACGATCTGCAGCTGGACATGAGTCTCGGAAAGCCAGCCATTTTTCTCGCAGTCGCGTTGTCTCGACAGCGAGAACCTTAGTTATGGGATTACTTTCATCGGCTTCAGTTAGCTCCTTGAAGCTACGGCCAGAATGAAGTGTGCCTTCTGATGGCAATTGTACCTCTCTTTGTCATTTGTTGCGGTAGATTCAAAGAATCTTCGCCATGGATCTCTGGCGGTTTCCCTCGTATCCTGTGTTTCGGCAAGTATACGGGCAAGTGTGTGCCCATCACTGCTAGGCGGTAGTCGTTCTTCTGCGTCGAAGCTGTACACGCGCACTAGAACCCTGGAGTTTCTAACGCTGTTCATATCGCCGCTAATCTTAAAGGAGGACGAGATAGCGCGGGCTGTAGTGAAATAACAGGAGGCGACGGAAACCTGAGATTCCAATTTTTTGCAAGTCGTTCTCCTCGTTTGAGATAGTTCTACTAGAATTATGCCGCCTGCTCATCTCCGCCTTCAGAATCAGGCTGTGTTGGAGCCCAGATAAACCCTGAGGCCAAGTGAGGGGTTGCTCTTAATTAACTATCTATTATCATTCGTCCATGGCTGCGCCTCTCTGCAGCTGAAGTTACGCTAGAGGATATTTCCTTGGTAATGCCGAACCTATGTTCTTCCTTCGCACAATCGAATTCTAATCACTAGCTCTGTTTCGACTAGCTGCATACGATCCTGCGTGCCTTATCCTCATTACGGGAGATCCTAAATTTCTCGTGGCGCGACCCCATTGGTAGCCTTGTTGGAATTGTCCGGCCAGACTAGACCTTGGGGAGACACGAGGTGATGTCCTCAAATTTCATAAGAGCACATCATCCCTTCAAACAACTCAAGGCCAAGGCAACATCCTTATCACCAGTTGCTATCATCACCCATCTACTCTTCAGATCGCTTCAATCAGCATAAATGGCATCTCAAATAATGCCGGAAGCGGTATCCCAGTACTTGGTCGAGGAGCAACCTGATCGAGGACTTGACCCCACGACGTCGATGGAAGACTCCAAAGATCAAACGAAGTCTGAAATTACAGAGGATGAAAATCAACAGGAAGATTTAGACTCCAACGTAGGGGATACTGCAAACATTGAAAGCCCCAAGAAGCCGTGGATCGGTTACCGGATCGAATACCGTAATCGCTTCACGGGCGATTTGATATCGGAGCGAATGTATGAGAAAGGCAACGAGCCTAAGGAGTACGAGGCAGATGGTCCAATCTTTGAACTCATTACCTCGTACAGAGTTTCAACTCATTCTCTGGACCCAAAGTCGACCTTACCTATTACGTCGCAATCATTACCATTGCAACACATCCGAATCAATTCGATGGCCATCATCAATGCTTTGCAATCCGTCGTGCGGTACTATCCTAGCCAAGACTTTTCTGGAGAATCGCTCGTTGTCCAGAGGCCGTATCCGGTCCTTGTCCACTATTACGAAGAACTCCGTCAGTTCAGCCAAAACTGCTCTTCAAAACCTCAGAACGAGCTCTGCGACAGGGAGAGAGATGCGGCAGAGCACTTGGACATTCTTTTAGGCTTCCTCGACGACGAAGTCATGGCAGATGTGAGACTGGAACAAGAACGCAACAAAAGAGGCTTCTCAACATGGGAGTGGAGGTGGATTGCGTACAAGCCAGGGACGATTGCGGTGGATACATTGGACACGGGCGGATGGGATGCTAGCGTTGTCCACTCCGTTTCGGGTGGCGTGTTCGACAACCCACCAACGGACTGGCACGTGAGAACGTGGAAACTTACCTTTGATGGTTCGGATATGATCCGCGTTTGGTCAGGTAGGGGAGTTTACTGGGCTAAATTCGATGGGGAGGCAAGTGACACCGCAGCCACGAGGCAGACACTTTTTTTCGACCCGAAAGTTGACGAGAATTATACGGAGCACGAAGTCATTGCGGAACTCATCAAGAACGGAAAACACTACGCCGAGATGGTCGAGAAGCAATGCTATCACTACAAAGGAAAAGGGGCAGGGTTTCCCGAAAACGAGGTTAGTTCGTCCGTGAGAAACCTGGATCTTGTGAAGCGTCCTCTGACTCCAACTTCTACTCAGATTAGCGGCCTGGTGATGGTGGACATTGATGGATATACTAGAGCCTTTCCCAACGTGACACCCCTTGCCATCGGTGATGAAGACCTCCGGAATTGGTCGTCGTCCTGTACGTGCGATACGTGCAAAGAAAGAAAGCGGAATCTCGACATACAACTCGCCCCTCTTTTTGGCGATCTTGCAAACGACATGATTCTTGTACCTGAAATGGATGATTTCCAATACCTCCTGTGTCCCTCGTCAGTTGTCGGATATGTCTTCAGAACGCGGAGCTGGGGTAAGAAGCCACGCCAAACCCTAACTGAAAGGAAGCTGACTTTGACAGAACTTCTACACGTTCGATGCCTTCTTCCGCCCCAGTTTGACGAAAATATGATCGGCCATCTGGTAATGAGCGAACAACGTCTGAAGACGCTGAAAGCCCTTTCGAAGAGCTTTGCTAGAGTCAACAAGCACAACGACGACATCAAGACTGCAAAGTGGAGCGCAGATTTTGTGAAAGGAAAGGGCAATGGGCTGATATTCCTCCTACATGGGAAGCCGGGAGTTGGGAAGACGTGTACTGCAGGTGAGCAACAGCTTCTCGCACCTGTCCTTCTCTGGCGTGATCCTCGCTGCTAACGGTTGACTGGCGGCGTTTAGAATGCATTGCCGAGTTTACTCGAAGGCCTTTGATGACGCTGACGAGCAGTGACATCGGCACTGACCCTAAGACGGTTGAATTCAACCTAACCGAGAACTTCAAAAGAGCAATGAGCTGGGGCGCTGTTCTGCTCATTGATGAGGCAGATATTTTTATGGAACGACGATCCACGTCTGACTTGGCACGGAATAGTCTGGTAGCTGGTAAGTAGACCACTTTGATATTGCTAGTATCGACATGAGAATCTAATTGCATCACAGGATTCCTTAGAGCTCTGGAATTCTACGATGGGATTCTCTTTTTGACCACGAACCGAGTGGGATCGTTTGACGACGCGTTCATTTCCCGAATTCACGTTCAACTGTACTACCCGGACTTCACCGACGAAGAGCGCCAAAAAGTGTGGAAGACGTTCATAGACAAGCTGGGCCGAGAGAGGGGTGATACGCTGCGCCTGACCATAGACGCAAAGGAGTACATTGAGTCAACGAAGAAACATGATGTCAAGTGGAATGGCAGAGAAATCAGAAACGGTACGTTGATCACCTTTGCTTCGACCACGCCGCATAATTAGGGAGTTCTGTTGACTTGCAAAGCCTTTCAAACCGCCGTCGCACTCGCCGAATACGACGATGAGAAGGACAGTGAGGGAAGAGTCATGGTGACAGACAGCCACCTCCGCGCAGTGATCGAGTTGTCAAAAGACTTCAAGGGGTACTTGAGAGAATTACACAGACGCGACGAGGGCAAGAGGGCAGAGGATAGGCACGAGAGACTGGACAGCTACGACGGAAGTACATAATGTAATGCGACGTTAATCGTTCTCGTTGATGAAGCTGTCGCAGATCTCAAGGCCACGTTGGGTAGCATGCTGTAAGACGTGGCAGCTTGATGGGTGACAGGAGTAGTATGAACGGGACATTTCGAGATTACGCACAGATATGAGTGTGGCAGAGTTCTTGATTACTGCATTATGACTGTACGATTACACTCCATTCTCAGCGCTCATAACATGATCGAAGCCGGATTGCAAAAAGGAAAAAAAAAAAAAAAAGCCAATTGTATTGCACACTTTGTTTACATGGCCGTATGGTTGAGGGTCTATCCCCGGTATCTGTTGTAGTTTAATCGCAACAGCCATCTTCCTTCCATTTCTGCTTCCAACTGCTGCGTTTAATTCTATTAATATCCCTCCAATCCACTCTATAAAATCTCTCTTCAGCCTCAAGAATCCAGCTTTATGGCCAAATCCCGTATACGAACGGGTCGACGTAGGGGTAATCCGCCTCCATACCCATGATGACACTGTACTCATCCCTTAGGAGGTTCGAACCTTCGTTGCCATACGCCGGGTACTTGCTCAGCTCATGCCTCCTCAGAGCCACAGTCCACGGGAAACTGGAGTGCGCCACACCCATGAATGCGCTCGCCTTAAACATGACCATGAAATCAACCAACGCCTGTTGATCAAAGGTGAAACTGTCAAGTCGCTGTCGGTCGGACCCGGAGAGCAGGTCTTGCTTGGTTACAACCGTCACGTTCCTCTGATTCGAATTAGGATCGGCATCCCGGCGCTTCGCCAGGCCCTCGATAAACAGGTCGACAACAGTCAGGTTTCCCGACGTGACATAAACGACCTCGAGACCTGTACGCTCGATGTTCTTGAACTGCTCCTCGAACTGGTCCTCCATGCGCGAAAAGCGCCACTCATCCGGCGACCATGCCCAGATTGCATCTTGTTCCAGTCGTAAATGCGCTCCGTAGTAAGCACCCGGGTTGATGGCCTTCATTGGATCGATGGGTAGCGCAAATCTCTCTTTTAGCTCGTACAGAATCTTGGCCGCCAGGGCGAGCGTGTCATTCCGGAAGGACAAGATCTTGCCGAACTCGGCGACAAAAGCGTCACCGTCGTCACGTACGGGGTAGTCGAGGAAGGATTGGCCAATCTTCACGTGAACCGGAGCTTCTTTTCGGATTCGCACAGACTGCTTCTCTAGCCAATCGTCGAAGAAGCGTCGCCATTCGCGAGGATGTCTCAGCCCCTCGCGTGGATGGTCCGGCTCGAACTGATCGCCTATCACGGTCAGAGGCTCCCCAGCTCGTTGACCGTAAAAAGGGAAATCCTCTGCGCGCTCGTAGAGTTGCATCCCGGGGCATCCCTTTGACAAGTGTGTGATGAAAGTTTCCCGATCCAGCAGGTAGTCGAGAGGCACCTCCGTGGCGGTCTCGATGTCGGATATGTCCTTCGGGTTGCGCAGTGCCATCGAAGGAACAACTACCGCACCGCCACCGTGAATCGCATATCTGATGCATCTCAACATTTGGTTGCGCACCATACCAATGCCACCGTGTTGCCCTTCGCAGGTGAACAACAAGCCGGGCCGGAATTGGGTGCGACTGCACACTTCCCGAATGGGCTCGTATTCGATTGGAGCCGGAAATTCAACATCAATAGCATGCCGGATGAACGCGGCTTCAGTTTCTCGATGATCAAGGTGCTCGTCATCCAATAATGTCAAAAGCCCATCCTGAAAACCAAAGAGGCGAAAACTCCAAAATAGGACAAGCAGGAAGGCAGCCAGGAATCCCACCGCGGGGCGTTCTTGGCATAGCATGGTCTCCGTTCAATCACAACGAAGAAGAAGCAAAAAAGAATGTCACCAACGGCCAGAAAGAAGGATTGCCAAGAGGGACACATTTGCGAGATTCCTCTTCGCGAGGCACCTGTCAATGGGCACGGCAGGTTTCAGCTCTGTTTCATGCTATTGTCGGATATACACCTCCACAAGGATCATAGGTGACACAGCTTGGACATCCTGGCGGGAACATCACACAGGTCCCCACAAAAGCCGTCAGTTCTAGCTCTGATGTTCGACAACAAAAGCAAATGATAAAGATAGTTTAGAATGAGTGACCTCGGGTTTATCCAAAGCTCTTAGGAGTTGAGTCCTTTAGAAACATGTATTTGTTCCCTTGCGCATTTTGCCTACGCAGAAAACTGTGATTGTCGTCGTAATACAGGCCGCAACACTCGCTGCTGCTAATTACACGGCAAGATGTGATAGCTTGTTGCAATTTCACCACAGAGATCCAAACTACCTACTTTACCCCTAGACTTCAGTCTACAACTCATTAATTTTCTTTTGTTTACAGGCACAGATTGAAATCTACGTGGCTCAACTGTACGAAGCTTGAGACCAAAGAAATTCAGAAACTGCCTGCCGCCCCGATATTAGCCCCTCTTCGATATCCTGCAGTCGAACAACCGCATTCAAGCCGACGAGGGCCCTAGTACCCAACGTCAGCAACTTATCACGGTCTCAGGTCGGTTGAAACGTCTTCAACGCCATCTTGACGCCCCCTGTTGCGCAATGGAACCTGTTCAGGTAAGCAAACCATAATGGCCTACCTGGCGGAACAAGAGCGGTCGCAGCATGACCTGGCTCGTTCATAGTGTCTGGAGGACGTGGAAGGGTGATATGTGAAGGACGAGGTGTTTTGGTTCGGTCAAATGGAAGAAGGATTCAAGCGATGAAGGGGAGGACGTAAAGCTCAAACTGTGACATAGGAATAGCTCGAGGAAGCACAAGGGCAGGGGCCGAAGAATCAGTCGAAAGAGAAGAAAGGAGTCTTGGAGGAGAACAGGGTATAATTTATCTTTTACATGATACCCGGTATATAATTCAATTGCATCTTCCAAATCAAGTGTTCAACAATCTGATTTAACCCGATAGTCCGGCGGGCGCGAGGCCTGTAACAAAGCTCATACACCCTCGAGTCGACTTACAGGACATTATTAAGACGACCCAGTTAAGTAGGAAGCTGCAAAGAGATGAACGGTTTCAGTGAGTTGAAAATGTCACTCGGATCAGATTGCTGCTTTTTCGCGACTAAACTCGGCAAGGTGACAGTCATGAAGGAGGAATGGTTTGATGTTTATGCTGTGGTGCCAGTATTTTTCTGGACTCACCTGAGCCAGTCAACCGTACCTAACCCCAAAGCGAGCCAAACTCATAATCTGTAATTTTAATGCTCAATATGAGCGATAATGACATTAATCTGCCCAGATTTGAATGTTAGAGACTGTGTTCCATCGTGTATGCGAAAAAGAGCGCCAGAGAGGATAGCCCAGCAACGTTATCGTTGACGAAAAAAAGTTAGTCAACTGCCATGTTCCCTAGTTGGAATGTTACGGTGCAAGAAAAGCTACAGGAGGAACCCTTGGTTATGGAGAGTCTTCTCACAATCCTTGAGAGGTTGAAGAACCATCCTCAAAAACATGTCCAAGAATGTGTCTTCTTTTGTGGCGTCTCCATGACCGAATAGCCTGGCACAACTTCGCACAGCATCTGCGTATCCTTCGCTAACCCCTTGCACAGTTTTCCCCGCATGGAACATGATGTAAAACTGCTTGGCTTCGGGGCCGGGAGGCGGTGCGCCTCCCGGCCTGATAATGGCATGTTCGGTGTTGTCGTGCTCCTGTCCCGTGAGATACTCCGGACAGATCTCGACGCCGTTGCGTCCTTCATCGACCGGATTTCCTCGAGACTGGGCTCGACTAGTTATTGTCTTACGCAGTTTTGGCGGAGGCTCCGGTGGAGATGAAGATGCTCATCTCTTCCTTGACATTGAAGCAACTGATAGGTCTAGCTCTGCATGTGCCTCCGTTTGGAAAGATGAAGTTGAGGTTCCCAGGGAACCGCTTCCAACAGGAGGTTGAACTAGTAAGCTCGGATGGGTCGACACCCTGAAGGGCATAGTTGATACAACCTTGAGCCAGATCAACTTGGGCTCTTTTCCAATGGTCGACTTGAATGCCATATGCCAGGTAGCTTCGCAAGAAGATCTATTCCCAGAGTCGACTTTGTTTCTGATAGCAGGAGCAGCTGGATTCGAGGAAGACGTTGGCTTTTCAGGCTCCAGGCTGAGGTAGGCCGTGTGGCGGCTGTGACACTGCTGTGGGCATGCCAGACATAGGCACCTCTTGAGATGTGCGGAGGCATGTGACTCGGTGGACAGTTCAATGAGAATTTGTGTGAGATCTGTACGGTTATTGTAGAGGCATTGTGGTTCGCTGTCTATCAAGATATATGCGGTTTTCGTATAGATTTTGAAAGCAACAGTGATGCTCTTCCGCCATTTTCTGAGTTTCCTTGTGCAGTCGACTCTCCCAGATCTGCCAGCCTTCGCACGTGTTAGAAATGGTGTGTTAATCATTCGAATCTTAAGACTCTTAATTCATTTCCCTCCCTATATTTCCTCTCTAGGTGCAGTGTCGGGGCATCCAGAGTCCGCTGAAGTGCGGTCAGTGCATTCAGTACATCAGTACATGTGCTAGGAAGGAATCTTCTCAGGTCGGGTTGAGATGCCAATTCTCGAATGGAATCAGGAGGGATCCTATAATGACTTGCGAACAAATGCTTCTGGGTGTTAATGAACCTCTGTAGCTCGATAATAACTTCCCGGCGTCGGACATAGGTGGGGAGGAGATTGTGAATCTTTTCGTAGGCTTTCGTGGTAATGGCGCCTTTAGCGTTGGTTTCGGAAATATACTCTTCGGGATTACGGCGTGCATCTTCCGGGGCGCCATCCCCTTCTGAGTCTGACGAATATTCAGATCGGTCAGAAGTTTCCTGCGTGGTCTCTGAAGGTTGGATATGAGGCACACGTGGGCCATCATTCGAAGACTCTAAAATGGTTTCCGAGTGTGACGATATCCGGGTCTTGGCCTGCATATTCGTAATTGGCCCATCGAGTTGATGAGAAGCTCTAAAAGAAGAACCACAAGCGTGTACGCAGGAACGACCTACACCATGGTTGCTTGAGCTGTTCGTAGCCATGTCTGTCGAAGCGTAAAAGTTTCCATTCAAGAGGTAATTGTTGTACGTAGCTTGACTCGAATGTTCAGAGCGGGCTCCGGAAAGTCCTGTTGATAAATCTCCATCAATCGTTCCGCTGTTGAACAGGCCGCTGTCATGGATACCGTTGCCCAATGCCGTTGTGTTAAGACTTCCCGATTCTTGGGCCGAATTGTTGCCCTGTTGTGCACGTTTTCGAAAGGAATCACCAAGTCCAGTTCGCTCTACACAAGGAGCGTATCTGCGAAAGAGGTGCCGATTTGAAACACTCTTCTGGACCTCTGAAGCCATCATTCATCATATAGCTCGCGAGAAAAAAAGATGGAGTATTAATAGTTGCAAGTCGGCAAAAGAGAGAACATGAAAGAGGGGGAAAATGGAAGGGAAGGCAGGTTTTATAACGCTCTAAGAGGCTCGCCTTTTTATTTTTCTTCTTGCTTGAATATGTGAAGAAGGGGTTTCTGTTTTCTCTTCTTGTTTTTGTCTTCATTTCCCCCAGTTCTGTCTCTTTTTTAAGGTACCAGAAAAACAATAAATCGAGAAGAAAAAAGCCTTCTCTGTAAATGTGAGCGGTTTCCCCCAGGAGGCTCTGTCTCTACTGGCCCAGATAACGAAAGCGGTTCTCTTCGCGTGCCAAGCTAGCCACCGTTGCCGAAACGTCCAATCGGCGAGGATCTTGCAGCCTCGCTATCCTTCTAGAGGAGTCATTCTAAGCCCATGTACACAGTATGCTTTTACTTGATGAACAAATTCAGGTCAACTTAATAACGTAGAAGGCATTCACAGTACCTTTAAGCAAGTGAGTGAACACATCACTCCCAAAAGTGAGGCGAGCATGATGCCTGTCAGACTGCCCAGAGACGCAAGAAGGTGACAACAACAGTCCATCACCAGTATTTTCCCGCAGCCTGCTTCAATAGATTATGTTATGTAACGAGCAACGGCCAGCGAACCAAGTCCACTCCTGATTTCCAAGTCGCTATAGCCTAAAAAGTTGAACCGGCATTTGGCTGCCCCCCCAAATCAGGGCGATTGATACAGTTGCTTGAGAAAGACGGGAAATCACTCGAGTATCAGGTGCACCGGTAGCAGCACTGCCCCGTCCGGAAGAGACTTTAACGTCTGGGTCAATACCAGAATATCCCTTTAAATTCTCAAAGCTTGCCAGATTCTTAGAATCTCTTTTCAGCTTCTTTGTTTTTTCTCCACACGACACCAGTTAAGCTTTACTTCATCTTTGCCCGAATTCTATCAGAACCGCGGCTTCCCATCTCAGACTCTTCACGATCCAAACTCATGTGAAAATGGCAGTATGTAGCTTATTTCCGGATACGGGTCGATGGTTTCATGCCCTTACTAGTGAACAGGAAATACTCGGTCTCCAAGTTGCATGTGGCGACATTCTCGACGCTACCTTCACGATCATATAAAGAATTGCAACGGCACTCGAACGTAGCAAGAACGGCTTCAGGACCCTAGAAAGCGTCTGTACACAAATCACGATCACGAAGCTGATCCTTGACCAAATTGTCAAAGTTGATAAGCAACACCAAACCGCAGTTGTCTGTGCTGCCGTTGAACTGGTCAAACAAAAGGCATCCGACCTCAGTATAGCTGCTGAAGAGTTCGAAAATCTTGGCGAGAACAGATTCAAAATCTTCTTGAACGAGTTCATCCGCGGTGATGCTCGTCTTCAGAAGTTCGACAGGATGCAAGTCGACCTCAATCTGGCCCAGACCACATTGATTACGTCCTTGGTGGCCTTTAACCATGTGGGAAGCAGTGCTGAGGGTACAAGTGACATCAATATCAACATTGTAGAGCAAGTTAATAACTTCTTCGGTCCTAATGTGGAAGTCAACTACCCACATCGTATCCTCAAGCTTGTTGGGGAGCGTGAAGAGCCTGTTGACGATGGAACCTTCTGCAGGATCAAGACTGAGGATCTTGAGAAACTTATGAAGGATTTGCTGCAAGATTTGTCACGTGCGGATGGAAAGATTGTTCGGATCATGCGGGACAATCAAGTCAAAGGTTACGGGATGATGACGGTAGATATTGGAAGGCCAGGCGAGGGCACGCCGCACGTCGACACTGTGATTTCGGAGCTCAACATGATAAGCGAAAATGGCTTTTTTTTCTGTTGGTCCAATGACATACGATACCGCTACAAAGACACAGACGCTTCGAGCCGCTCTTAAGACATTGGACGGGGATAAGGAGACTGCTCTCAAGATGCTCGAGGCCACCATCCCGGGTTTCAATAACGGGAACAGGTCATAAAAGAGACTGTGCGGGAAGGAAGTTTTCGCAACAGGTTAGATTTCATCAGGTGGCTTGACATCAACAACACTTTGGGTGAAAGATAATTACTGAAAGTACTGAATCTTTTTAAATTCTTTGAAGTATCCCTCACTCGGCTTTGAGTAACATAGAAGCTCCAATATGGTGCAGTGAAGTATACTGATTTACAACTCAAGGCTTTAAAGAGTTCCAATTTTCCCAAGTCCCACGTCGTGTGTTACCCGAGTGGGTTTTCGATCCTTTTCGCCGCAACACGTTTCGAACCATGAATAGAAGACGTTTCTAGGATATGAGTCATAGATTACACATGACTGACCCAGTTGAAAACTACGAAAGTGAATATGATATATGTGATTTGTATCCCAGCAGAGGTTACTTATTGTGTCAAACTATCAAGGTGAAGACTAAACCCGCATTGATGCTTTAAGAATCAAGATCCAACTCGATATTTGGAAGTGAATGAATATACAGAGGCCGTAAGCTGTAATATACCCCGTTTTGAGAATGAGTCAGTTTACTTCCTACTGGCCAAGGTATGCTTCAATGTGTAAACCAGCCGGAGAAACCCGTCATGAACAAGTGGACCTATTGTTCGTAAAAAGCTTGCATGATAAGCTTTTGTTCATCCAATTGCGCATCATCTAGGAATCTTTTGCAAGGCTTCGGCGAATGGCGTATCCCAGCTCATGTAACTAGCATAGCAATTCCAGATTTCAGTGTGGAGTAGAGCATCTTGTTATCGTCGGCAGGGACGTGTGAGGAATACGAGCTTGCCGTGCTGCCACTTTCTGAAGGATCCGAGATAATGCTGTTTCTGTCAACCATAGACCCAGGTGTCTGGGACAGGTTCAAGATTGATTGTTTTCCGACTTCAATCATTAATTGGAGTTCATGGCGTATCTGCAACCCGAGGGTCGGTATCGTATATATGATCTCGTAAAACTGTTGTCTTCGGTAAGTTTCTTCTCAACAAATCGATTCGTTCATTGTTAAGGCCCGTTGTATGCTTACCTGTCTGACTGAGTAGGGCATCTCCAATGCGCAGGAGGGATTCCAGAACAGCCACACCAAAAACGTGTAGTGGAGCGTTGCTCGGCGCAATGATGAGCTGATCAAGTTCGTCATTCGAAAAGTTCGATAGCCAAAGACAGAGGCAGTTGCGTTCCTCATTTAGAAGAAATCTCGCCATGTGCCATCGGCCATCTTCTGCAGGCGGGTCCTCAAGTGCACCTCTGGTCGCGCTGCTTTTGACAACACACTCGCCGTTTGCCATTTTCTCGCAGTCCATTTCGTAGTCTTCTCCAGCATCACCCGCCGAAGACATTGGACTTTCCAGCAGAGTGCTTTCAAGCGGCCCTGGTGCCTGAGCCAATGCCCAGGCCTTCTCCTGTATGACAGTAGACCGAACATCTAATACAGAGAGCTGATATGGGACAGTGGAAAGCTTTGATTCGTCACAGATTCAAGTGGTTGTTTCTGTGAATCCATCTCAGGCATTAAACAGACGGAGATGGCATGCGCACAGAAGCTGCTATGCAATGATCCAAGTTGTGCGAGTTGGGCAATGCAGAGAAGACGGAAACAGAAAGTTTGAATAGAACAGAGTTGAAAAACTAGGTCAGAAGCTGGGTCATCCCTAACTTCATTCAAAGAGTGAAGGCAAAAAGGCTCCTGAGGCTGGTGAGGCTCGTGATGGCACCTGCAACTGCTGGCCTTAATTGGGACCGACCTGCCTTTCTAGGACTCAGGAGAATTGTCAAATACGATGAACGATCATGGATTGCATATAACTAAGTGAATTTCATGATAGTGGTGAACAGCTCTGCATATATTGTTTATCATTCACAGACGATTCGCGGGTGAACGAAGTCCGGCATCGCCGTAGTTCTCGCGGAGATGGTGTCCTGCAGTGATGACAAAATGAAAAGAATGTGTGAAGTTGATTATGAATGCCGATTGAAGTCTTCCATATCTTTGTTTTCAAAATCCTGACTCACTCAATGCAGCAGAAATGTGGTCACGAACACATCCATTCGGATCAGTATGGCGTCAGTTATTGACACTAGAACAAAATCTCGGACATGCAAATTGCTCCGTGTCAGCTCTGGGCACTTATTTACCGAAATTCCGTAGCGAAATAGTCGTAATTGCCGAGATATTGGCGTCCCAACTTGGTCACGCATAGCATTGCTCCTGCATATCCCCTCTTTCAGTTGCGGCGTTTCCTGCAAGCCCGACCGACGTGACGAGCTTTCAGGTGTATTCAAATGCTAACTCACAACTTATGCACTGTGTTTTGCTTCTGCTGAGGTCTCTCAAATAGTTGGGATCGAAGAGCAGCTCGTGTGATGGCACAGAGAGGCTTCTGCCCTATTCACTTGCCAAGCATCTGGGCTTCTAATTACTTTTTGTAACAATGTTTGAAGATCTCCTAAGTTACGTGTGACACAAAGCCGTAGCTACTGCTTGGAAATTTATTGTGTACGAAGGTTAGACAAGCGATAAAGGTGTCTTGAATTCGAGGTTCTAAATTATCAATTCACCTTTGCTTATGACAACAGATGCCTATAGTGATAAGTTAGAAATCACTGGTCATTCGCTCGTGTCGGATGTCCAATCCCATTACAACATGCAAAAATCTGACCAACCTCAGTCTAATAACTGGGGCCAAATACAAACCCACCCAGTCTCCAAGTGGTCATATGACGACGTATGTACTACTTCTTAACTAATATAAAACCCAATTCAAAGACGACTAAAGAAGCAACGTATGAATTACAGCTTAGTGTCGACGTGTATCTCAATGCTTAGATCTGCTTCCGTACGTTGGCTACCGCCGTAATAACATACTTTACTACCTTGCTCCGTCTTTCCCTTGAAATACCTGTCCTTGAGGTTAGTACACACCAAAGGGGGTCCGCTAGCGGCTATCACTACATATTATATTGGTAAAGTATCACCAATTACATGGAAAAAGATAACCAACATTAGCAATTCTGCGTTCAACAGCAGACAGGACATGTGGTTGTTCATTTCCATGCCACGGCAAAAAGCCTGCGAAACGCTGAAAATTGGTGGAGAAGCTCAGGCTAGCGTAGAGACTCTCATGATTGAGTGCAGTATTTTGAAGTAAAACTTAACCCCGAGCTAGCAGCTCTGCTCCGCAAGACGTTGTGCGGCGCGTTGCGGAGCCCGAGTTTCCGCAACGGTCCCTCTAGGATCCAAAGGGTTGAAAGAACCCCAGGACGTCCCTGCTATCCAATTCTTTTCGAGGACCTCCAAAATTTTAGTGCGGCCCATGAACTCTGACAGTTAATACGGGTTCCGTTCCAGCGGTCTTGTTGCACCGTGGCCCCCTTGACTAACAAGCTACTCGATGATCTCGGGGGTGCCCTTCAGTACCCACTCATGCAGAACTGATTGCTCTGGCCTCCAGTAGTAGCTCACCTCCGTCATCTCTGCTGGCCGGTGATGTTGCAGAAAGAGAAGGATCAACTCGCAAAGTCCCTCAAAGACCGCATTGCTAACAGTCTGCAAGTCCAAGGGAATGTCACCCAAGCCACACAGGAGGTGTAGTTCGCCCGCCACATCCGGCTTTCTCAATGTTGGGGAACTCATGTGGCGAGGTCCTGGGTGGCTGGATCGCGAACCAGCTCAGGCAGCCGTTGCCTCTATACGGAGGCTGATTTTCGCGCTGGGGCTTGACACGCCGCTGCGCGATTCCTAACGGTCGCCCCAAAATTCCGCCAGTGCATGGATCGAATGACCCTGTTGCCTACCACCCTCTACACAAGACACACTAAGTGGTCAGGTAGCGCATGTGTTGCTTCTTGGCAGGTGAATAAACTAGCTAGAAGGGGACCCGGAGAAACAGCCAATGGAACTGAGCCTACATCTTCCGTACCAAGTGTACAAAAAGATTTAGATTTGCTTCCCTACGCCGGCTTCTGACCGTATATCACATATGAGAGTGAATAACCACCTTGTTCTGTCATCTCCTTAACATACCTCTCCTTGATATCCTTATATACTGAAGGGGGTAAGGTGGCGGCCACGGCTACATATTATGTTAGTAATGCAGAATGCGTAGAGAAAAAGGTGACCAACCCTGGAAATTCCTATGAAACATCGGCAAGATTCGGATGAACGGCTCTATGGAAGACTTTGCTATCGCCTCGTCGGCATGAACCCTGCCGATGCCGCACTCAACGCGCTCAATGGTGACATTCTGGAGCCCAGCTTTCTTAAACGCAGCCGGAATTCTTTCAGCGTACGCCGAGTCCATGCCGGCCGACTCGATCATCGCGCCCAAAAGCCGAACGAAGTCTTGCAGGGCCTGGGGTTGCTTTGTGCCGTCGGGAGTTGCGTTCAACTCCATGACCTGCAGCCAGCCGCCCGGGGCCAAGGTATCTACCATGGTCGAACGGGTCAGCCGCGTTTTTGGCAGAAAATTGCACACTCACCAGCGAGATTTGCCACGGCTTTTTCGATGCCGGATCGTTGGGCGCTGTGCAGCACGTTCCGTACGTGGGTGAAGTCGAACGCACTCCTGAGCTCAGCCGCCGGCGGATCGCAAACATCTTGCTTTAGGTAGCAAATGTTTCCTTCAGCCGTTTTTGGCAGAAACTCAACCGATAGATCTGCGCCAACGAGCTCAGCAGAAGACGGGACTTGCTTCCGAAGATCCCGGAGTAAGGTTCCTGTTTCTCGAGTCAAATTATGCCAAAGGTGATATGGGTTATGCCATTTAGGGCTGAGGCATTCCGCGCACCATCAGCGCATCCCACATCGAGGACCTTGATTCCGGGTTTCTTCAGGTCCACGGGAGCAAAAGCAATCCTTTCGTTGAGACACGTCTGAATCCAACAATGCTGAATTCGAAGACGGTCTAGTTCGACCTGGACATCGCTAACCCCCGCCAGGTAGGCGTTGATGTCGGCATTTGAATCGACGTTTTGGTTCCTTTGACCATGGTTGTCGGTAATTCGGTGTGCTTGAGTGCTTGCCATTTCTTGGATAATCTACTGTAGATCTTTTTACTGGACTGGTGGTGGAGCTGCTACGGAGTGAAGTAGGCACTTATATTATCAGATGCCGCCGTAACTTTGTTGGTGAACGTCCAAGGCAACCCAGTGTTCACAAGTCAAAAAAAAAGAACCCTCCCCCCGAATACGGCATTAACACATCGACGAAAGCACATCGACAGGAAACACTTCGGAAACCTTGTAGCCTTTATCAACCAGAAGCCGCGAAGCCGTGATTGGTGGACACCCAGCATCTCGATCTCTTGCTAATGTGGTTTGGCATCCTGATGGAAATCGGCAGATGAGTCTGCCACGGAAACAATGACTGAGATCAAAGAGACCTGCCCATGATGCCGGTGGGCCAGGTGCAAATGCAAACTTTCAAAGAGACAATGAACAGCACGTGAAGTTCAAGTTGGCGACGGAGGCATAATATTTGAATACGATGGCGAGAGCGATGGCGAGAGCGATGGCGATTGTTCTTGTCCAGTATAAACGTACTTTAGCCTTGAAAAAAACTATGAATATTGGTCAGCTAATCAACTGAACTCTTGGATAGCTAATCGCTTCCGGCTGGTAGTTGAGGCAACGGACCAAGAGGATCAGGTCCAAGTTTCGACGAGATCGCGGAGTTGCGGGCTGTTTCTCCACCCGATGTTTCCTCGGGGCCTTCGTTAAGATCCCCATGTGTCTTGAGCTCGCTCGAGCCCCAGCACCCGCAATTAGTCGCAAACGTGTGAAACTGTGGAGGTTGTTTGGAATTGACTTTCGTGCATGTCAGCGTCCATCCTTGCGTGGGTCACACCCCTGCTCGTATTTAGAGTAGTTGTTGGGTTTATCCGGTGGTTTTTGCGGCGTCAAGATCTAAGTTCTTGAACAGTCATTGTTCATCATAGAATACGACAGGTTGGCTCTCTGACGAGTCGAGTATAGTGGCCCAGAGGGCAGTTCAGCCGATGCCGCGGTCCGAAGTTGCACATCTGGGTTACAACACTGTGTCATACTGCCTAAAGCCGAGTGGTAGATCGCTCCCCTGCGGTGCAGGTAGCTGTGCGCATCTCAACATACATGAAACGGTGGCCCTAATCTTAAGCCGGAGAAGCAAAGCCATCCATGCCATCCCTGAACAGAAAACTCCTGCCAAAACCGGGAGCAAACACCGGCCGTGTAGGGCTGCCTGCTTTCTACGTCGGCGCTCGGCGCCAGACCAGGCGGCACAGAGAGCTTCCCAAAAGTGCTTCCAAATCTTCCTCCCATGTAAGCGAGCCGAGTCAGGTCGGATGATCTCATTAACACCTTCCCGCAATGAGCATCCGATGATCCGAATCTCTGATGCTCATTGGGAGTCCACTGCAAGACAATCAAGGTTTTAGATTTGCTTTAATAGCATGCAATTTGCACCTTCTGCCGTCTTCGCGCACTTAATAATCTTCAAGGGCCCCTCTTCTTGCCTAACCGTTGCCGTGGTTTGTGCTTCCTTAAACCCAACTTTTCGCAAACGACGAGTGCTGGAATCCGTCTGTCCGCTCTTCTAGTCTTTCAGTTCTGTCGTTGACAACATTGGTGTACTCTTTTTGTTTCGACGCGTGGCAGAGCAGAGACACACCATATCAACCATGAAGACAACAACCGCTTACATCGTCGCCGCCGCCCTGTTCGGAGCCACGCAGGCAGCCATCAACCCGGTGAACAACATCATTCGCCACGAGTACAATCTGAACGCCAGAGCAGGTGGCCACGGGAACTTATTCAAGCGTCGGGGCCTGGAGGAGCATACACCCGAAGTCGAAGTCGAAGCCGAAGTTCTGCAGCCCGTCGTTTGAGACTCTCAGTCGCACCAAAAAAAAAAACCGACATGTCCTTCAGCGACATGCGAAACTCGTAATGAGACGCCCGTGGCGGTCTTTTCTCCAATCGAGGACAGGGCACGGCCACCAGCTCCTTCGACTGTGGCTCACGGACCACTCGACAACACGCATAAGCATCTTTCACATTCGAATCTTAGCATGGCTTCGGTCATGCGACTTAGGGTACATTGGCCAGGAGTTAGGACACAGTTGGGAATACCAGACAGGCGTTTATGGGATCTGGTTTGGCAGGCACGGAAGGCTATGAGGATGGGTGGATTGAGACGAACACAGGGGCGAGTTTCTGCCACGAGGCAAGCAGGGAACATTTTGCTACATCACGAATTCAGCATCTAAGTTTTTTTCATTGCCTTCATGCCTGTATGTGTGACTAGGGTGATCCAGATGATCCTGGAATGCTGACTGTTCCTGCCTCCACTACCTACCCTGCTTATCGCGTGTACTCCAGCGTATGGTTCCACACCTTCTGTCCATCTACAACAAGTTCATATTCCAGCTTCAGAGATCGAGCGTCCGTCGTATCAAAGGACACCCTGCCTACCTTGGAGTTTCCCCATGGATGAGAATACACAGAGATGTCCGTGTCTTCGATCTGTCTATGGAACCGATCGAAAGGTTCATAGAACTGGTTCAGGGGAGAAGTGGAGAATTCAATGACTGACTTGCCCCCCTTGTCATTCGGTGGGAAGATCGTCGTGGCGTGCTCATGACGATCCTAAGGCAACGTAAGTTAAACCACCTATCAGAGTTCGGATTGAAAAACTGGAAAAGCTCACCCCACTCAAGATGACAACCCCGTCCGTCTGCCTCATGGCGTCCAAGATGCGATTTCTCTCCCACAGGTATCCAGACCAGCTATCGGCAGCATCTGGGCCTCTCCAGTTCCTGGTGAAAGGCACACTACTCACGACAACCTTCCACAGTTTTTCGGCTCTCAGCCATTCCTCCAAGTCCGCAAGCTGGGATGCACCGAGCATGGTCTTTGACGGACCGTCTTCCATGGCCTCAGATGACCGATACCGACGCGTGTCGAGAACGAAGAAAGAGATATCGCCTCTGCGGAAGGTATAGTACGTCTTGCCCTCGCCAAATCGCGTTGGGGGGTTAGCGTGCCCCTGGTAGTCCCAGAACGGCTTCATAGCGGCCTGGTACAGGCCCGTTTCGTTTCCGGCCCAGTCGTTGATGATCTCATGATCGTCGTAAACATGCAGCCAGGGCATTGACCGCAACGCTGGCGACCAGCTCGGTGAGGCATAGATTTGCCGGTAAGCGGCGGTATAGTGCTCCAGGGTCCAGCCGAGCGCTACGGGCAGGTCGATGTAAATGAAATCGCCCAGAAAGAGCACCATGTCCGCCGAGTTCGTCGTGACAAAGTTGTCCAGGTGTTCCAGACCTTTGATACGCAAGGCATGGTCCAGAGGATTGTATGGGTAGAACGGCTTGATGCAGCTCGTCGAGATGAGGCTCCAGCGTTTTGGTGAAGTTGCTGCCGTCCTGAAGAAGCCTGCATGGCTAGCGTTTGTTGTATAAGTGTATGCCGTATCCGGTTCCAGGCCTCCAAGGACAAACGTGCCAGTAAAGTCTGTGGACTCGGTTACGGATATAACTTGCGACTTCGAAGCACCGCCAACTTCGCAAGATATATTCGAACCCGGGCTCACAGTGATCTCGACGAAGGTGACCGAATCAAAGGGTGCTCGAACGACGATTCGTGCCGAATTGTCATCCACGTAGCCTACCCTAGCAAATGACAGGTCTCCGCTCTGGTGAACATAATACCCCCTGTAGAGGAAGTCCCATACCGCACCCAGACACAGCAAGTTGAGAGAGACCGTGCTAAGGCTTGCGAAAGGTGACCTTTTGTCAACCCAACCGAACAAAAGCAATAAGCTTGAGTGGCGGGCCTTTGACTGCCCACGTCGCTCAAGCAAACAAAGTCTCGCAAGCATACTCAGCACATAGATGATGAAGTTTCCATAAAAGCGACCGAGATACCTCTTGCCAAGAGGATGCTACGCTGAGATCAGTAGGGACCAACGAAATGCAGTTTCTTGAGTCTTACAAATCTGGTGAACAGCATAGCGGTGAGTCTGAGGGTGATGGTAGTGGTCGCCGAAATGGCGTCCAAAACCGCTCCTAGTGCCATGGTCAGAAGACTGTGTCTCACCTTATGGGCAGGGCGTAGACTGTTCTTCAGACTATCCTGGAAAAGAAGCGTTTTGAACTTAGATGCCAGGCAAGGCGTCGTACGACTGATTCGCTCTAGATTTGGATGCACTGTTTCGGTAAGGTTAGGAGGAAGTTTTCTGCATGACACCATTCCACTTTCCATATCTTTCAACCCTAACCCAAGATGTTCATGGCAATTAAACTGGAGCATCCGCGCTTATCATGATCCCAGAAAACTCGGTGTGTTTCCAGTAACTGAGACACGTGGGACCTCTCCGTTGAAAGACTAGAGACATTGCCAGTTATGTCGCATCGGACCACACACATAAGCACCCTGTGCCGCGCGTCGGAGTTCTACAGCCTCAGTACTCTATCCAAAGCTTCGAAACACCCTCATTCCTATGGGTCAGGTAAGTTCTACCGAAAGATTCCGTCCTGAAAAGCGGACGACTAACAAGTTGCGTAACAATCGGAAGCCCGCAAGCCAAGTGGACCACGGAAAACGGGGCCCCACCCCGGTGGACGTCTGACACGAGCGCATTCTACCACGTGGGCTCCGATGCAAGAAACTTTCCCCTCCGAGCACGGAGAAGTTCCGATAACACTGAGGAAAAACTCCAGAAAAGTCATAGTACCAGAGAAAGCTTGTTTGTAAAACCCATCCCGCAATCCGAGGTAGTTGAATGTAATGCGTTGCATATGGTACATAAGATTCTACAGAGAATCTAATTCCTGACTATTCCCACATGTCGGCCATCTTCCGTAGGTCAAGTTCAAGATAAGATGTATTTGAATCTGGCGGTGCTTCTAAGCACGTGGCATACGCTTCGTATCAAGTCGTTGACAGTCCTGACTGACTTTGCCATGGAGGCACCCAGACACCCTACAGTTCTGACAAACAAAGGCCCCCTCCGTCTCCGCCGGGACCCATGGCATAAGACAACTGGAATCCTACCGAACAGGAAAATGCAACCTTAAGCCACCTCTAAGGGATGCTGATGTTGTTCGGAAACTTGCGGAGAGCTCGCGCAACAAGGGCTTGGTACGAGCCGGGCTTCCACGTGTTGAGTCCTTGCACTTCCTAAGCGGGCTTGGTCTTGATGATTTATATCGGCCGCGTCGCCGTTTGGCGTTGGCCTCTTGCGTGCATCAGCCCGTTCATCTACCATCCTAAGTTTCGACAAGAACAGAACATGGAGGTTGCCACTCGCTCAGAAGCCGGGTCTGAGACGGCTCAGGACTGGATGAAGAAAGAGCCTGGAGTTGTGTCGTTGGAGCGTGACGATGACTCGTCTCGTGAACCGACAACACCTGCCAGGACTGCGGGAAAACTGGATGTCCTCATTCAGGGTGTTGCTTTGTTTTCAGACGGGTACAACATCCAGATTATCGGATACATGAATACTGTCTTGGCGAAGCTGTAAGTTCGAGGCTTCCTCAACAGAATCTGGCAGAGTCTGACCACGAACGCACGGCAGCTATCCAAAGCAGATGACCACCGACGTCAAGACAAGACTCTCCAACTCAATCTTGATTGGTGACATCTTTGGTATGCTCATCTTTGGCTTCTGCATTGATAGATTTGGTCGCAGAGTTGGGATCATTCTCACAACTCTTTTCCTTGTGTTGGTGAGTCCACCTACTGAGACCAGCTGTTCAAGGACGCTTTGTTTTGTCTAGCTAACACACCAAAAGGGTATTGTTCTCGCAACAGCAGCGCATGGAAACACTATTGAGGGCATGTTCTGGATGATGGTCATCGGACGTGGTGTTGCTGGCGTCGGAGCTGGTGAGTCGTTTCTTCGTTCTAGATGACTGGTTCGTCTTCAAGGACCAGGGTTGACACGAAACCTCATGGACTATAGGTGGAGAGTACGCCGTTTGTACAAGCCAGGCTCTCGAGTGTGCTGATAGCACCGAGGCCATGCGGAGACGACGAGGAATGCTCGTCGCCGTTTCCACAAATGCCGCCATTATTTCAGGTTTCGTAGGGTCGAGTATCGTCTCCTTGATCGTCATTGCGGCATACAAAGGTCAAGCCCACGATGGCATCTGGCGTATCTGCTTCGGTATCGGCATATTCGTAAGTTCACCCTGTCTTGCCCCATGGTTTCTGGTACTAACCCAATGTTTTCGCAGTTGCCCCTTGTCATTTTCTTCTTCCGCATGAGATTGGTCGACTCGCAGCAATATAAGAAGCATGCGATCCAGCAGAATATCCCTTATCGTCTCGCTATCAAGTTCTACTGGAAAGCACTCCTCGGCTGCTGTAGTGCGTGGTTTCTCTACGACGCCGTAGTGTACCCCTTCAACCTCCTGGCGCCGACACTAGTGTCCGGGTTCTCGTCTCAACAGACCATGCTACAGTCCATCGGCTGGTCAGCCCTGATCAACGCATTTGCCCTACCAGGCGCCTTCATCGGGGCCCTCCTAATGGACCGCATAGGCCGCCGCCAGACTTACGCTCTGGGCTGGGCCATTGTCTGCGTCTTCGGGTTCGCCATTGGCGGTTCCATGATCCAGCTCAACACTGTTTTCCCACTTTTCGTCACTTTGTATGGCCTGTTTCAAACCTTTCTTTCGGTTGGACCTGGAGACTGTAACTTTCTCGTTTCCAGCGAGTCATTTCCGACGCCGCTTAGGGGGCACTTCCTCGGTTTTGCGGCTGCCGTTGGAAAAGCGGGTGCTGCGATCGGCACAACCGCTCTCAGTGCGGCGCTCGCTAGCTTTGACGACCGTTTGAAAGGACAGCAGGCGATTTTCCTTATAGGAAGTGGTATCTCCGTCGTCGGTACTCTCTGTGTTTGGTTCCTTATTCCAGACGTAAGTTCTCCGTGGTCACGCACATCCGATATCGAAGGCTAACATGGTTGAAGGCGCCCAAACATTTGGAGGATGAGGATGTGCGATTCAAAAAGTACCTCGAAGCTAATGGCTACGATACCAGTCACATGGGTCTTAAGGCGTGATCAGCATTCTTAAACATTCGCCCAAATAGAAACGCTTATATACATAAAACGGAAATCGAGCGAACCTCCGTTCCTTATAGACCAACAAACTGCGCTTTTGTGGTAACTTCCAGCTACAGAAAAGCACTGGAGATAGAGTAGCATCTATCATTAGATCAAAATCAACAAAACAAAGAACCGTTTTCCTTGGGACCTTGAATTTTTAGATCCCGCTATTCCCAGAAAACCCACCGATCTGTCTTTTCCATAGATCTTTATACCTCCCTCCTCTTGAGATCAGCTCTTGATGTGTTCCGCTTTCAACCACTCTTCCCTCATGGATGACAACTATCTTGTCTGCCTGGACAACTGTCGAAAGTCTATGGGCGATTACAAATGTCGTCCGCCCGCCTCTCAGAACATCCAGTGCCTCTTGGATGCTAGCCTCCGTCTTCGTGTCCACTGCACTTGTGGCCTCGTCCAAGATGAGAACGGGCGGGTCCTTCAAAAAAACCCGCGCGATGGCTAACCGTTGAATTTCACCACCTGAGAGCTTCACACCCTGCTCCCCAACTTTGCTGTCGTAGCCGTCTGGGAAGGTAAGTATCCTGTCGTGGATGGCGGCTTTTCTGCATGCCTCGAAGATCTCTGCGTCTGTTGCCGAGGGACGGGCATAGCGGAGGTTTTCCAGGACGGATGCATTGAACAGTAATGGATCCTGCGGGACTACTCCAAGACATTCCCTGAGGGAGCTCAAAGTGATGTCGCGGATGTCGTGGCCGTCAATAGTGATGCGTCCAGATGTTACGTCGTAGAACCTCAGGAGAAGCTTCATGATGGAAGACTTTCCGGCTCCCGTTTCACCGACCAGAGCGATAGTTTGGCCAGGGGCCGCCGAGACGCTCAATCCCTGAATGGTCGATCGTCTTGAATCGTATGAAAACCTGACGTTTTCGAACGCAACATGGCCGTTGACGCAATGAAGATGCCATGCGTTCTCCCTTTCAACGATAGTGGACTTGGTCTGCAGCAAGTCAAGGAGCCGCTCCGCGTCGACCAAGTCCGACATGAAATACCGATAATTGTGCGAGAGAAACTTCATTGGCCAGAGAAGATTATCCCAGTAGGCAATGAGAAAAGCAAAATCGCCCGCCGAAGCTCGGCCATTGGAAATTTCGTACAAAACCAGACTAGCCAGGATGAAAAAGGTTATTGGTACAGTCACCTCCAGTAAAGCCTGGATGTAGGCGTCACCAGCCTCGTATCTGCGGCTCGCGGCGAGTTGCAAGTCAACCGCATGTCCGAATTTGCGCTTCTCGAAGCCAAGCATGTTGAAGTAAGTGACTGTTTGCCATCCTTGGACCGCTTGATGCATGACACGAGCCTCCTCCCTCTCACCTTTGCTCATATCCCTTCGGTTTTTGATGTTCATGTTCGACGTGTAAATTTCCAGAGTGATGAAAGCTGTAGAAGCTACAAGCATCGCCAAGGATACGTAGGCGTTGAACTTCCAGTAGAGAATCCAGAAAGCGATGAGCAGGTCCACGAAGGTTGGAAGAATATCGATAATGGCAAGCTCCAGCAGATTCGTGACCGACTCGCCCTGTTCAATCGCTTTCATGACCTCGGCTGAGTCTCTCTCGGCGTGGAACTCCATCGGGAGGTTCATGAGGTGGTTAAAAGCTGCGTTGACGACTTGTCGATATGAATATTGCTTGATCGGTATTTTGGCCAGCGCCTGGACCAACCCTAGGCCGGATTCGTTGCCCAGCAGACTCAAGATCAACCAAACGGTTAGTGCAGTGTACGGCGATTCCTTGTTCACAATCTTGTCGGTGAGAACGCCAAGCTGGTTTGGTATCAAAACATGCAAGACCCGTTCTCCGCCAAGAGAGATGAGGCAGACGAAGATGGCAAACTGAACCTTTCGATCCTTCTTTGGCACAAGATGAGGAACGAAGATGGAGAAGTCTTTCATATAGCCCCACCAGCCTCCCGTCTCCTTAAGCCGCTCTGTGCGACGGCGCTTAACACTGGCGTCGTCGTCTGAATCGCTNGTCGCCACTATC